>JAWNNJ010002199.1:600000-823473 GCA_035045125.1 Hypselothyrea guttata | reverse complement strand
TAACTGCCGTGTGAAAACTAGACCGTAAAGAGCAACATATCCTACTGAGATGTTCGTCCCAATTGCTTTGATTGGGGTCTATATAAGCTTTAATGGCAGAAATTATTGACCTATTTACTCTTTCGGAAGCGTTTCCCTGAGGTGCATAAGTTGCAGTGTAGGCGTGGTTCACTCCGTATTGATTCAACAGCTTATTGAATGCATGTGACCTAAACTGTACGCCATTATCAGATACAACAGTTTCCGGCACGCCAAAACATTGAAATAATTCTTCTTCTATGTACGGAAGAATCGCATCCACGGACAACTTTTTGACTGCTTTTAGAAAAGGGAATTTTGTAAAATGGTCTAGGACTATGAATATGCCAATGTATCCAGACTTAGAGCGAGGATACGGACCCAAATAATCGACAAAAAGTTTCTGAAAGAATCTCTGGCTAGTTATTGCCTTGGCTAAGGGTGGTCTCAAGGTTTGATTTGGATGCTTCGTTGTTTTGCAAATATCACATTTATTGATGTAATTGCGAACATCAGCTACCAAATTTGGCCAAAAATAATATCGCCTGATTCTTTCGAGCGTTTTGTTGATTCCGCCATGTGCCGCTAAAGGGTCATTATGAGCCATATGCAAAACTATAGGCACTAGTTCGGTAGGAATCCACAGTTTCCAGACAACATCGTCTGATATTTTCTCCTCTACTGCATGTTCAGTCCTTCGAAATATATACCCATTTAAAACTTTGACCTGTGACACAGGTGAAGTGTTTTTCTCAACCTGTGCTATGAGCTCTTTATATGAAGGCGATTGAAAATAAGGCGATTGCAAATCTATGCATGAATCATGCTGAATCGCAGAAAGGTCCTCAGTGTGAGTCCTTGAAAGAGCATCTGGGACAATATTTTTAGTGCCTTTGCGATGCTGAATATCAAAGTCGTAGCCTTGAAGCTTTAAGGCCCACCTTGCGAGTCTGCTACTCAAGTCAGATTGACTCATAAGCCACTTTAAGGACGCGTGATCGGTAATTACCGTGAAATGATGTCCTTCTACATACGCACGATACTTTTTTATGCTTAATATGGCCGCTAGACACTCTTTTTCGGTTACCGAGTAATTACGCTGGCACGGGTTTAGCTTTTTTGACATAAATGCGATGGGAACTTCGTCTCCATCATCATTAAGTTGCATAAGGACACCTCCAATGCCAGTGTGACTAGCATCACAATGTATAAAGAAAGGCCGTGTAAAATCAGGGGTGTGTAACACAGGGGCTGCACACATTTCCTTTTTCAGTTGCTCAAATGCTTCATTGGCTGCATCTGTCCACTGAAATCGTTGCCTACCTTTAAGGGCGTCGGTTAAGGGTGCAGCTAGAGAGGCGAAATTACGGATGAATTTTTGATACCACCCAGTCATTCCGAGAAATCTTCGTAGCTGTTTTACAGAACGCGGTGGTGGATATTCTACAATAGCAGCTATTTTCTCCATGTCCATAGCTATAATTCCATTGCCAACGACATGACCTAGGTAGCTAACTTCTTTCATGCAGAATTTGCTTTTCTGCACATTGATTGTAAGGCCAGCTTTATCAAGGCAAGAAGCAATCTCTTGCAGAACTGTGATATGCCGTTCGAACGTGTCAGATACTATAAGAAGGTCATCTAAATAAATGAACACTTCATTCTTTAGTCTGGCAGGTATTATTCGATCCATGAGTTTAGACATGGTCGATGGGGCATTAGTTAGACCGAAAGGCATTACTGTAAATTGGTACAGTGGTCTACCTGGTACGGTAAATGCGGTCTTATCTCGCGAGCTAGGCTCAAGCGGGATTTGCCAATAGGCGTCTTTCAGGTCTAGGCTAGTTATAAATTCAGCCTTGGGTAGCCGACTAAGTATACCATCGATTATGGGCATGGGATAGGCGTCTTTGCGAGTAACTTGGTTGACCTTCCGGCTGTCTATACAAAGACGTACTTTGCCAGGTTTTCGGACCAGTACAACAGGGGATGACCAAGCTGATTCTGACTCCTCTATCACTCCTAATGAGAGCATCCTATCTAGCTCATCATACATCAGCTTTTCTATCGCTGGCGACACTGGGTAATGCCGCTGTTTGATCGGCTCGGCTTGGCCAACATTAATCGAATGCGAAAGTAACGTTGTGTTACCCAAGCCTTTCTCAGCAAACGAAGGAAACTGATGAATTGTAGTATCTAATTGCTGCTGCTGTAAGTTTGACAACGAGCAAAAATTATTTGTGTCAATTGCAGCAACATTCGCTGAATTAGCCGAACTATAAATTTCTGAAGGTAATAGATCAAACTCTGTCCAAAAATCTATTCCTAAGTACAAGGATTGTTTAAGCGAAGGCACAATGAAAAATGTGATATCTTTCGATTTACCATTGTACTGTACTTCAGCTTGAAGTTTTCCCAGGATATTTTGCGATTTCCCATCAGCAGTTTGCACGTTGGAATTTACAGGTTTATATGCTATGTTTTCCTCTTCTATCTCGACTGCTAAACTACCACCAATACAACTGATAGTAGCACCAGTATCCATGAGACCTGATACTGACCGATTTAGCACCTTCACTCGGGCATAGGGTCTCACGTCATGTGAACGAATTGAAGAAATTAGCAATACATTTTCTACTTCCTGTTGATTATAATACGTATTAAGACGCTGAGCAGATCGCGATTGAGTTTCAACAGTATCTATGGGATTATTGGAAACAGTTTGTTCCGAACAAGAAAAATCTGATAAAAATTTTACGTCTGAGGCTGTTTGAGTCGACATGTGGATATTTAATCTGTATTGGTCGCTCTCGTTATCGTCTGTTTGCGTGCCCCTTTCCAAGGTGCACGGCCTTGCGAGTTTTTTGACACATTGCACTTAGAGCAAGTAGGTCGGTACTCGTCAGGCTTGCCACAACCGTAGCAGAAAACGGTCCTTGCTTCTGGACAATCGTGATAACGATGCCCAATCTTACCGCAATTCCAACATTTGGTTTCGACGGCAGCAATTTCTTCGTATTCTTCGTCATTCTCAACCTCAGTAGAAACTTCTACCTCGTGCACAAAACGGCGAGGTGCTGGAAGAGGTTTTCGCACAACGGGCTTAAGGGTTTGCATAAAGCTTTCCCTGGTGCGAACAATATGTCTCAACTGAGAAATGCTACTTATCTGCTGATACAGTAGCTCATGCTGTATTTCCGGTAACAAATTGGTGCGTATGCACTCAAGCAAAGAAAGGTCAGAAAGCGGTATTGATAATTTATCTACCAAAATAATGACACTTTCGTAAAATTCATCAAAGGACTCGCCTTCTTTTTGCTTACGGCGATGAATTTCATCGCGAATGCTAATATCAGTTCGCTCTTCTTTAAATTGGTTTCGCAATGCCTCACATAACCCAGACCATCTGATTGGCGAGACCTTCTTGTGGTATCGCCAATACCAATCGCTTGCGAATCCTTCAAAAAGAATGGCAATGTTGGCCGTTAGTAATGGGAAATTTCCTTCTAAAGTTTGATGAGTAAGAGCTTCAACTCTATAGAGGAAATTCTCTACACTCAAACCTGTTCTGCCGGAAAATTTTAATTTCCAGTTACCTATAATCTGATTCACCCTATCTAGACGAATTTCAGAAGAAGTAGGAGAGGATCGCGGCTGATTTGTCAACATCTGGAGGTCCTCAACAGGCACATTGTCATTTGGTCGCGAACCTGGAGACTCTGTTCTGCTTATTAATGCTGTTAGCATATCCTGAAATCCTGCCCTTAAAGTTTGAGCTATCATTTCGGATTGTTTGACTGTGGCTATGGACAACGAATCGGATAACATTCGTTGTATGTCGGTTAACGACGAAGATTCCATAGGCACATTGGATTCTTGAGCTGGTTGCACCGTTTCAGAGCTTGGCTCATTCAGCCTCTGTTGATTCCGAGTGCTAATCGGCATTGCAGCTTCGTTCAAGCTCTGAGTCGATTGACTTAATTCTGTATTCACCGTCAAGTTCAGTAGCGAGGATTGCAGAGAAGCCTTGCACACGGGACAACGTTCTCTATTCGATACTCTCGCGTTAAAACAATTCCAATGAAAGGTGTGGTTGCAACTAGTCGTTAACAACTGATCGGAGCTTTCGATTGTTTTCAAGCAGATATAACAATATGTATGTCTGGATAAGTTTTCGCAACTTCGAACAACAAACATATTATCAAAAATTTCCTAGCTATTTATATTCATACATAAATATTCAAATAGATTTAAAGCAAAAATTTCAATCAAAAAAAATTCCGAACTATTTATATACATACATATATATTCAAATAGGTCTACAGCAAAATTTTAATCAACAATAAATTCATAAAAAAAATTCCGGGGAGCCATGGATCACTTTCATCGACTCGCTATACATACTTCCAGTGCTTTTAAGCTACACTGCTGAATAAGAAAAGGATAAATAGACAAAGTAGTAGAGAGAGAGGAAAAAAATTGGGATTCCTTTTGTAGCTTTTAATACCATTTGTTTGAACATCTCTAGATATTATTGTTTGTTTGTTATCTAGCTGTCTGGTATACTTCAAATTTAACAAAATTTATTGATTCTGAAGGTTAGTATAATTCTAGAACTTGCCAGATACATATGCCACAATAAGGAAGGCGAGATAGATAGGATAAAGAAAACTGGGTATAGAAAAATAAGAAAAATATAGAAAAGGGTTAAAGAAAATCGATATAAAGGAGAGAAAATCCTGAGGTATGCGATCAAGGAAGTGATTCATCGGTCTATGTAACCTCACTTATCTGTCTTGATCCTTCAGGTTGTTTCATAACAATGATTTAGATTGATGGAAGGATATAGTCGTATAATCCGGACAAAACCTTATCTCACTCAACTACGATCATTATTGTAAAACAAAAGGGTAGACAAAATATAACAACCATTGGATAGGCATAGCCATATACTCTGGGCAGCACTATGTCCTTTTGATTGTTAGTATTATCACTCAAGGAACTATCATGATTCGTATAACAGGGTATCTAAACTTTGGGTGAAAGCCTATTAGCAGAACCACTGTTAATACAAATATGAAACAAAGGAACTTGTTTAGTTGGACAATGTCGAAAGATGTTATTGACTGTTTAATTCAATTCGGGACCTGCCGGATCGAGGCCCCACGTTGGGCGCCATTTTTATTTTGTTATTATTAAGTAAACTGTAGCATACAACCGTAAAGTAGTAGCAAAGCTGATATCCTTTTGTAGGGGCAGTAAGAAAGCACGCGCTAGTATTCCGGCTCAGATTCGTCGGCATTATGGGTGTGGTTCGACAATAGTACTACCAACTACACGCTTGATCCACTTAATCAAAATAAAAAAATATCGCGTGCTTAAAATGCCGATCAACTAAACAAAGAAGGACGAAATAGGGTAGATAGAAAGGTTCAGCAGTGTTGCACAAGACTATAGCAGCCTTTTATGCGCACTCCAATATCTGGAGCGGCCATATCCCCACCCTGCCATGATCGCTATGTGCATAACGGGTAGTTAGCGATCCCTTGGGCTACTATTCGATTATATAGCGGTCATCTGTCCGCTTTCCATGACTCCCGGAAAAACCATTTAAGTAGACTTCATTATAAAATTTATTTCTTGTAAGAAACTAAGGAACTAGTATTTTGATACATAATTTTTCTTTCGATTTTTGTATATTGATTTCGTCTTAAATTATTTACTACATAAAAATATTAAATTGTTTTTATTTTTGTATTCATTTTAAGTAGCAATACGGTATAAATCCTATTTGGCCATTGCATGTAAATTAAGTTATTATTACTTTAATATATTCATGTAGTTAGATATTTAACTTGAATTAATTTAGCAAAATAAATGAAATAGAAAATAATTGTAAATGCGATAAAGTGAAGCAAGAATAGTATAGTGGCTGTAATAAATAATAACGAATTTGAGTTCATATAATCCATGCATATATAATATAATATAATTAAAGCAATAATAATAATATATATAATATATAATATATATAATATTTATATATATATATGTAAAACTTCATTTAAATTCAAATATTTATCAAGAACATTATTTTTAATCGATACTGTAGCCGCTTACGTTTTGTTCGTTTTATTACGTTAATTGTATTAATTTGATGGTTGAAGTGAACCTATGAGATTGTCCACTGCTGTCATGATAAGCAGAAGTGCAGTTTATGCAATCAATAAACGAAAGAAAAAAAAAAAACGAAAACGAAACAAGCGGTTGGACTAATGCAAGCACGCATGCGTAAAGCGCATAGTGCAACAGCACGATAACCAAAACAGAATTGGAAACACAAGTTAACTGATTAACACTTGTACTTACATGAATTCCACGGCGAAAGATCTTTTGTCGTTGATTCAGCTGGTCATAATCTGTTCTGTTTTAATGTGTGTTATATTGGCATTTTATCATGTTTGTTTTGTCTTTAATTTTTAATTTAGAAATAAAGTATATAGATGCATGAAGTAAATGGGCAAAAAGAATTATAATACTATTGATAATGCATGCATAGCAAGTATGGGTTAAGGTACTTCAGCCACTGGTACTCTTTCACTTTCGCATATTTTACACTGTTTCTTATTTAGGCATTTATATATATAATTTGTTATTTAATTGGATTTAACTTCATTTCTTTTGTCGTTTTGGTTTTATCTATTAATATATACGCATACTGGCCATTGGATATATTTAAAATTAGTTTTTTTTTATATTTTTAATTTATATTTAGCATAGGGTTTTAAGCAACAAAAAAAAATTAAACTAACAAAAGAAGTTTTGTTTTTCGCCTTTTTATGTTTTTAAATGTTTTTCAAGTAGTTAATATGCCGGTTAAAATTTGTGTAGTGGGTGTGCTTGCACTGCACTACGAGGGAAAAAAAATTTTTCTCTTTATAATTTCACTGATTTTGCACTGCACAGCACTATTTAATTTGGCAGGCCAGAGGCCTAAACTGTGATGGAGCGGCTGGGTGCTCCGCTTTCCATATATTCCTGCAGTTCTGCTCACATGCAACCAGTTGGGGGCTCTGCTGACAATTGCAGTTCTGCTCACATGCAACCAATTGGGGCTCCGCTGGCAACTGCAGCTCCCACAGCCAATGTATCAACGGCGTTGAAGGTAGCAATAACGCACGTTGAGAATTATATCAAATACAAAGTATAAGGTAAGGTGCCAAAATCTGCGAAAATCTGCCTGTTAGTGGACAGTTTGAATATACACTAAAAAAAATCATATTCACCTGGCACCAATAAAACAATAGATATATATATGTATATATATATATACGGCAGTGTGAAACACTACTAAATCTCCAAGTATTGTGCCTTTTTAAAAGTGGATGGCACGAGGACAATTGGATTTTATTCGGCACTGCAACACGTCCATATCTGTCCAATGTTAGGCGGAAAAGAAAGGCTATGGGGTGAAGTTGGGCCTGCTAAGCCTGAACCCTAGCTTTGCACTTTCGATTGCCACGGCTGCACCTAAACAAATCGGCAGCGTCTTAGTTACCCTATGTAACAACAGATGGCGCTAACTAAAGTATTAAATTTCTATTGCCTACTTTTAGACAGAAGCAATTATATATATTTATAGTATCATTTTTTTGTTGCCTACTCTTAGGCAGCAGTAAATATATATTTAGGGACAAGCGCTACTACAAAATTTAAAGGCAATGTTTTTCGCAAGAAATTAAGGCTAGAAATAAACAAAAATTAATTCTAAAAGAAACCAAAAAAAAATAACATTCTAGCTTGGGACAAGCGCCACTTCAATTTTCTTTCAATAATGTAATGCAATAAAGAAAATATAAAAAGAAATTAAATGGTTTAAACTCATTTAATAATAAATTTATCTAAAAATTCTATCAAACTAAAAAATAAATAACAATTCAATTATGATCTAAATTTATTGCCTAAAAGCTTTTCTTTATTCATTAATTCTAACAAACAACGTTATTATTTGGAATTTTTGCGACACTGTAAAGCCCAAGCAACTCAATTTGCATATCTTTATAATCATCATGAAATACTTTTTATACTTATTTAAAGAGACCCATAATTAACACAAATTTATTAGCATCTTAATTGACTCAGAATTGTTGCCATAACAAAAGTTCTAACTCCGATAAGCAGCTTTAAATGCTGTATTCAAATCTTTTGATTAGCTTCAAAGCTATGTGCCTGCTGCCTGACCCCACCTCGTTTGACACTTGCTAAAATTAATTACTTTAAAGTTGGCCCAACCTCCAGCGTTGCCAGCGATGGGGTGTTCGAAATTAAATAATAAATTATTATTTTAGAGCTGGCCAATGAAGTGTGCCAAATTTAATGGTGTGCTTGCTGGACCAAGCAAGTAGTGAGCCACTTCAAAGTAATTGCCAAGGGTGTATAAAATATACATAATATACCTAGGCTAGGGAGTGCTGCAACAACAAATACTTATATTAAAATAAATGACTTTAATCTTTCAGCATAATTTCATCTGGTAATTAGTGTAGACGCTTCGTTGACAGCACTTGAACATCTGATTTTTATACATTTCTGCTCATTTACAATTAAACAGAGCGCGTCTCAACAGTTTCAGCTAAATATTCAAGCCTATAGATCCCATTCCGCTGTGTGGCAAACAATTTATGTGGCAGACACATTTGCAATTTGCTGCTGATGCTTTCAGCCATTACTTGGCATAGCTGTGCAACAATTTGCATACCCTGTAAATGCACAAGGGGGTTCTTAATTTATATGTTTTATTGAACTCGAAAGAGTTTGATCGTGAATTTTCTCACTGTTATTCAGATAGTAAAATGAAATGAGAAAGCTTTTCATAATAGATTAATATAATAGTATAGATTGGATGTTGCACCCATCATTTAAAATAAACTTGTTCAGCGTTCAGTATAATATTTTCTATTTACTTTCCGATAATGTTCCTCATGCTATAATATACTGCCCTAAATATCTTCAAAATTTTCTACAAATGTGCAAAATTTCATTTAACTTGAATGTGATCCAACTTTAAGCGTCTAACATCTCACCATCTTCACAAGTGATGCAGGGTATTAACCATGTCTAGCCCTGCATTGTAGATATGCTTGCCATATTTTTTATTTCCACTGAATGACAAAACAGGTGCAGTGTCTGTATCGGGGGAGGCAGAATATTTACGTTAGAGTGCACAGAATATTGACAAAGTCAATGACTTTTGCAGTCAGTCGGCAAATTAACGGTATGGCCAGACGCCAGTCGAGACTATTAGCATTATGACAGTGTGACAGACGAGTTGTGGTATATACCTGCAAATAGAATATAAAAACGAAAACAGAATAAATATTAGAAGCAGTTAAGATATGCCAAAAGCTTAACATTAAGATAGGTCTCCAATGTGTATACATATGTATTTATATCAAAAGGTAGAAGAGTCTCCAGTGTATAGAGCGGGTTTTGGCAACTAAATTGGAATTGATTGCCCGTCTTCAAGGACATCACACACACACACATAATGATATATCTATCTGTGAGAGTAGAAGGCATAGCAATCGGTTTACGAGCCATAATACCCATACATCTAGACATATATGTAAATATGTGTGTGTCTATGAGCCGCTCTTTATGCACGAAATGTGTCAACACCTTTTTATGAGCATCTGTCTGTGAGCGCGAGTGTGTGCATGTGTGTGCCACGCCCACTAAAATTGTTTATGCATACACAAATTTACATATGCGTGTGATTTGTATTTTAGCGCGTTTCTTTTCTGTCAAGACCCTTTTTGTCGGCCATATCCCGCTAAAACAATATTCTACAAAATAATTTTGTAATATTCGTGGAAAAATTTATTTTATTTAAATAACACTTGATTTATTTATTGATTAAAGAAGACATTTTAAACTTTCTATATAGTGTATATCTAAAAGCTATCTAAAATCACTCCAGAGTATCGTTTGGTCTTAAACCTTTTAAAAAGAAACTTTATTTGTACAATTTTTACGCACAGCTTTTAAGCAAGCATACGATTCAGGCAAAACTAATGATGGCAAAAACAAAGCATTTATCGATTATTGAATTATAAGAATAATTATAAGCTTGCTGTTATTTAACGCGAATAATCGAAGAAAAATTCAAATAATAGATTAAGCAAACAGACTTTCTATTTATCCAAAACGCCGATCGAACTGAGCCAATATTAATGATTATGTTGACGAATAATCGATTAGTAATTCGATAAATTAAAAACCTTCATGCGGTACCCCTAAAATCCTAAAACAAAGTGAACGATTATTGTGTATAATTTGATTAATCGTACCATCACTAGTCCAAACGCACAACGCACTCAGTGGAAAAATCTATATTCATAAGCAAAAATACACGCACTCACACATACACGAAATACGCACACACGCACAGAGGAACCTCGAAAAATATAAGAGCTGTGAGCTGGAGTTTCGACAAAAATAAAGCAATATTTTTAACATACCCATACACTCGCACAGAGCACGCACGAAAAACCGTAACAAGTCGTCTGTGTAAACGGCTGGCGAACCCTTTTAGCCTTTTTTGTTGTTGCCTGCCGCAGGAGCAGCAATTTGTGTGCCACGCCACACACACATACACATACGCACACACGCATACACACACTCATCTGATAAGGTTGCCCCATCGATAAGAGGGAGCAAGAGAAGGCGGCCGGAGGCAGGTGAGTGTTCTAGCGACTGTCATAATTTGACGTACAGTCACACACACACTCTCACACATACACACACACACACACACACATGCACACAGTCAGGCGTTAAATACGTTAGCCAGATTCAGATTTAGTATTGAGATTTGGCTGCCAGAGTTTAGCTACAGATTGAATCGTTTGCTCAATGCCTCAAATCAGTCAAAGGCATTCAAGCCGAGTGGGTAAACACACTCCCCCTCCCCTCTCCCCCTCTACTGCTCTCTTCGTACCCCTCTCTTGCCCAACATTCGCCTCTCTGTATGGCTGCTTAGCTGCTTTTCAGCCTTTTTTCTGCCGTTTTTTGTGGCTCGACGCGATTTGCGTTATTTTCAGGTTCATTTAGCGTTTAATGCCTGCAAAGAAATTTTAATTTTATGGCCAGCTGCCAAAGCACCCAAAGCTCTGTCTCTTCCCACCTCTGTTCTCACCTTCTCTGTCGGCAACAACAAAAAAAAAGAAATTTCACAAAGGATTAGGCGCGCTTCACTGGCGACTACAATACTTCCCCGTGCTAAGGATGCGCCAAGGCACGAAATTGGGACATACGGCCGCCGTTGACAGATATTTGTGTTCCCTACATGGCGAGAAAAAATTAAACTTATCTTTAATGAAAGATCACAATAGTAAGCTTGATATCGAATAAGTTCGAGCTATCGATTATAAAATATCATTTTATATAAATTTGTTTCTACTATGAAACATATTAAGCGAAAATCGCTCTCACCAAAATTTTGCTTTGATTTAAAAAATTCCCTCATTTCTTCTTAGGTTCTTGAAAAAGTAAGGGAAAAAGCTTATAACAAGTATTTTGTTATTTATTTATTTTGTATTAATTACTAAATTTCTAAGTACAGGGTCTCCTTCTGTCGGTTATACCCAACTGTAGCCTTACGAGCGACTAATCTGCTTCGTCTGCTTCGAAAACGTGAACTTTTTCCTCTTCCAGCATAAGTATGATTAATTTTTCACAGTGTTTAATCTGACAGCTGCAGGCCACTAATACATATACACACACACGTACACACACACACACTGACACACACACACTGGCACACACACATGATTACGCACAACAAAGCAGTCAAATTGCATGCTCAATCAATTTGCGAGCAAACATTTAAGTCTGATATAGAAAGCCCCGACTATTGAGTGAAGGGGGTGGCAGGGGGGCAGGGAGAGAGGGAGAGTGGGAGGCAGGCTCATGTTGGGCAGCAGTAGAGTTTTGTGGCAAAGTTTTGCGCGCGTTAAGTTGACAAATTATTTCGGTAAATATTTGCGTGATTTCGATAATAATAATGTTGCCACGCGGCATGCGGCATGCGGCATGCAGCATTCGATAAGTTCTGCCTCTGGCTGTGGCTTCAGTTTGCGATTCAGTTTGGTTTTGTAGGCTGTGGCTTATGCTGTGGTTAGTTCTTCGCGTGTGGCCACAAAATTGCGTGCATGCATGTACAAATGTGTGTATATATATATATATATGTGTGTGTGTGTGTGTGTATGTGCGTATGTGAGAGTGTGTGTATTGTGTCTATGCTTCAGCTGAAACAATTTAAGTTTTGCCTTTGCCTTTTGCCTGGCAGCGTAGCAATTAATTAGCCGGCAGTCAACAGCGCACATATTGAATATTAATTACACCACCTCGGGCACCACCCAACACCCACTCACCCACTCACCCACCACCCACCTAGCCTGCAAACCACTCACTCCGCAGCTAATTGAGAGCCATTGACAAGAGCACGACCAAAACAAACACACTTCAAATACGCACAAAAAGAGCTAAGAGACCTTTTCGCTTAGAGATTGATACACACTGAAAATAAAAAATTATACGTTTTGCAAATGAAAGTCCTAAAACAAATCTTGTTTTGAGCTATTCAAGAGCTACAAATCTATCTACATAATTTCTGGCAGACGGATCATTTATATCTTACTGTAAATTCTGTAAATTTCATCCAAATAGGTCAATAATTAAGGGCGATATGATGCATCAATGTTTTGCTTATTTAATAATTAAAATAGGTAGTAATGGTATTAAATATTTTAAATTCTAAGCATATTGTTAAGAAAAATATTGTTTTTAAACTATTTTTAAAATATAAAATATATATATATACGTCCGACTGATCCGCCCTTTCTTATTTTCTTCTTAAAACCTCTTGAAAATACAAATAAAATAAATTATTAAGAACGTTCTTTCATTAAGAATTTCGTTTTTAAGGTCAAGAATTTGTGTGGCTCATTGAACTTTAGATGCACCCACGAAAAGCCTGAATTTTTCTCTCAGTGCAGATATAGAGAGAGTGGGTGCTAGGGTATCGCAACTAAAGCACTTGATAGCCCGCACAAGCACTCGTCTTTGTGGTGTAATTAACACCTGCTGGCCGGTGTAGGAGTCCAAATAGAGGTATAGGGCAGTACGTGGGTGTTTGCCGCACAATTAGCTGGCTAGCTCTGGGTCTAAAGCCGGGCTTCATTAGCATTTGCTGCTGCTGCGGCTGCTGCTGCTGCAGTGTCGTATGACAATCAATGCTCAAATGGAAAATCGAGTTTCCACGCTGGGAGAAAAGCAACTCTTAAGCCGTGACCGTGACACAATGCCGAGGCATTGTCTGTGCATTACCCGTATCAAAAGCGATCCGCAGCTCCAACTGGCAACACTTTCTAATGAACTTTTCCACAACAGAGATTCTATGCGCAAAATCTAAAAGTAAACACAACATATAAAACGCTCGAGACAAAAGCAGGTGAATTACGTGGCCATAGACCATAAACCACAGCTACAAAAGCGCCATAGAGAAACAGAGAAATAGAGAGAGAGGGAGAGAGACAGTTGAGCAAACAATGGCGAAAACTGTTATTTCTGCGCAGAATTTTGAATGAAAACCCAAGTCGTAACCATTTTGAGCCAAGTATAACTATATTTTATATTAAATAACGATGCAACTTTAGCTTTAAAAACTTGCCAGACAATAATTAACAATACAAAATTCAATAAATAAGCTGAAATTTAACTACAAAAATTCAATATAGTATATAGCAAAATATAGCAAAATTCAACTCAGATATTGGTATTTATAGGAGCATTAGCGAGTGAAACTAAAAACTCAATAGGCCACAGCTGTATCGATTCATTGCTGTTATTAGTTTTTCTATACAAAGTTAATTATTGTTATCCTATATTCAGCCTGAAGGCTTTAGTTGTTCTGGTTTATACCATTGTATTCTAGAATTTAGTTCTTTAATACAATGAAACAAATAAATAAATAAATTATCCAATTCAATGTTTATTCATAAATATAGGAACTGTTTTTATTTTAATACCCATTTATTAAACACATCTAATTTATTATGATTATTTTTCGATAATAAACAAAATACACAAAAAAAAAACACAAGAAAATAATTATTTCTAAATTGATTATTGCTAATACTATTGTTGTTTCAAAACTAACAGAAATAGATTTAGTTGACACGACTACTGCAGAATCCGTTTATGTATTTATAAATAATATTCATTTTATTATGGTATTATTGTTTTACCATTTAATTTTTATTGAAAACCTTTTTAATTATACTCAAAATTTAAATTATCAATTAAATGGTTCGATGAATCAGATACATTAATTTTAATTGCAAATTCAATGACAATATATGTATATTTATACTAATACAAGCCGTTAAAACCGTTTTGCTGTTACAATTCCATTAAACATATTTTTAGTATTTTGCTCGTTAACTATTTGCAATATGCTTAAATTTAGTATATGATTAAATTAATTAGTATTCAATAATGTGCAAATTAAAAATAAATAAATTTCAAAATCATTTATTGCAGTTTGTGTTGGATTTATGGAAATATGCAGAAAATATGCCAAAGGAATACTGTAGACAGCAGAAAAAAACACTTCAATGAATCACATTGGCAATGCATCAATGTGGCAAACAGGCAGCATCATTTGCTCATTATGTCCAACTCAAAAATCAGGCAGAGGAACTGCAATAACAGACACATCAACAACAGTAACATGGGGAACAAGCAAAAGGCAATCAGATGAGCTCTGTCCATGAGGTAAAAGGAACTGAGCTATAGGAGCAGTTGGAGTGGAAGCATGGGAAGACTATGAAAGAGGGAACTGAGGGGAATGGGGGAACTTACTGTAACTGGACAAGGTCAATTTGCCAAGGTAGTGGGCAGCTGACGCATTCTTTTGAGGCATGTGGCAACACTGTTGCCAATTCCGCTATTTTCCCGTCAAATTTGACAGTTTGAAAATTCTGGCTTTTTTTAAATAATTCATCTTTTTGTCCATTTCCTGTTTAGTTTTGCAGTTTGCAAATCATCTCGAGCCTAAATTTTATAAGAGTTCTATCTTTTAAACACGCACAATAATATCTAATATGTATCAAAATAAATTCTGTACAAACTTACGAAATTTGTGAAATTCTGATCTTAATTATGAAGGAAAAGGTTGAAATATCCGAAGAGAAATTCGACTATTTCATGGCTTATTACTCAAATATTTTCTTTATTTTCATGCCTTTTCCGCTAGGAACAGCTATTTTTTCTGCAAAAAAAATTGGCAACACTGTGTGGCACATACAGTGTGCCTCGCTGGGAAATGTTGCAAGTGGCACAGGGCTGCGGAGGCGCTGCTGACGTGAGCAGCCTGATTGACTTGTGCCAAGGAGTTGAGCTGTGGCTGTTGTTGCTGGCATATCAATTATTTAGGGGCACAGTGGAGCTGTAGTTGAGGTTATTGTTGTTGCGGCTAATGCATAATTAATAATTGTGACTGTTTTTGTTGCTGTTGTGGTGCATGGCATTGGCAACCGTTAACGCTTTATTGGGCAGCTAATTACGGGCGTATTGTTGTTGCTGCCAGGACGCTGAGTCATGTTTTTTTTTTGTTTTTTGCTGTCATGTTTTGTTTACCTTTGGTTGCGCCTACCTGTGCCTAAAAAGTGACCTGCTGCCGCTGCATTAAATGCGCATTAGCAGCGCCGACTGTGGCATGCAACGTTGCGTCGGTGCCTCGAAATTATCAAAAGGTATTTTGTGCGAGGCTTATCGCAAATGCATTTCCTTCTGCTATTGTTGTTGCTGCCACATGCATTTCCGTTGCACGTGTGTGTGAGTGTGTGCAGAGAGGCGTAAAATCAGAGAGCAAGAAGCAGCAGCAGCAGCAGAAATCGGTGCTGGAACCTGTTGGTATAATATATTAAACACACACACTTGGCCACAGCTGTCTGTCTGTATCTGTGTATCAGCTTACTGTTGCTGACTTTAGCAGAAATCCACCCGCGCTTCAGTCTCATCAAGTTGCCATTGAGAGCGAACAATTAAAAGCATTCAACATTCAACATTCAGCATTCCACAAGGCAAAACAAAGCCCAGACACACAACAAAACTAATAAACCACATGCACAGCTTCTCCGCTGGACCATCGCTGCCCCCAATGCCCCACCTGCCCCGCCTCCGCACCCACAATGCCCCTCTCTAACTCAGTCAGCCCTTTGGCAGCTTCAGCTCAGCTTACAGCGCACCGCTGGGTCTTTGTTTAGCTCAGGAAATGACTCAAAATACACACAGACGCTGACCGAAAATAAAATACACTCAGCAAAATAAATACGGCTTTTATTTAGCTATAAATGAATAAAAAATAGCTATATCTTTTGGAAGATATTTATTATGCGTAAAATATTTAATATATAAATTTGTGTTAAATAATAAATATATTATTTGCTGCTGTGAATTTTATTTATCCTTTGCTACATTTATTTTTTATAAATATAATATTTAAAATTGAAATTTCTATAAGAAAATAAATTTATTATTAAAGCGATGCCTATACTTTCTGCTGGATATTTTGTATATATAATATAGTTGTTATTTAATGCACATTCAACATTTCATTCCACATGTTGCTTGTGCATTTTTTCACAGTGTATCTTAGTTGTTTACACAAACAAACGCAGCATTGCGAGCACGGCGGAGCAGCAATAAAACCAGAGTGAAGTGAAAACGTTTTAGTAATTTCGCACTTCATTTAGCGTTAAATTAAGAAACGGCTTGAAACAAGCCAGACATATCAAAAACCAATTCCCAAAAGAATGCTGCCTGTGGCTCTTGGCATTTAAATCATAAGGCACGAAGAGCTGTTAATCATTGGGAGCGGGAGAGGAAGAGGCAGGGGCAGAGTGAGAGGCAGGGGCAGGGGCAGAGGGAGAGGGAGAGGGAGAGGGAGAGAGCAACAGCGTAGCCTTCGGCACGAACATGCATTTAATCAGAGGTAAGCGAATATGCAAGCAGATCGCAGCTCAGCGTGCTCAAGCATAAATCAGAATGAGCACGCGGCTCTTGCAACAACAACAGCAACAAAACAACAACTGCAACAACAACAGCAACATCTGAGCGGTGATGCGCTTCACTGCAGCAGAACGAAGCGGCAGCAACAACAACCAGTTCTTTTGTGACACTCCAAAAAAAGCCGCTAAAAGCTATGCCGCAGCGACAAACAATATTCCGCGCTTCGACACACTGAGAAAAAAAAAACAAAAAATTATCTGCCTAATTGAACTTCTGTCACCGGTAATTCTGGATTTATAGTGCAATCCTCTGTTTTTTATTTAATTATTTAAACTAAATGAGATTTGTAAATTAAATTATCTAAATTTAAACACAAAATATTCTCCAAAAGTAAGATACCCCGTTTTTACCGATTTTTCATTGGGTACAGGGTATAAAAATTTATAAAAAATGTATGCTTGAAAAACTTTGTTACAAACATGTTCAGCTTCAGGTACTATTATAGTATTAATATATTATTCAAGACTTGTTTTAAAGAACAGAACCAAAAATTCTTGAAAAAACTTTACGTCTTAAATGCGTGTAAATTTTCGAAGATGTTTTATAACGGCAACGAAAAAAACTGCAACAACTTTATTGTGTAAATGCGGATTTATTTAGGACTCCGTTTTTGAAACGGTTATTGTACCCTATTCAACATACTATAATTTATATGATTTAAAGTTAATTTTATTCTTTAACTGTATTTTTTGCAGTGCAGCCCGCTAGGCGCTCATAAATGAATGCGCGGTCGCGGCACCAAAATAACAAACATCCAAACGAAATGTGAAGGCCATAGAGTCAACTGCTGCAGCTGTGCCGCAGCAACAACTGGCTGCAACTAGCAACTTGCAACTAGCAACTTGCAACAACAACAAGCGGCTGCAACAGCAGCATCATCATCGGCAGCCTGGGTCAGTTGAAGCTAACGATGCGACAGGCAGCGCATTTAATGCACAGATTTCGTTGGCTGGCCCCCAACATAAAATTGAATTGAATAAAGAGTTGCCCATTGTTGCATGCCTCCCCCAGCTGCACCGCCCCCCGCTGCCCCTGCAGAGCAGTCTAAAATGTTGCTGCTGCTGTTGCTGGCCAGGCAGCCTTTCATAATCGCAAATTGATGCGCCAGCAACATCATCGTCTTCCCCTTCGCCCCGCTCTTCGTCTTCGTCTTCATCTTTGGCTTTGCCTTCGACGCGCTCTCGCTCTCTGTGCAATGGAGCGTGGGAGCGTTTTGCCGGCGCGTCGCATGTGGCAACAACAAGACAACTCGTTTGTTGCCTGAGCGTTTGATGGGCACCGAGAGGGGGAAGACGCGCGGAGACGGGGGTTAGTTATTGGCTAATGCCAGAGCCATGCGTCTTTGGACAGCTGTGCGCGTTCGCCTGAAATTGATAACCGCGAAATGACAAAGCCAATAACATTAATAATAACAACAACAAACGAACAGCATTCGCTACATATAATTCTCTATACTCTGCGCAGAATTACGTAAGTGGAAAACCAAATAAAAAGTAAAACTAAAACTTAACAAGCCGTAAAAAACTGCAAAGGAATCTCTGTAACTAATCGAGAAATAAATGAAAGTAAAACACAATATATCACAATTTATATAAAATAAATTATTAAAATGTAGAATAACAGAAAATCTTATATATAAAAGATAATGCCAGAAAACAGACAATATGCAAAGCAATATCTGAAAATAATTAAAATCAAAAAAAAAAAAATAAAATAAAACAAGAAATGAATAATAAGTAGCAATTTAAAAGACAAAAATCTCTAAAAACAAATATTTGTAAATCACCAAAATAAGTTATTTATGGCTCAGTTTAATCAGTGCCTAATCTAGTTTAAAGTAGTTTACCTTACAAAATGAATCACATTTCGATAAAAACAAATTTATATAGTTTTCTGTTTTAAGTTATAGCCGTTTAGCGGTTTCTTTTCACATGTGAACTTATAGCCATAGTGCGAGCTGTTAAACAGCCATAAATAACATTTTAGTAGCTATCTATCTGCATTTATCTTGTATTGAAAGATCTAAAACTTGATGATAAAATAACGTAGACATTTGTATTTATTATGATGTTAATTAACATAAATTTGTTTGTTATGAAAGCAAGTTTTTTTTTCAGATTTTGCGGTATAGATATGAACATAAATAATGAATAATAAATGAATAATAAATTTAAAAACATGAGTATTATTCATAAATCTATAATGCTTGAGCAGCTCTGCAGATTTTTATTTTAAATTGAATTTAGTTATGGTTGCTTATCGATATATATTTGTTCTTCCGAAAGCCATGCGAATAAAGACAAAAATAATATATATTTTAGTACCATTTGAGATAACAACTCTTCATGCATAAATTTATCGTAAATCGTAGTTATAAGTTTTATTATAACCTGCCTTACAGGGTATGCGTTTAGTCACACTCAAACGCATTAAAGCGCACGCTTTGTTGCTTATTTATGAGTTTTTCTTCTGGCATTACATCTTGTCTTCTCTCTGTCTCTCTCTCTCTCTCTCTCTCTCTCTCTCTGTCACTATCGCTGTCTCTATCTCCGCCTGTCCATTTCCCTTGCCTCTTTCTCTTTCGCTGTGTTGATATTTCTCGAATTGATTTCTTGTTAATTTTACATTTGCAGTTCGTTTGACTTTCATAGGCGACAACGGACGCTTTTTGCCATTTGTTTTTGTTTTTGTTTTTCCCCTGAGCCAAAGTCCCCTCTTTCCTTCTCTCTCCCTCTCTCTTCCCTTTCGTCTACCAACTGGCGCCACTTTGCGGCTGCTTTGTTATTGTGTTTCTCATAGTTGTTGTTGGGTTTTATGAGCTCTGCTCATTTTAGTGTTTTGGCCATGGCCTTTTCTCCCTTTGGTGCCATTGTTTTAGTTAAGTTGACCATTTGTATACAATTGTGCTACGCTTTTGTGTCCTGCCGCACGCTTATCTTTTCCCCCCCCAAAAAAATATGCCCAGGATGCGCAGCACTGATTTCCCTCCTCCGCGCGCCCCTTCGCTTTAACTGTGCATTTGTGGGCTCATTTATTTTCATTTGCTTTGTCATAACAATCTTTATTTTCTTGCCCTCCGCGTGTTCTTCGTGTTTTTTTCTCTCTCTCTCTCTTTCGCTTTTTTTTGGTAGAACGCATTCGCAATATTTGAGCCGTTATATTCGAATTTGTTGTGTTAGTTGTTGTTGCTGTTGGCTACTTAATGCAATTGCCGCAACAAATTTGATTTGGCCATAAAAATGCCCACAATTCGCCAAAACGGAGACAAAAACGAAATGAAATTAACATAATTGCCACAGATTTGTGTTCCCAGATCCCCAGCCAGAGAGCCAGAGAGCAACCGTTGAATATTGGATGAGACAACTGGCCAAAATGCGGAAAATCAAATACATGCCATAAGATTGACAAATTTGTCAACAGTTTCAACACTGCACAGTGGTTGTAATACAGAATTCAATGGCAGATTGAATAAAATTGAATTTGTTCTTCTATTGGATTTTTAATTAATTTTTGTATAACCTAAATTATTTAAAGTAATTTTGTCTTAATAAACATTATATAAATAAATTACAATATAAAATTCAGAATTTTTAATTTAATTTTTCAATACGCTTAGCATTTTAACGAAATTCTTTAAATTCAAAATTGAAATAATTTTCCTATTAAATACAGAATATTTCAAAATAAATTCGTAGTATTTCAATTCAAGATTTTTGTATAAGATTTTCAACTTATCTCTTCAAATTTAGAACTTTGCAACAATTATTTATTATTAAATTTTAAGAAGAAATTATTTCCACCTTAGCCAGGTCAATATATAGACACTTAAGCAGCTTCCAACGGTCGCAGCCCCAGCAGCAGAACAGAACCAGCAACTGTTGCTGTGGTCACAGCAGCAACACCTTCGTGTTGCATACAACATTTGCGTGGCATGCAGTGTCGCAGCTCGTTAGCACCTACGTTTTGTGGAGAAAAGGAGTATATTGGATATGCCAGATGTATATGGAGACGATCGGTGGGATTTATAAAAAGATTGCTGCTGTGGATGCCACAGCGAAGCGGCAATTGTTGCCAGTTTTTCGCATTTTGTGTATTACACACGAATTGAAAAGCAATCGTAAGCGGCTTAGTGGAATGAGTGGAACGTGCAGAGAAACGAGCAAGGAAGAAGCAGGCAGGGGACGAGGCAGAACAGGCAGTAATAATAATAATGTTGAATAACGGACAACAAGTAATGACAATTGAAGATTTACGAGCTACAAAAAGCAAATAACAAACAAGCAGCCAGTATGAATTTGCAATGGAATGCTAGAGTGAAGCATACCCTGTAATGTGGAATAATGCATATACTATAGAAACAAAATTTCTTTAAAATGTTAAATTTTTCTTTTTTTTCCCCTGTCTCAATTTATTAGTCCTTAATTTTTACATGAATTTCTTAAATTTTTGGCTAGAAGTCAATAAGCTTAGAGAAGAGTCAGATTACTATTTCTAATGTTGCCAACATTCTCATCAGTGATGTGAAGACGAAACCTAACCTGAATCTGGCGTTTCTTCCGTTCTATTAATTCAAATATTTTAATTTTTGCATATAATACAATAACATCGCTTACATTAATAGTTGTTATCGCATTAAAAATTTAAATATTTGAATTGTAAATTTCTAACAGAAAATAAATCTTAAGACAGGTGAGCACAAATCCCACTCGTTAGCCAAGTATTTCATTGCAGGGTATTTTAATTTTCGGAGAAGAGTCTGTGCAGACTCGCAGCCAGAGCTGAGGCAAGCAGTAAACGAATCTGCAGCAGCGGCAGCAACGAGCTGCACGAAGTTCGCTGTGTGTCAGCCTCATTACAACGTTGCACGTTGCACGAGCAATGCATTTGCAGCAGCAACTGCAACAAGCTGAAAATATTACTAATTAGATTGGAGGCAGCGATGCTCTGGCTGCAGCTTCAAGTTCCGCTCAAGTCAAAACAACGTGCAACCCACGCACACTTGCAACTTGTTGTTGTAACAACAATCACGAGCTAAGATGAGCTTGCTTCAAAATGGTAAAAAGGCAGCCAAACAAATTGTAATAGACGTGAAGCCAGCTTGAAACTGTGTCAATGTCTGTGAACTGGAACTGGAGCTGGAACTGGAGCGTTGCATGCACCCTGCCTCTCGTGCCACATTCGCCGCTGCCTTTCGCTGAAGTCAAGTCGTTGCTTGGCGTTGCGATTATTGTTTTCGCTGCGCTTCTTTGTAGCAGCTACAAGTATATATAATTTAGCCAATTTCGTGGCAGCAGAAGATGCTGTGTGGCAGCGAAAGGGCCATGAAATCGTGCCACGTCGAGGGCCAACTGCGAATCGCCAGCTGAAAGCTATTTGCGCATCTTTGCTGCATGCCTCTCGATTTGCAGGTGGGCGTGAGCCACTAAATTGCGCACATGCATGTCCACATACACACTGTGTGTGTATGTGTGTGTGCACACCTGTGCAGCTGCACACCTGCATCAGTCTGTGCACACAGAGATTGCGTTCGACTAGACAAAGTGCAAATTAATTGACAGCATTTAAAACGCCCCTCTCGATGAGTTTCCCTGAAGCAAAGCTAATAATAAATAAAACTTGTACTTCTCGTGGATATTATAGTAAAATTCCTTAAAAAAAAAGTGTATAAAAGTTTTTATAATTTAGTTGTTAAATCTATATATCAAAATTTATTAACTTTATTCACACTTTTAGCTATAAAAGGTAAATTGCGTAAATTATAAATAAAATCGGTGAAAAACTCTAGTAATTGAAACTTTATTGTGTTAATATATATTCATAACGTTTATTTTTGTTTTAAAATGTTATCCATGTTCATTAACATAAATAAATTTAATTTAATAAAGAATCGTTTAAAGCCGTAACATTTGCTTTCATTTTAATAATTTAAATAATAATTAAAATTCAAAAAAAATATATTTATTTAAATTGTATTAACATTTTTCCAAACTATTTATATTATTAATATTATATTACCGAATTGTATATTTAAAAATTAAAATTTATTAACTTTATTCTCGCTTTCGAATCACTTAATTTATATTTGTTTAGAATTATATTTACATATCTATTGTGGGTTAAGGAATTCTATAAGGTTAGTTTATACAAAATCTATTATATGTGTTCTATTGAGTACCTAAAACATTGTAATGACTTTCATTAATCATTTATCAGTTTGAGCAATCTTAATGAGCTTTCTCAAACTTTAGAAATATTTAAAATTGACTGCCGCACTTAACCCGAAGATATTCCAAAATAACTATTCATATTACGCAAAATTCCGCACTGCCTACAGTTTCATTTCCGCAAATGTTTAAGCAAAGTTTGTCAGCTTGGAACAGGTTGCAAGTAAAAAGTAGTTAAAAACATTACATAAAGAGAAGATTTTGATGTGCGATAGAGTTAGCTAGGCAGAGGCGAGAGAGAAAGTGTTTTGTCATTGGAGCTGATCATTTCGGTTAATGGTTAAAGACGACACGGCAATTTGCTGCCTTCAAAACGATACGAGATACATGCCTCAAGCTAGTTGGGAACTTGAAGGCAGCAGACCTTCGACTTGCGGGCAAACGCATTAAAACCCAATCAGAGTCATGCAACTCAACGTGAAGAGGGGAGGGGAAGGTGAGCGCAACTGAGGCGCACAAGTTGGATATCTGAGCCATCAGCTAATGAGACTTTGACTGCGCTTTGGCCAACTGATGGGCTCTTTAGTTTTCGATTTGGCTGCCACACGAATAACAAAAGCAACAAAAAAACTATCTTCCCATGCTCCCCGCTCTTGCAACAACAGCAAACTGTCAACGCATGTCAAATGAAAGATACATTTGACAGTTGCCCAGACGAACGCCCGAACGCTCAATTAAAGCCGCCAAAATGGGCTTTGAGCCTGGTCCCCAAACGTAGGGCCAACACGCATCAGTTTTGGCCCCAAAAAAATCAATTAGTGCAAATTAGTCAGGCAGACTCTGAGCAGTTGAGGCGCTAACTGTCAGATGCAAGCTGACAGGTTTGCTTTTCGTAATACCCTGTAGATGCATAAAACGGGGAATATTGTAGATAAACTGAACAATGAATTTCAATTGAATATAAATATAAGGAATTTAAAATTTTAAACTACAAAAACTTGGAAGGCTAGAAAGTTCTATTTCATATATTTAAGCAAACTATTTTCCAATTTATAACATAGAATTATTATCACATATTTAAATGTATTATTAGTTACAGTATTAATAAATTCAAGCAAACCAGCTCATCCATCGCTTACAGAGTACTTTCTAGTCCATCACTGCCTTTTAACTGATTAACACACGTGTGGCTTGGCTTATTGGCCTTTAGCTATTGTTTGCCATTGTAAGTGTATTATTTGGCAGTTTTCCTATAATACGGCTTGTGGCTTTTGATATGGGTATTCTCAATTTGCTTCTAATGAATTTTTGAGTAGAAATTCATTAGGCGATATTTCAATTCGATTGAAATTTGATTGCCAAGCAGCAGCGGCACCCAGCTGAAGCGCTTTGTGTGCAAGAAATAATAAAATTATGACTTAATCTTAAGTGGATTTGGCTTTCAAGCCAAGCAGAGGTGGAGTAGACAGAATACAGCCAAGACAACAGGCAAAGCATCCAAGAAAAGAGAGGGGAAGGCAAGGGAAGGGGAGGGTTCATTGTCTTCTCCCGTTGTGTGATTAACGAAAAACAAAACAAAAAACACAACACAAAACACAAAGCTCACAACTGGAATTCCATTAGTGCAACTCAAGTGCGTTGCTCGGTGGCTAATGTGTCTACTAATTGCAGCTACTGTGCCACAGCCACTCGTAAAAATTATGCGCTTATCTGCATGCAACCCCGAATTGCATGCCTCGTGAGTCACGCACGATATTCAAATCGAACAAAGCGCCTCTGAATACTCTCAAATGGAAAATGTGCACTCTGAAACCGATGCAGAAATTCGAACTTTGTATAAAAAGTAAACACTCAGAGTATAAATGCTGCTACACTCAGAAAAAAAGAGAGAAGCCTTCTAGATTTTTATAGATTTATTAATCTAAAAACTATTTTTCAAAATTATAATAAATTAAGTAAATAATAAAAAAAATTATATAAATATGTAAAACACAACAATATTAAAAACTTGATTTTAATAATAATTTTGTTTAAGATAAAAACGTTAAATATTAAAGAAATAGAGAGAATAAATGAAGTCAAAATCTTGGTTCAAGAAATAGAAGATATGTTTAATTAAACATTGAATTGATTTTAGAAAAGTACAAAGATAAATTCAACAATAATTTATACTGTTAAATAATTTAATAACAAAACAATAAAATATATTTATAAATTCTTTAAATTTAAGCTTTAAATATTTTCAAACAATTTAATCAACTGGAGAATTTATATTTCTAATTCTTTTACTTCTGCCATTTTTCCGACATTTCCATCATTGCCCATTTTTCATTCGGTCTAGTAGTAACATTTAGCTTTCATTTATATAAATAAATAATATATGAATTAAAATTCTATGAGATAAAACTAAAATATTGAAATCTGGCATATACTACTAAAATCTATCTAGTAGAATATAAACTTCAGCCTCCCTTGCTTTGCGTACTTCCTTTTGCATTGTTTCCAACAGGAAAAACAAAAACGACCACTTCCTGTTGCTGTATTGGGGGGGCAATGCTCCTTTTTTGTTAGCTGGTAAAACGGAATTCTAGTTCAGAATTTTTTGTTGCCAATTACTCGATTTCAGCATCAGCGCTTCATGAATTCATTAGGCGAAGTGGAGGCAGTAGACCGAAAACTCAATATGCGATATACCAAATACTATATAGTAGTATATAACCGGCCTCTCGATGCCTTCCTTTCGCTCTGTTACTTGAAAATAATGTTTAGCTTGTTGTGTTGTTGTTTGTTTTTGAATATTAGAGCGCCGCATTGATTGATTGATTGTGCTGGGTGTGGGGTAGGGTGTGCAGTGAGAGAAGCACCCTAATGACAACTAATTGCTGCACTTACCATGAAAAGCAAAAGAAAAACTATGACGAAGCCAAGCAATTTGCAACGAGCTGATTGTGAAATTCGTGGAAAAACGTGTGGAAAACTAAACCAAGTCAATTGATTGAATTGATTTCGCAGAAAATGGCCAGTGGAAAGTACAAGCATGGTTGCCAGTGAGGCAGGTGCAGGGGCTAACTAGCACAGACAAGTGTTTCAAGGACTTGCAACGTGCAACGCATGCATTATTCTATTTAAATGAGTGCACACGCTGCCCCTTCCCCCACACTACCACACTCTACTGTGGGAGTGTCCCATGCGCATTTCCGCTTCCGGCTTTGACAAATGCAGCGAGGGGTTGCTGGCCAACTGTTGTTGCCACACGGCAGCCAGCTCTGGTGCTCTATGCCTCACTTGGCTAATTCAAGTTTAATATTCAAATTATTTTACGTTCTCACATGCCACATCTCTGTTTGCCGAAGGGTGGTTCCCTCCCTCTCCCCTGCCCCCTCTCTGCGCCTGTGTTTGCCTATGCGCTGCTATTACGCTTGTAGCATGCAACGCTGTGCCGTCGCTGTTGCAACTTACTTGAGTTTTGTTGATTTCCTCAGGGGCAGGGGACGTGTTGCAGGTGGCTGGATGTGTGCAGAGAGGGGAGCGCGGATGTTGCACAGAGCAAAAGCAGTGTAAATAGCAGATATTCTGTTTTCTGTTTTCTAAACTTGCGCTCAAAAATAACAGGCCGAAAACGAACAAAAAAGAAAAAAATAAAAAAAACGAAACGAAACGCAACGTTCTGCTTCGTTTACTTCGACGGTTGTAAATAACAATTGTAGCAACAGCACAAATACCCGAGACTGCTCGACTGATAGCTACCCTAGCACAAACTACACCTATAGACTTTTAATAAACCCAATTAA
Organism: Hypselothyrea guttata; assembly: GCA_035045125.1. Taxonomy (NCBI): domain Eukaryota; kingdom Metazoa; phylum Arthropoda; class Insecta; order Diptera; family Drosophilidae; genus Hypselothyrea; species Hypselothyrea guttata. The sequence goes on along the minus strand of JAWNNJ010002199.1, from coordinate 796,364 downwards.
AATTGAAACTATAAAAATATTTTTGAAAATAAACTGACATTTAAAAGCAGAAATAATCTTTCTTTAATCCCAGAATTTAGAAAACTAAAAATTTATTTAGTATTTATAAGTATTAATCTGAATCTCCAAAGTTAATAAATTTAAAATAATATTTACTAAACTGATAATTTACTATGAGTTTCAAAAGTATATAAAATAACTTTACAAAACTTAAAAAGTTGATTTATGTAATTTAGGCATTTGAAGCTATATTTGAATAATTTATATGAATTACCCAAATTCATTTTGCATAAATTAGCAGCTTCCATTTTTAGGCAGTTTTATTTTGGTCAGTGTATCTATGCCATGTCTGCTCTACTCACTATGATTCAACTGTGTTTTACACTTGGCATATTAGCAACAAAAACTAAAACAACACCAATTTAAATGCCGTGGAACAACAACAATAGCAACACTTCCAACAATTGGCAATGTGTGTTGTTTAAATTCATAAACGTTGGAGTTTAACGAACTACGTTTCGGACATTGTTTTTGTTGCAGTTGCCTCGCCATGGCAGCAGGCAATTTGGCGATCTCCGTTCGCCTTTTAGCTTCCTCTCTCTGTATTTATATATATGTATTTATATATTTTTATTTAGACCCTATGCTTTCAAAAAGTGCAAAAGGGTCCATTTAGTTAGTGGGAAGTTGTGTGTAACACCCTCGCAAACTATCAGAGCTAGAGACACCATTATTTGTTATAGGGTTTCCTTTATAATAAGCAGATCAAGTTTTCTTGGCTCACAAAGAAAAATAAACATCGAAGATATGCAAAAGAAAATTTCTAAGAATTTAAAGAGAAGGATGGAGCAAGTTGCATAAACGAGCACTTAATGTATTCGATTTATTTATTCGACATTATTACAACACAAATTACAGACCCCAGTAAAAGTACATAATGTCGGTTACTTCCGCCGGAAGGCTTGCGTCCGACCGATCCGCTCGGTCCTTTCTGGTTTATTTTTATTTTTTGCATAGTTCTCTGCACAATTTTGCATTTGGTAACACAACAACAAAACAACAAGCACAACAAACAAAAATTGAAATGAATTTTAGCAGAAACAACCAACAGACCTACAGCAATGAATTCTCATATTTTGCACCCAAGAATTTTTAATTCAATTATAAATTTTTGGCACTCGCATTGTCTCTCTCTCCACTTGCTCTGTCTCTGTCAGCCCAGAAAAAAACACCTGCCTAATGGAGCAACTTGTAATTTAAATTGAATTTGAAACGGAATTTCCAACTATGCTATTTCCAAAATGCCCATCTATTTGTTCACATCGATTTGACAAATATCAGAAATTGAATTTTCCAAATAATATGAACTGAGCAATACGAAAAATTTTTACAATAATGATTGAAGAAGATGCGTATATTTATATAATTAACTGAACTGTCTAGTCGAAATATTCATATATATAATTTTTTAGATTAAAAATTGATGAAAATCTTAACCTAGATATAATATTTAATAAATAAACAGTATGTAGTTTTAAAAGAGCATATAAATTAAACAAAAAATTCAAAAATTCTTTCCTAAATTTCCTCATTTATTTAGCTTTGCTACTTTAGTAAAATTACAAATTTGCTTCATAGTTGAACTATGAAAATTGTTATTTTATTGAGGTGTGGTTGTTTTGATGAACATAGTTCAAGTATTTTATGCGCAATGCTGAAAAAACTTTGCGAGCTTTAAGAAAACAACTTCATAAACTAAATAATCAATTCGCAGCACATGCAAAGCAGATAGGATACCCAAAAGGATTTCACTTTTGCCAATTCGAGCACCCGCTGCAAAGGTAAACCTCACCCTGGCACCGAGTCCTTAACTCCACCGAGATAAAACCCGATTTTCTAACGGCATTGCAACATTTTTCTTATTTACGAGCCACGTAGCCATAAAACGCATACATAAATTTCGCTCAGACCGAAAATAGCAAAGAGGAGCGTCGGGTATAGGGTCACAGGAGGGGCGCAGGGCGTGAGGAGTTGGAGGATAATACTTCTAACTGAATGCAAGTCTGAGTGGTTGTTGTTGTCGTTGAAAAGCGAAAGGCATAAAGAAATTGATATAAATGTTTGTGCAAACAGAGGGGTGGGAAAAGTGTAGGAAAATCGAGAGGGAGTTGTTGATAGGGGGCATCGGGGGGTGTTGTGTGTCATCCCTAGCTCGCAAATAGATAGAATTATGCGAAATGTGCGCAAATTTATAGAAATGGAGCAAAGTTGTCACACCAGATGAATGACTCTTTTATGATATCAAATGCGCTGCGATATATATCGCTTGGGGGTAAAAGTCGATGCGAAAAACTTGATGATAGAGTTGGGAAATCTCGCTTTGAGCTGTAGGCGCCACGACTTAATTTTAGCTCCTTTTTTTCGCGGCAAACTTTGAAAACACTTCATTTCATGTGCTCCATAAAATTTGAGCTGCCAATAATAATAATAATCTGCCTTTTTTGCTCTTTTTTCAAGACAATTTTCGATTATGAGGCGTGGGTAAAGGGAGGCTTTTGGCACTTTTCACTCATGGCAATAACCATTAATAAGAATGGCGGGCATTTAAAATTAAATGACTCCAACGCACCCCTCACCCCCTGCCCATCCAATGTCTGCCTCCATTTACCCACTCCACTGTCTGCGGCAACTTTCGGTAAAACAAAAACTTTTTAGGCAATTTCATTTGAAGTGAAGCGCGGAATTTAAGCACCATTTGCATATCAAAACAAAATGAAATCCTTCGTCCTGCCGCCATTGCTGCCATTGCTGCCGTTCCTGCCTTGGCAATTGCCGCACAGCTGGCACAACTTGAATCGAAATAAAATTCCTCAGCTGCTTCTTCGCCTGCCTTGCCCTTCGCTTCGCAGCCCCCTCCTTAACGCCTCTTTTTGAAGTGTCGGCACAAAACAATTAGCGGAAAATTTCCCCGAAAACAATTTCCACGCCTCGATTTGAGTTAATTGCAGATATTTTTGTGCCTGACCCCGCCCTCTCTCCCCCTTTTATAGCAATAGCTTCCCCATTGTCCTACGCCCCTGTCAAAATATCATTAAGATGAATTTATAAACAATAAAATGTCAGCTTAATTAAATTTTATTGTAGCAAGCAGCGCCCAGTGCACAAATACTCAAATATCGGCAGTTAGAAAAATATATATACAATGAGAAAAGGTGTGCGGTTTCGGTAAGAATAAATAAATATTAAAATGGAATAATAATTTAAAATAAATGATAATTCGAATTTACGTAAGAATTTGTGATATTTCTTGTATCTTGGTTTTGTAATTAATTGATTATTTGTTGTTTAATACAAGAGTAAAAGATTAAAAAAATATTTGTATTTTTAATTATTATATTTTATATATTTTTAACAGCAACAAATTTGGATTATGTTTAAAAATGCATTAACAATTGTTTTTTTTTTTTAATAAATTTGTATTTATTTTTTACTTTGCTGAATAAAATTTCAACTGTGAAATTAATATTTATCGGCTTATCTTTAATTTCATATTCTAAATTCATTTGTTTTTTTTTTTTTAATTTTATTGTATTTAATAATTAAATTCTAGATTATAATACTAAAAGCTGTCGAATTCAAAATAACACTAACATAATCTCAATAAAACAAAATTGGATTTTTCACAATTTTTTTCGCAGTGTATGTATATTTGGGTACGATTGAAAACTCTTTAAGACCACAGTCTGTCTCATAAAACATTCACAGGCCATCAAAATGGCCGAAGTTTGATAACAGACGCAATGGGCCAAGCAGTCCAGGATGTGCTATCGCTCCCTACTTTCCCGCTGCTTTCTCGCTGCTCTCCCGCTACTTTCCCGCTACTTTCCCTTACGCTGCCTTTTCTGCAACTTGCGCTCTCTGTTGTGCTTTAAATAATTGTCCATAAATATATATAAGGCTCATAAAAAAGCGAGGCAGCCGAGCATTTAATCCCTTGTCACAATTTGCACAATCGGACAAACTCTCACAGCTGTACAGATATATATATATATATATAGTATATATGGCCCATTGCCTGCAGTACTCGATGTCATTTTGTATTGGTATTCGTATTCGTACTCACACTCACACACTCACTCACACACTTACTCACACTCGAGCATACACTCACAGTCTTGGCTCGTAAATAAGCCAAAAGATTGTGCATTTTATTGATGAGCCAAAGGACTAAGCGTTGCCTTGGGCCACCTTTTGTTACAGTTTGTTTGTTTGTTGTTGTTGTAGTTGTTTGTTTGTTTGCTGTTGTTGTTGTTGTTGTTTGTTTGCTGTATGCTTGTCGCTGCAGTTGTAACTTTCGTTTCCCATGGACACTTTTCATTTAGTTTTGTTTTTATTTCGTGTACTTTCTTTTAACTAGCCCAAAGTTAAGAATTTAGCACGAAGTCAAAAGTGAAAACTGTGCCAAACTATTTTCCGCGACAACACCAACTTAATGCACTTGTCTGCCACACACAAACACAAGCTCACACACACACAAATACAAACTCACACACACACAGATTGAAAGAAATACAATTATACACGTTCCGCCATATCCTGTGGCATTTATTCCATATAGGAGCAATTTTAAAGAGTTGAAAACAGAATTGCCTATAAATTAATTTTATTTTAAGGATTTATTTTATAAGAATGAAATTCAAATTTTGTATAAATTCATAATTGTTTTATTCATTTTATTACTTTTATTATTTATTTATTTATTTATACTATTTTATTTATTCTTTTATCCCATTGACTATTTTAAATTTTGCTTGTAATTTCATTATTTTGACTTGCTATTAATATACATAAATTTCTTTCTGCATTAATTTTTAAATGTTCAGTTAAATTTTTAATTATTATTAATTATATTAAATATTTTTCCCTTCCTATTTAAAATTTCCTCCTATTTTGTATAAAATTGTTTTTTTAAAGATAATTAATTATTATTATCTGTATGAATATTTTAATTTAAATTTAAATTATACTACATGTAATTTTGTAACATTTTGCTTGAATTAGAATTACTTTGATTATATAAATAATTAATTAACTAATTTTCATTTACTTAATCATTTTAAATAAATAAAACAAAATGTCAATTTTGAATTAGCCTAAAATACTTCTCTAATAAACTTAACAATCTGGTATAGATAATAATAGGAATTATTTTTCAACACCAACAAATAAATCCAATTATGAACAACTTGCAATGCTGCAGATTTTCTTTGAATCTGTAGTTATCACTGTAGTACAGTAAAAGCAAACCTGAAGAAACAGTTTGTTATGAGTTGATAATGTTGCACACGGAAAAATCGTTACGGGTCTTGGAAAAACTAAAATATTTGCACGTGATTTGCGTTTTGTTGGCTTTTGCTTTGTTCACGTTTTCGTAACAATTTTCTATTTATTTTCTTTCGGGTTTACGGTTTACGGTTTACGAGCTTTATAATACCTTGATATTTATCGCAAGATTTTTGATACTGGCATATAGTGTATTCGATGGGTGGCGCGATTAGTTACTTTATTTGGGGGGGGTTCGGCCCCTGCGTTGGGGTAGGTTTGCTCTACGGTTGGAGGGGGGTTAATTTGCTTGATTCATTCACTGGGTTAACTTTAAACACTTTGCGCTGCGCTGCGAGCAGGAAACGCGTTTGCCGCAGCTCCGAACAATCCCGCACGAACTACCAAAGTGAACTGAGCCTCAACACGAATGCAAGTGGAACGTAATGGTCACGCCGTCGACGCTCGAACTCCGCGTCCCAACTCAACTCAACTCGACGACGCTCGCTCTCTCTCGCTCTCGTGAGCGCAGCTCGGAGTGGAATGTGTGGAATTGAAATGTGTGGGTGTCGAACGACCTATCGCAATGCGCTCGAACAACTCGCAACATGTTGTGTTTACGTTTTGTGCCGCTAGCAAACGTGGTGCAGCCCAACCGGTTTGAGTGTGTTGCCGCGCGCATGTTGCCGCAACACGGGCTTGGCAACATGTTAACAGTGCCAAATGTTGACAGCTTTTGTACTTTATTTCAGCCCATTAATGAAATTGATAATTAACAATACATAATACAATCTAAATAATACAATATGCATAACACTAAATAAAGAAATAATACAAAATATCAAATTACATATTTAAAGATTTTAACGGTTAGGAATAAATTTGTATAAATGTTAGGTACGAAAACTCTAGAATACAATATTTAAAGATTTTTATTGAAGCTGTTATTGCATTAACGATCAGCATTTCTAGCGTAAAAATTAGACAAAAATTCTCCACAAACATTCACATAGTATAAAATTATATCTTAATAAATTAAAAGGCCAAATATAGGGGTTTAAACCATATTTTCCATGTTATCTTAAATGATTTAATTTCTCGGTGTTTTTGAAGCATTTATTTTTATGCAATTTTACATTATTAATTATGCAAACCTATTTATTTATTATTTATTTTATAATTCCCTTCAAAAAAAAAAAATGTTTTATATTTAACAAATTAAATATTTATTTATAATTTACAGTATAAATAGATACATTTTTGTTTAATTCAAACAGTAAACAATTTTCTATTTGTTTTTAACGAGGCTTCAAATGGCCTAGATTAAAGAAATTAAATCTTTCCCCTCCCTGATCTATGAACAGTTTGCCGCATGAACAGTTAGGGGAACCTGGTGAAAACCAAAACTAAATATACTACATATATATATATATATATATATGTGACATATCATGTTGTGTGTATGTGTTTGTGTGTATGTTAAGTGGAAGGCATGCCCCGATTTTGTCGCACAAATTACGGGCCTTTAAGGTAAACGCATAAAACGCATCGCTGACTTTTTGTGTTGCCTATTTGTTGTTTGTTGTTTCTCGTATCTCAAGTTTCTCGTTCTTTCTTTTTTTATGGTATCACATTCTACAGCTATTTGCCACGCTCAAGTGAATACGACGGACACGCCCACCTCTGGCAGGGGGCAGTTAGCATTTAATTAAGAGAGAAGTCTCTATAAAGATTCCGTTTGGAGTTGGACTTGAGTTTAAATGACTGCAAGAATTGGAGCTGTTTTTGTTGTAATAATTAGTTTAAGCGCATTTTTTTTAATAAAAAACTTTATATGATATATTTATATTTTATTTCATGTTTAAATAAAAGCTTAAAATATTTATTTTATTTATTTAATCCCTGTAACAGTGTTGCCGGTAAAGGCTAGGTTTGCTATAAAGAAATTAATAAATTTAAATTAAAAATTTAATAAAAAAAAGATAGAAATAAATAAAATATTGTTAATTTTATTAAATTAATTTAACAGCATATAAATTAATAATTTATTTTAAATTTTATAGACTTTCAAGAACTATTTATGTATTAATTAAGTTCAGTTTGGTTATATTAACTAACAGTGTCGCTAACTAAACGCCCTGCACTGTCAACATGAACTTGCAACTTACAAGCTGCAACATGGCGCACGAAAATCGAGCCGGCATTACAGATATGGCAAATGTTTGCCGAAACACAGAGTCAGTGGCAAGAGCAGAACAACAGCGCTTGCTTGCAACCAAGATGAGGCAGCAACAGCAGCAGCAGCAGGAGCGGACAGAGCAGCGTGCCACTGACAGCGCGCGGCTAATGACTAATGGACTCTTAATGATCTAACAAGGTGCCACACAACAACAACAGCTACAGAGAGACAGAAGAGAGAAAGAAGAGAGAATGAGCACAGCACCTTGCAAGCGACATGCAGCGCAGGTTGCCACAGGACGTGGCAGTGGCAGAGGCAGCTTTCAAGGATGCTGCTGCTGCTGCTGTTGTTGCGCTTGTTGTTGGCGTGAAAAGTTCAAAACTTAATAATGCCACATTAGTTTTTGGGGCAACGACAACGGCTGACAACGTTGCAACATTGCAGCGCGGATGTGGCAAGGTGAGGCGAGTAGCGAGCGAGTGAACGAACGGAAGAGGGTGTTGAAGAACGTACTTTTTTTATGCCACGGCAACAAAGTGCAACGTGCTGTGTGGCAAGTAGCAAGTGTCAAGTGGCACGTGCATATGCAAAGCGTGCGTCCTTAGAAAGCAGCAACAATGGTGATAACAGCAGCAGCAGCAGCAACAGTGATAACAACAGTAATACTTGCAACAAATAGAGGCAGCATTAGTAGCAGTAGAAGAAAAATAAATGAAAGTGTTGCAATTAGCAAAGCAGCAATAGTTGCAACAGCAACATGGCCAAAAGCAACAATGGTCAATTTAGTGGCAACAACAGCAACAGTGGAAACACTATCAGCAGCTGCAACAAGCAGCACTTGCAACAGCAATAGACTCGGCTTCAGTCACAACAGCAACACTTGCCACTTGCAACACCGGCAATATTTTGACTGTAAAATGAGTGAAATTTAGTTTGGAAGTTGCTCGGGGCATGCCACGTAGCAAGCGGCGCATGCTGACCAGCAGGCAGCACGTGCTGCCACAGCAAAGGGTCAAAGGTCACGGCAAGTTGCTGCTTTTGTTGCTGTTGTTGTTGCCTCATTTTGCTGGCATTCATGCGCTTCATTTATCACAGCGCTGTCAACTTTTGACTGCACAGTTAGCTGCTGCCTAATGCTTGCCACACCACACCCCTGCCCTGCCCTGACCCATCCCCTTTGGCAACCCTGCCCCCTCTTCCCCCACCTATGGCACAAATTAAGCTTTTGGTTTGCCAGTAAATCGCAAAACGCGTTTTACACGCCGCCGCACAAAAGCGAAACGCTTGCAACATATGTCAAGTAATCAAGCCGTCGAACTTTGCCACACACACACACACACACACACACACATACAGACGCAGACACACATACAGATGCGACGCCATCTCCGCTGCCAAGCCAAAGTTTGCGACGCCAACCTTCGCGGCACATGCCAAGCATAAAATTGAATATGTATCTTAGCCTCCGCTTTCCCGCTCCACTCCCCTCCCCTCCTCTGTCATCCACGCCCCCCTGCCACACGAAATGAACCTCGCCAAAAAGGTAACTTCCAGCTAGACGAGCCGACGAGCTGTGCGTTAAGTAAACCTTGCAAACAAATCCCATCGCAACGCCAACTCCGACTGCGATTCTGACGGCGACTGCGACTGCGACGCCAACGCCGTTCACGCCTCGCTGCGCCCTAGCACAGGAGCGCATTTAGCGGGTCGAGGGTTGACAGTTACAATTCGGTTGGACAAAATAATTGAGCATTATTTTATATATTTTTAAATGTATAAAATTATTAATTATTTTTATATTGTATATATTTCATATATTTTTAAATATATAAAATTATTAATTAGTTTTATTATTTTTATACTATATAAATATATTTATTTTCCTTACTTTTTGGTCTGTACAACGCTTTAGGTCGGACTAGGTCTGCAGTATTATTTCATTAATAACTTCTGAGTTTAATCACCGATTTTATTGAGTTTTTCAAGGAAGATATAAATAATATATACAGGAGTTATTCTGTCTTTAATGTAACTGGTCCTAAAGTGGGTGTGACACCCAATAAAAAATATTAACTTAAACTTCGTATGGAAAACAAATAAGTCTTAGTTTAGAAGGATGAATAATAAAATAAAATTATTTTCATCTACTATATGACAAACAAGTATCAAAAATGTTAATCACAAAACATTTTGTAATAAAATGTTTCTTTTCATCTGTTGAAGATATTTAAAGGTATTATTTATATTAATAAGTGTATTAAGTTAAATAAATGGCATAGTTAAATTTTAATATTGTACATATTTTACAATTATTAGTATTTCAAAAATATTAATAAAATTTTAAAATAGTAAATAATAATTTAAGTTAAATCTTTTCCAAAATTTTTTTATTACGGGACCTAATAGTACCTAACGTTAAATACCGTTTTCTTAATCCGCTACTGTGCTCGTCGCCCCTTGTATGCAACATTGTCGCCGTCATGCCGTACATGACAGACCTAGGGCTACGGCTACAGAACTTATGGTGCGCTATGAGAAAGGCCATGGAAGAGTACAGTACCAGATATACAGATATAGGTATGGTTGGGGTTTGGTAGGGGCTATAGATTTGGGTATAGGAAGTGGATGGACAGAACGACGCCGACAAAAATTTTTGACTTGACGTTACGCCCGACTGCACCGCGACTGCGGCAGCCAGGCGGTATGAACAGCAGGGGAATACGAGAGCGGGGAGGGAAAGGGAGGGAGCAAGGTTGGTTTGTTGTTTACTTTCAAACAACAACTGCGAGAACAGAGCCCATAAAGCACACGGCAACAACCGCAAAATTCTCGGCTCTCTGGGGAGGGAAAGGGAGGGAGTATGAAACAGGGGCTGGAGGTTGTTTTTGTTTTTCTTTTTGTTTCTCTCTGTTTTTCATACTTGGGCACATTTTTTTTCTGGTTTTTTGCCGTTTTTTGGGGCAAGTTGTTAAACCAATTGATGATAGTTAAAGAAACCATTTTTAAAGCGTACAAATTATGAGCTAACAGTACAATGCCAACAAGGTAGGGAGAGATAACAGGGAGAGGTCAGGTCAGGAGGCTCAAGCCTAGTAATGCCGAACAAAAGCCAGTTGCTGAGTGCCATTTCAGTTTATTATGCGTTATAATCAAAAACACCATAATGAAAAGGAGAATCAAGCACAAAAGGAAGTTGTAAATGTAATACACTGCGAAAATTTGATAAAACATTATAAAGCATTGTAAATTTTAAGCATTAAAAATGCAGAATTTATTAACAATTAAAATTTAACATTTTATTGGGTTTTCCTTTGTAGAAAGCAGATTAAGTTTGTTTTAGATACCTGTATTTGATACCTGTCCAAAAAAAAATTGAACTTTTTTGAAGTGATCTTCTAGTGTCGATTACGTCCGACTGTAGCCTTCAGACCAATTAATACAATCAATACGATTTAACTGCTTATTTAATATTTACGTTTAAATCAAAATAAATCAATTTGACAGTTTCAAATGTATGCATAAATTACACACATTTCTTGCAGTGTATTTTAAGTGGTTGGATGAGTGGTGCGGGGTGGCTGGGCTAAGTTGCAAAGCGGCACTTTGCCACAGTAACTGGCAGCGTGTAACTGGTGCTGCACTCATGCCTGCATTTTTTGTAAGCATCCCTTTGAGAGAGGCGTGGCAGACTGTGCTGTTAAGTGCTTGCCACCTGCTGGTGGGGCACACACACACACACGTGCAATTGCCACAAATGTGAGCACTTTTTGCTCATTTGTTTTTGGCCCTTTCTCATTTGGCTAAGTGTACGGCAAGTGCGTTGGCCCCGCCAGAGAATTAGGCTGCTGCTTTTTCCTGTGATAAATGAAATCAACTTTTACTGGCGCTTCCCCGGCACGCCCACTGCCACCCCTCGCCCGCTCATTGCTGGCCCGCATTAAACGTGCAACAAGCGATGCAGAGAAGTCGTCGCACTCGAGACTATTCAAAATGATGCAACCTCGGCTGCTGTTGCTGTTGCTGCTGCAGTTGCTGCAACATCCTGACAAGTGTCCACGTGTAGCGTGTGGTATGTGGCATGTGGCATGTGGCATGTAGCTGTGGCACAAACAATTTAAATGGCAGCCGCTGCCGCTTAGTTGCGCGCACAAGTGGACACCGGGGGATGCCACACGTGGAGTCGACTCCGTCACTTGATAACATTTTTTTCCTACTGCCGCCTTGCCCCACAGTAGCACGCGCTTCAATACTTTAACACAAAAAAAAAATATATGCAAATTATTTTGCTTTTTTCTACGTTGCAGTGGCAAGTTGACAAGCAAGAAGTGGCAACGAGCAGGCAGCAAAAGAGAGGGAAGAACAATGAAAAAGGAGAGTGAGCAGACGTCACTTTAATTAAAATTAAATATTTTCGTGCCCAGCGACAACAACAATAAGAGGAGTTGAGGGAAGCTGCTGGGGGGGGGAGGTATTAGGGGCTATGCATAATGCAAGCTAGTGGCAACTTATATTATTGCTGCATTGATTGAAAAGTATTTGAGCTCAAGGGAGCATTGTTAGCAGCAGTGACAACAGAACACACATACGTATGCGCCATTAAGGGATAGATAAATTAAAGGTAGAGAACTGAAAAGAATTACAATATAACTTACGTCATTGTTAATAGGAGAAAATAATCTAAGTTGCGTATGGATTTGATTGGCCACAATCAAGCTACAAACTTATTTATTTCCTCTTGATACAAATTCAGGATTTAAACTTCAAGTTACAACTCTTGAATAAATTTTTATCAGGAGAACATTTTTGTATATTCCAATATAATAATTTTGTAGATATAATTGAACCTGTCAATGCATTGTCGCTTTTTTTGGTTAGCTGTTGGTCTTTGGTTTCCTGTTAGTTTAAAAATCCGTTTAGTTTAAGCTGTGCGATTTCCTTTGCAGTCATTTTACTTCCTGTCGCGAATATAGTTTTTTTTTTGCTATCCCTTCCACTGCGCACTGATTTATTGTTTTACTTTATCAGTCATTTTAGTTTCTGCTTACTTCTTGTCACTTCTTAAGACTGTTTACTTTAGCTTGTCATGCTCCTTGCACTACGGAGTTGTTAAATTTTAATTGAATACATATATAGGTTTTAGATATATGCTAGTAATAGTTTGAAAATTAACATTAAAAAATTGCTAAAACGTAGTATAATAAAATTGAATCTAATTAAAAGTTTTCAAACAGCTCGAATTAAGATTTACATAATTTCGTTCTATTAATCGGAATAAAAATTCGAATTAATTATTCAAGTTTGTTAAGTACAAAAAAATTTAATATTTTTTTTAATTTTTACATTTTTTCCATAGCGAATTAATTACTTTCTATAACTATTTGTTTTACCCCTAGAAAGGGTGTTCAATAATCACGTAACACCGAAAAGTATGCTATAGTTTTTGCACTTATTAAGCAGCGCGTTTCGGCAAGAGCAGCCAAGCTGGCGAGAATGCTGAAAAAAAGTATTCATTAAGCTGTCCAGTGTTGAGCAAATTTATCATAACTTACACAAGTTCGAATAAAAACAAAAACAGCAGAGGAGCAGAGAATTTGAAAAGAAAGTAGAGAACACTGCAATGAGCTCACTTTTAGTTAGTACAACTTTAATCACTGAGCTTAAAGTACGGCAAGAGCAATGTACATACATACATAGTTCGTCTCTTTGTCTCTCTTTCTCTCTCTCTCTCTCCCTCTCTTTCTATCATTCAATATTTCCTACACACACACATGCATAGCAACACGCAAAGACGAAAAGTCAGTGCTGTATGGAATCGATTTAATTTCGTCACTGAAGCGAAAGTAAACAATGGAAGAGCGGAGCGAAGAGCAGCAGAAAGCAGAGATGCAAGTAGGACGAAAGTGGAGAACATAAAGCAATGTTCATAGAAGAAGAACAACAACAACCACAACAACAACTCCAATGCGAGTCCGAGCAAAAGTTGTTGACAGCTCACGTTTTGCGTTGTCCAATAGCTGATGCAGAGGACGTTCCTGGACTCCCTCTCTCTCTCTTTCTCTCTTTCTCGCTCTTTCTCGCTCTTTCTGTCTCTTGCTCTTGTAGTTGTTGTGCTGTTTGTTGCCGCTGCTGCGGGAGTCGTTATACATTTTGGCCGTATGCGTTCGCGTTGTCCAACCGACCGAAATAGGAAACCAAATTAATCACAAATATTACATTTTCTAACCGTTGTTGTTGCGTTGTGCGCCTGTATGTGTGTGTGTGTGTCGGCCAAAAGTCTATTTATGTGTCAATACGAGGTCTATGCCACATTCTAGCCAGCACATCGCCATCTTCAGGCATTGTTTGGGGCAACGTGCTGTTCGTTTTCTTGACACTCACTCGATTATGTTTTCAGTTCATGTTTTTGGAATTATTTCATTTCAGTTGATTTTTTTCGTTTCCTCTGTATATTTTTTCCATTTTTTTTGAAATTTCATTTTCCCTTGGAGTTGCACGTGCAAAAGCATCTTGTCTGTTATATAGTAGCTGTAGCGGTCTCTTCTCCTACACGCTGTATTATTCCCTTTTTCCATATCCTATATGGTGTGACACTTCATCATTGTTCCCTAATACCCTATATAATACCTCGAAATGGTTACTGATGAGCATCATAAAGTTGCCTTAAGTTCCAAAAACGAACAAACAATTTTATATTAATGTGCACTAAAAAAAAAAAGACGTCTTAAACTAAATTCGGAATATACACAATATTTTGAATTATTATCCAATATATGCTGGGTTTCCAACATGATTCACAAAGTTATCTAAATGTATTCTTTCACATTTTTTTATATACCCTAAACCCATTAATTAACTTTAAAATTGCATATATATTTTTAGATATAATTATATATATTAAAATTTCTTTAAAGGATCAATTAAATTTTAAAGTTTAGTAATTAAAAAAAATGTATTTACTAAACTATTTTGTAATCTAAAAAATTTCTAAAACCAGAAATATTTGTGTTACTCCTAACGCTTGGTAAATCTAATATGCTCCAGCCTAGAACTTTACAGAGCATCTTTCAGTCCATCACGTCATGTGGTAGCTTTCACACTTCTGGTAGTTGCGTATTTATTAAATTGACACATGCTGACAACATGCAGGACAAGAGGCAACATCTGCAGGAGCCTCAAGGATGGCACAAAGATGGCATTTGGTCAGCTCGGAGAATACTACAGTGTCGGCTTGTCTCTCCTCACTCCACACTCCTCACGCTGCTGTCAGTTCCTCTTCCTTTTGTCGTTCCATTTACACTCTGCACATTCCTCACTCATACTTTGCCATTGCCTGCTGTCCCCTTGCTCTTTGTCATTTGTCGCCGCTTGCTTGGTCACATACTCGATTCTCATTTTCAAGTTTTCAGTTACAGTTAACTTGCCAACTCTCGGTCTTGAAAAGCAAAAGCATTTTCCTCTGCGCTATCTTGCTGGTATAAATCACTTAAAGGCAACTTGCAGCTTGTTTTTTTGTTTGCTTATACCCTGTAGCCGTTGAGTATACCCTGTACTCATTAAAAAACATGTTTAATAACTTCGTTGCGATTGTATGTAAAGTATGGAGTTGGAGATGGAGGCGCCACAAAACATATATACTCTTCTAGGCTGCAGGGTAGTACACAGTCAGATCCGCCCATTCTGGTTACAAAATGGAGTTTTAAATGCAAGTTATACGCAAATGCTCTTATCAATGTGATATAAGTATATTCGATATTTCAAATATTCGACGCAATCAACTGCAAAGAAGCCAAAGAGAATAGGTTTAAATGCGTGCTATAAGAATCGGCATTTCAGCAACAATTTTTAATTTTTCGCAAAATTAACTTGAGTACAAATTATTATGCAAAACGCCAAGAGCAACAACTGCAATCTACACACACACACACACTCACACTCTCACCCACACAGAGCAACGCCCGAATCACTTAAGGGGGACTGAAGCCAAAGCCAAGAGCCAGAAACATAAAACAATAATTGCAACATCAACAACAAGCAGCTGCGCTCCACTTTGTTTTATGAGGAGTGGCGTGAGGGGCGTGGCAGAGGGTGTATGGGGTATGCCTGGCGCAAAGGGTTGGCAAGTTTTCTTTTGGCCTTCGCCTGATTAATACAAATGAATGGCGATTTGTCATGTCACTGCGTTTAAATTTATCATTTTTAGGCGACAGGCGCGCCTGCAATTGTTGCTGCTGTAGCAATTGCTGTTGGTACAACTGTTGTTGCTGTTGCTGCTGTTGTTGTTGCTGTTGTTGCTGCTGTTTCCTACATGTTGCCTGGCCGTAACATTATATTGTTTTTACTGCTTTTTAGCCATTTCGTTGGGTTCGCTCTCTTACACCATTTTTTGTGCACATTTTTTCTTTCTTTTTGTGTTTCTTGTTTTTGCTGCTTCCGGTCGTTCTTCCTACGCCCCTGCAGAGACATCAGGGCGCCAAGATCACAGCCAATGCACATTTTGGCTCTGATTCTGTTTCGGTTTATGTTTCGGTTTCTGTTTCTGTTTCTGTTTCTGTTTTTCACAGTGTCCATCTGTCCGTTCGGCCGTCTGCGTCTCTCCGTCCGCATTGCTGAGTAAATTTTTATTGTAGCATATGGCAGAAGGCGCAACATTTTTGTTAATGGCTTGTAAAATTTTTTACCATACACACAAATCCCTTCTTTTTTGGAGCAGCTTTACTTTCAGCTATGAACTTTTTGCCGGAAGCGAATAACATTTTGCAGCTACACTCAGAAAAACAACTTGTTGATAAATTAATACAAAATAAATACAAGTTTGATTTTATGCTACCAAATTTTTTTAAATACGTTTGATTAAAAGAAAAATTTAAATGATTAACGGAGTATTATATTCAAATAATAAATTTAAAATAAAAATTAAAATTAATTTATAAATAATCTAACTCATTTTAATTAGTATCATAGATAAAACCTTTTATTCCATTCAATCTCAAAATAATCTAGCCTAAATTTCCATTTGTCACAACTTGTTTAAACGAATCTTTATATTATTTATTGGTATTCAATTATAATATTTAATACATGTTGCCCCAATTTTTGCTCAGTGTACTGTATGCTGGTTTTGCTGGCTTTCGCTGTCCATTGACATGACTCGGCAAGTTGCAACATTCGCCTGCTGGCGGCAACAATTGTTTGTTTTTCCTGCTGCTGAGCTCCATTTTATTGTTATTGTTGTTTTTAGTGTTAGTTTGGTTGTTCCTGCTGTCGTTTTTGTTGTTGTTGCCGCTGCTGGCAATGGACAAAAGCATAATTCGATTAGCTTTTATTGCAGCGTGTTGAACTGCAATCATTGCAGAAAAATACCAATTAGAAAAGTTATCAGACTTGCTCTCTGTGTCTCACTGCTGAAATTTCTTCTGCCATTACAGCTGTGCTGGGGGTTTTTTGATTTACAAGTTTTATGTTGTTGTTGCTGCTGTTGCTGCTGCTGCTGCTGCTGCTGCTGTGGCTCAACTTTAGCTAATGAGCAACAGCGAAGCGAGCCGAAGTCAATGAAACTTTTGCCTTACATTGCTCAAAATGCTAAAACACACAGCACATAGCACACAAATCCAGCAAATCAACACAAAAAGCCAACGAAATTTGAGTACAATAAACTTTATGCTGCCAGCAACAACTACAACAGCAGCAATTGGCAGCAGCAACAGCAACAGCAGCAGCAGCAGGAGGTGGGAAGCAACAGGAGCTGCAAAGGTAACTAAAACTATTTTACACAGCAGCTGTGATAACATGAGCACACACACACACACATAACCAGAAAGGAAGGAGCAGAGTAGTCGCCTACAGTCGGACGTAACCGACAGTACAAGAGCTTGTATTATGTGTTTCAATAATTGCTTCATTGCCTTACACACTGAGACAAGCTATGCGCGTATTCATTTATCCCATTCGGATAAGAAACAGCGAAGATATGCAAAACACAATCAGAAGCTCACACACACAGCTAGGCGTAAATATTGTAAATATTGTCTGTTGAATATCTTTGTTGTTCCTTACCCGATCGTAATGCAATTCACAACATCGATAAAGAATGCCATAAGAAACGTAATTTTATACATTTCCCATTTGCACAAACTTAATAGACCCTTTTGTACTTTTTTAGAGTACAGACTCTTAAAATTGAAGAGACAAGCACTAGGAGAGAAGAAGAGAGAAGGAGAGAGAGAAAGAATGAGGCAAACTCTTGGCAAAGTTTCGTTTTCACTTTAATCAAAAACTTTGGGCTCACGCCAAAAATGTTGCATTCATTTTAATTTTACGCTAAATAAATTATTATCTAAACAACATTGCATGGTTGTCTATGTGTGTGTGTGTGTGTGTAGGTGTTGCATATGCATAGGTATCCATGTTGCATGTGGCAAAGTTTTTAGCTTATAGCACTTATATGTGGCAAGTTGGAGCTTATTCTTTTGAGCTCTCTTCCAACGCTGAGTAATTTGGATTGATTAATGTCAGCGCAAAATATTTATTTGCCACATGTGGCAGCATGATATGTTGCAACATTCGCCAGCAAAGCGTAATTAATAAATGCGCGCTCTGCGACTGTGATTAGTTTTGCAGCTGCTGCAGCTGTGCAACTTATTAGTGTTGCACTGTCATTTAAGTTGCCACCGTTTGTTGCACTTGCCACTGCCACTGCCACTGCCACTGCCACTGCTGTTACAGCTGCCAGGCACATTTGCGGCAATTTTGATAACATTTTAATGAAAACTGTCAGTTGCATGGAGTATTTGCTGTTTGTATCTGTCTCTTTGCCGCTTCCTCGCCATCCATGTTTATGTGTTGCAGTTGCAACTCAAGTTGCTTGCTGCCTGCCACGCCCAGCGCACACTCGCGAGTCCCGTTGTGGCACATCGCTGCTTTGTCAAGTGTGAATTCAACACTTGTGACTTGACATTTTTAGGCGAAATGCTTCTCTTTCTCCAGCTGCTGTTGTCGTTGTTGTTGTTATTGCCTCGGCAATCTTCATAAGTTGCGCATACGCCCCGTACTACGCGCCAAGCTACAGCCGCACTGTTGACATTTTTCGATGCACTGCTAAATAATGAATATACGTTATTGAATATTTAATACAATGTTGAATTCGTATACTATGCTACTTCACTGAATGTCAACAAAGTTTTATGGGAGCTTATAACTTTCAATGAAACTCTTACAATTTTAAAAGATAATTAATGAATCAAAATATTTAAATAAAAGAAAATAATATATACAAAATAATTGTAAAATAAATCTATGATATAAAAAAGAAGAGAAATAATTAAAAAATAATATTTGTAGATATAAATATTTATATAATTTATTTTATTAATTTTTTATTTTTAACAATTTCCATGTATTATTATTTGCAAAATTTACTTTAATTATTTAAATTATTTCAATTTTTGTAATATAATACTTTTAAAATTTTCCCTTTTTATGTGAACAAAGTATAAAAATATTAAAAGGATTATATTATAAAAATTGAAATAATTTAAATGGGGTTAAACCGTTTTTTTTAGTATTTATTTATTATTATTATTATTATTTATTTATTATTTATTTATTTTTTCAGTAATGCATATAAATTCTTTTCAGTGTAGCACCAGCTGCAATTTGCCTGCACATTAGGCAAGCAATTCTACGCTTTCTGCTCTACTTTCGTTTGCTCAACCAATGTCTTGCTGGCTTCTTCTCTATTTTCCTACAAACCTCTTGCTATTTGCTATTTGCTTTTTGCCTTTTGCCTTTTGCTCATTTTGCTGGCTAAATTAAAATTGCATTCGTCAAGTTCAACCACAGAGTTGACTGCGGTAATAGCTCAACTGCTTGACAATTTCTACTTTACATTAAGCAATTTGCTTAAAAGAATTTGCATACCCTTCCAGCTTTTGAATGCACAAATATTGCTGGCTCGATTGATAAAAACATTGCAATAATTTCTATAGGAAGAATATTTTATTGCATTGAAAAGTTTAAAGTCAATTTCGATTTAGCTAACGAAAAAATTCTTAGAATAAATAACATTAATTTATTTGTATACTCTAAACCCATTCCAAATGCAACAAGAGCATTTACAAAGTAGTTTTAAATTCGTTACAGTTTTCTGGTTTTGCATAGATATCACGCATACGCCGCGTGCACTCTTTCTTAACAATTTAATTGTGGCTACGGAAATGAGGTTTTGGTCAGCTTTCAGCGTCAAATACGTGACAGCCTAAGCATACACAATTCCAAATATACACATACAAAGTGGAAAATGGAGTTAAAAGCACGCGCTTTGCTTGCCACAGTAGGCAATTAACTTACGCCCTGCCACCGCCACATGCTGCACACCAAAACGAAACGAAACGAAAAAGAATGCAACCTTTCGTTTGGCTGCATTTAAAAATGGCTCACGGGCGCCATTTTGTGAGTGGGCGGGCAACTCAATTTGAGTGCAAACGACCAAAGCATAAACAGTAGGGGCAGCAGCGAAATCAAGCAGCAAACACACAGACGCACCTAAACACACAAACACAGACACGCAAACGGACGCAGGCATACAGACAGACATACATGCATACCTATACACCCAGCATACTCGCACTCTCTGTGTGTGTGTGTATACGAATCGGATTTTGTTTGTGCATCAAATTGCAATGGCCGTTGCATTTGCGTATGCATATATCTGTGCATGTGCATGTATTTGTGTGTGTGGAGCGGAAATAAAACCAAAACGGATATGCTTACTAAGTGCCTTGTACACACACAGACACACACACACACACACACACACATATTGATACATATAGCAGCTCACACACAACTGCCACATCCGCCGGCACAAGCCTGTTGTAGACTTCAACGCCAGTGGCAAGTGCAACGCCCAGCTCTATTTTTAGACATAACACCCAGCGCAGTGTGTCCTTTGTGCCCCACATCCTGCACTCCAGCACCCAGTGTTCAGCTTCCCCCCTCCCCTGCCTTTTGCCCCTGCAGGGCCCTGGTGCTATGGCTAGTTCACCCGTGTCAGTCTATTTGCATTTACGGTGATAGGTGCATCCATTTTCGTTATTCTTGTGCCCTAACGAAGGGTCTATGTGCCAATTTGACAAGTTGCAAAGTAAAACATAAAACTGCATATTTTATTCAAGATAATTTTAGAAGGATTTCGGTGAAAATTTAAAGAGGCTTTTGTTGTTGTAAATTTATATTAATATTTTGAATTTTAATTTATACTATTCTATTTTATATGCTAAATCTTTTATTTAAATTAGCAAATTTCATTACGAAATTATTTTATATTATTAAAAGTTTAGTTTTTATAAGTATTTAAAACTTCCAAATTGAATCAATAACTTTGGGTTCAATGTACTAGAAATTGTTCTTATGTTATAAGAAAAATGTTCAATAAATTATCTTTGAATTTAAATGAACATAAAATAATTATTTTCCTAGAGTATTCCACGTTTCATTTACTTTGTTTTATATTTCTGTTAGTTCATGATTCGAGCGCAGGGAAAAAATGTTGCCTACTTTCGAGCGCAAATTGTACTCGTATCATCGATAATAGACAACAGCAATTTGACTGCGATTTCAACAGACCAGAAGCTTTGAAGAGCGGAAGGGACAGAGCGAAAGATTTATGAAACAATTCAGCTGAAGCAAACTGGCAAAAACGGCACAGATATCGAAGCCTTGGATACTGAGATATTGGGATATTGAATTTACTTTCCACCTGGATGCATGTTGTAGAAGTGCATTGTAAATCGGACAACGAAAAGCGGACAGCAGACAACGGATAACGGACAACGGACAGCGGACGGCAGTGGAATATGCAAACAGAAGCGAAGTCTATCATCAGACAAGACACAACGAGCGACAGCTTGCAGCAAAGTTGAATGTACTTCAATAAATTGCCACAAGTTTTTGTGTCATTGGAGATGACACAAAGCAGAGCGAGAAGTGGACCAAGAACCAGAGAGAGAGAGAGATAAGTGCGAGTGAAACAGTTGCCTTGACTTGGTCAATAAAGTCAATTTCCCCAACACAGATTGAATGTCATAGAAAGCATATCATATGCGCGCGCTCGCTGCCAAACCGAAGATGTAGATAAGGCAAGAAAAAGTTGAAAATAGAAGAGACAGAAGCAAGAAATCAGTAGAAAGCAGAAGTTCGCTTTTTTGGCTAAGCAACCGCAGAAGCCTTTACACGTTGTCTGCTTGCTGGCAAAACTTCTGACACCACAAGAACCAACTTTGCGAACAAAGCAAAAAACTTTTGCACCCGAA
Source organism: Hypselothyrea guttata (assembly GCA_035045125.1). Taxonomy (NCBI): domain Eukaryota; kingdom Metazoa; phylum Arthropoda; class Insecta; order Diptera; family Drosophilidae; genus Hypselothyrea; species Hypselothyrea guttata. Next base: position 774,554 of record JAWNNJ010002199.1, on the reverse strand, counting down.
ATATGCAAAGTCCTGCAGCAGTGAGAGCAGTGAGAGAATGATACGAGTGTTGCCAAGAAAGGGATTGCCAAAGGCGATTGCAGCTGCTAATTATACGCCAGGATCTGTTGCGCTTCGCTGCTCCATTCTGGCCTTTTGTAACTGTGGGCCAGCGTTGGCCCGTTAAATCGCCTTAGCCTCGGCTGAACGCCTACATTCATTCAAAACGGAGGCTGAGATGACGTCGCTTAGATTTCCGGCGCTTAACATAATCCGCTAAATGAGTCTCCGTTGACAATCAGCTGGCCTACACGCTTAGCTTATAACTACAGCAGCTGCTGTCATGCATCAGCTAACTCTATTTGTTGGCCGCTCTCTGTTCTTATCTTTCTCATGCATTTGGCGTTTAAAGCGTGTGCGAATATTCCTGCACTCTGGCTTGAAAATGCGAAAACAATGCCACAAAATACAATAAATTGAATATCATTTGTTTATGCGCTTCGCTGCATGCCACAACTGACAGGGTCACCCACACACACACCCACACATGCATAGAGTTTCGCATAAAATGTAATAAAATGCGCACATTGCAGGTGTCAGCCAAAAGCGACGAGCCAAAACTGTCAGGGGCGATGACGCCGGCAAGGGCCACACTTTTGTGGCTAAAACAGTATATGCAGCCAGCACACAAATACGCATAAACACACACGCACACCAACATTCACTAATACACACGCACTCACTCACGTTTGCACACAAACACAAGCTCATATTTATGCAATTTAAAGTAAAACACAAAACTGTCTCTGGACAACGTGACGTATGCGCAATGTAGCTTGTGTGAGGCAAGCTGCCTGTCACACACAGCAGGGCTAGAGAAGCAGGAGGTTGGAGGGGGAAGCTTTAAACATGCAGCAGGTAGTAAAGTTGCGTGTTGGCATCCAATGTTTGCGGAAGCTCAACGCTTTTTCAATTCGAAGCGAAAACAAAAAGCAAAAATGCCGAATGCGCTTAGCCTTAGAGTCCAGGCGTTTGGCCATTGGCGACGCTTTGACACGAAACAAATTTAACTTTTTCATCTCGAGCGCACAAACAAACAAACAAACAAATATACACACGCACACACACACACACACTTACAGACTCACTTAGTGAATTACCAAGTGGGTGTGGGAGTTAAGCAAACTAGAGATGCCTGCGTCCCAGCACGAAGTTGCCAGAAACTGAAATATGCATAAATATATAAAATTATAATATTCATTTTGAATATTTGGAATGTTTGTAGTATCAATTTGGCACACAGATTTACCAAGTTTATTCGGATTCCAATCACAGTTAGCCAGAGCTCTGTTATTGTGGTCAGTGCATTTGGTCGGCATGTGACACGAAAAAATGCACGGATCGTGGCCAACTCTGGTAGAGTATGTTAGATGTTTGCTATGCACAGACTGAGAGTGAGATGGGGAGAGTGCAGATAGGAAAATGTGTGTGTGTGAGACAGAGAGTGATGGAGCACACGCTATGCACTGGACCTTCGCATGCTTCACGCTCTGCTGCATACTTTCAGGCGGCAAAGCGATTTTGCGTTTTTGGCATCGTAGAAAAGCGTCGCCATATAAGACTGCACAAAAAACGACAGAGCAAAAAATGCTACACGTGCAATGTGAAATATGCCAACGAATACGCTGTAAATAAATAAAGGCAATTATTGGCAAATATGTATTAAATAATGGTATATATTAATTCATTGATTCATTGATGTAAATAAGTTACGAAAGAATGAGGACACTTTTGGGGACAACTGGAGTTATTTTTATTATGTGTAAAATGTATTAAAAATAATTCTAGAAATCTTGCATGTTGGATGCACAGTATAAAAAATCATACAGATTACTATGTTCCAATTTTATTGCCCATTATCCTTCTATTTTATGGAATAAATACCAATGATTCTTTTTGAAATTACTCTATAGACAGATATTATTCAATGCATTTATCAATTTATTTAAAAATATGTTTATTATTCAATCTTCTTTTCCAAACCATTTATTTTTGTCTATTTATATATTTAGCAAATCATCAATTATTCCCCAATCTCTATATTTGCCATCACCATTATGCAAAAATTTTAAAATTGAATTGTCCTCATGTACCTCTTTTGAAACATTCAATATATACAGGGTATTCAAAAAAGAAAAGTGAGCAGCGTCGCTGCAAAAATGCATAAAATATGCGCATATTTAATTTTTGACTAGGCGTGCGTCCAGCAGGTGCAAGTGCTGTGGTATAGAAGCTGCCCCGTGCTTCAATCTATCGGCTTTGTTTTTGTTGTTGTTGATGGTGTTGCGGTTGTTGTTATTGCAATACTTTCATAAATATGCATACGGCAGTTTGTGCCTTTAATTAAAATGCAGTAGTGAAAAAAGAAATGCATCGGACTGATGTTGCTTAAGATTGATTGAATTTTTTTCTGCTGGCAAATCAACAGCGAAAGAACAATTTCAATTAAACAAAGAATTCGCTGGTCCAAATGGTATTCAGAGCAATATTTGAGTGTAGTCGCGAGGACTTTGCCACAAACTTTGGCTAATTAATTCATGCAAATGTACCCCCAAAACTGGCGATTGCGATGGGGCTAATTATGCGGCGCCCAGTTGCTGCCCCATGCCGCTGCGTTGCTGCTGCTCCTCCGCTCTCTGCAGAATTGACATTTTATCAATGTTGTCAACATGAAATCCCCAACAGAAGTGTCATAAACTTTGACAACAGCAGGGAAAACTCTCGAGCGTGAGAAAGACAAAGAACGGAAGTATCCCCATGGTCTCATCCTGTCTTGCTTTGCAGCATTCCCATGCCCCATTCCCCATTCTCCATTCCCCATTCTATTCCCACTCCAGATGCTGTCTTGTCTGTTCATGTCGAGAGTACTGGGGCGTCATTTGCGCTGTCGTTTTGTAAAATTAATTAAACAAAAATGTAAGCAGGAGAGTACAAATAATTTTCCGGCGCGTGCTTCAAAAGTCCAACTTAAATGAATTTCTCAACAGTTTCTGCCTTCCACAGTGAAAGAACAGTTGCTACACAGAGAGAAAAGCGCGCAAGTTGTTTAAAAAATAGATTAACATAATAGTAATTAGTGGCTATTTAGCAGCAACTCTGTTCTATCTGGCATAAAGTTGAAGGTAGTTGGGAAAAGACTTGTCTCTAGAAATTGCAAGATCTTTTCCGCTCAGTGTAGCAACTATTATGCATGTCAATAGAGCTAAAGGGATGCTTATGAAACTTTCATTTCAAGCATAAATGCCAAACTAACTGCGAAGGTTGCACTTAGCACCTCTTTGAGGAAGGAGGGGGGAAGAATGTTAATGCAAAGATTAGACGAAAATTGCCATAAATATTTCCAGCAAGAAATGCCAAATGAGACAAGTGAAATGTATGATGTATTGCGCAAGATTGCTGTCGATACCAGCAACAACTTCAGCTGCCACAGGCAACATAACAATGTAATTTGCCACAAAAGCTGGCTGCCTGGTGGCATGCCCCAAAAACAGCAGCCGAAAATGCGTTGCAGGGAAATCAACTCAACGAGCAACGAAAAAAAACAATGAAAATTGCACTTAAGAAAATGAATTGCATGCAAATGAGCAACTGTGGGTGGGGGCAGAGTTGCAAGTGGCAGGGTGGCAGGGTGGCATGGTAAGGGCTGCCTGTGGGCAAGTGGCAAATGCAAAACAAAACCACAAGTCAACCAGCGAACAAGCAGCTAAGCAGCAGCAGCAGCAACAACAATAGCAGCAGCAGCAGCAGTAGTTGAAACTGCAGCTGCAGCAAACTGTGGCAGCTGCAGCAAGTTGCAAGGTGGCGCCTCGTAACCGCAAACAGGCGTTAAAATGCCGCGACGAAATTTGCTGTTTGTTGTAGTTGTGGTTGTTGCCGCTGCTGCAAGTTGCTGCAGTTGCTGTTGATTATGCTGGTAAGGTTGTTGTTGCTCTATTCACTGCTGTTGTTGATCTTGCGCTTACCTCTACTCCTAATATCGATGGTGTTGCCGGTGATGCTCTTGATTATGCTCTTAATGTTGCTGTTGAAATATCCGTTGCTGTTGTTGATCTTGTGCTTGCCTCTGAGCAATCTATTGCTGCTTTTCTAATGTTGTTGCTACCGATCTGCTACTGCTATTGCAACAGTAGATGCCTCTCTGAAATCTGTTTCTCTTTCTTATATTGCTGTTGTTGCTGCTGCTGCAATTTGCTATTAATAGTTATAATGTTGCTCTGAGTTGCTTCTGTAATTGTTGCTGATTATATATGTTGTCGTTGTTGGTCTTGCATTGGCTATTAATATCACTGTTGCTACAGTTTTCGCTGCGAATTGCTGTTGTGGCAGTTGCTGCTGTTGTTGTTTCTGTTGCCTTTTCCCTTAATATTGCTGCTGTGTGTTGGTAATGTTGTTGCTGCTGTTGCCACTGCTATTAGAGCTGCTATTACAATGCATTGCTCATGTTGTTGATGTTAATGTTGCTGCTGCTGCTGATGCTGCTGCTCTTATTGCTCTTGCCAACGAGCAATAAATTTGTGCCTTGGCAAAATTTCGCACATTTGATTTTTCAGCAAGTTTAACGACATTTTAATGCGCTTTGCAAAACAAACAGCAACTACGAGACGAACATCCATTCTCTTGCTCTGAGCAACAGCCCCGTCAGCAGCAGTTGCCGCTGTTAACTCTGGCCTCATGTGTTGCTGGCAAATAAAAATGCGCGCTTTTAATCAAATTAATAGTTTAGCGCGCACTACGTGCCATCTCCCCTACTCCCAAACCCTGCCAATCTCTGTAACACGCCCACCACGTTGAGGTCAAGCAGTCAATAGTCCACTTTGCCCTCCACTTCTCTTCTTCTCTTCTACTATGCATATTCTTGTTCGCTCTTTTTGTGTGATGCGTCCAGCTCCATTTGGATTTCAGAATTTTAAAAATCTAATAAAAAACTAACTGTGGACTTTACGAATACCCTTTACCCAAATAGGTATTTCTTTAGGATTTATTTAAACATTTTTGAATACAAACATTGACAATAAAAATTTCGAATTTTTATAAAACAAAGCAAGCAATGTTTTCGAAAATTTAACTTCAATTTATTATTTAATATTAAACTTGGGACCATACTTCCTTAGTTTTTTAAATAAATAAGTTATCTGTAATCATGGCAACTCAGCGTATGTTGAATTTTGTTGTGTGCATCTTGAAACTGTCATTTTGAATATAACCAACTGACGCATTCGCCATTCATGAATCACGAATGTCTCGAATCAATGACCAAAAGCAAAGTACAATCACATAAGATACTCGATAAGGTCAGAGTTAACTGTTCTTATCTTTTACATGCAATTGCAGAACTTTATGATACCCATTTAAAGAGATTTTATGAACGCAGGATATCAAATTGCGTTTGTGTGTGTGTGTGAGTGCGTAAATAAGTCTGTTTTGGCAGTATGTATGTATATGTGTGTATGTGATCTCTGGCAAAAACAGTAAAAACGCTTTCGCAATCAAATGCGAAATCAAAATCCGAAATTGAAAACCCCAAACAAAATTGTGAAGTGGAACTTTTACGAGTCTATCGAAAGTGTTTGAAATTTCGCCAGCGAATACCCTATGGAAAAGAGCACGGGTGAGTGTGTGTGTGTGTGTGTATATAGGTGGTATGTTTGTGTATGTGTGTGTATGGGCGCGTGGTAGTCACGGTAGTGCATTAAGTGCTAACTGCAAACGCTTAACCAGGGAACGAAAACTTTTTGAACTGCAAACAGTTTTTGAGCACTTGGCAACTCTACTAACTATGAGCACACTCGAAAAAATATTTACCTAAATTTTAGCAAACACTTCTGTAAAAGTTCTGCAGAATAATCTGCAAAAACAAATAACCTTGCATCAAGACGGCCAATCATTTTAATAATACAATTAGTCAATAATACTTTTCAACATATATTATTTTATTTGCCATAGCAAAGTTAAAGCTAAGAAGCTACAATTTGCTCACTGTCTAACTAAATTTTAAAGTGTAATTGGAAAACCTCTAGTAATGGTCAACAGTTAACAGTCAATGGTGGGAAACTGCCTCTAATCAATCAATCCACCAAACTGTTTCCGCAAATAAGTATTAAGCCTGAACCACACTCTCGAAAATTCTCTAATTACTTTAAAATGCCGTCAGCCCGTGGCAAGAGGCTGAGCCTGGTTAACCACAGTCGACTGGGCAGCGAAGGGAGTGGCAGTTAGGGGGCTGCTTTGCTGACTGAAATAAATTTTCACACCGTTTTCCAACAAAAATTTGCCAGCAATGCGCTTTTCATTGAATACAGGGCAAATACAACGCACGACATGCGATGACCATAAATAAATAAATCGTATAAAATATTTTAATTTCAATTTTTCGGTTTGTTTAATTTGTTGGCATGTTACCCTTTAGTTTGTTAACAGATAACAGCAGAGGTGATTAATTAACAAAATGCTGAAATACAGAAATAAAAATAAGCCTTTTCTATATCTTCATCGTAGAAACTTCTTTGGAAAACATTGTGTTAAAAGTTCCCATATTTGATGTGGGTTTAAATCAAATATTATTATATTCTGTTAATATTGCATGAAAATCGATCCGTATTTATGAGAGATATGATGCATCAATGTTTTGTGAGGAAAAATTAAGTTAGTTAATTATATATATGAAATATTACACAGGATATTCCAAAGTCGGCTCCACCTATTGGGGGTTTTTAATGTTTTCATTGTATTTCTACTTCCTTAAAAATTTTCTTACATAATTATTACGTCATATCTGTTAGTTGAGCATGCCTTAAATACAGTATTTATTTGTTTGCCGTACCAATTTCAGTTTTATTTTATTTCAATTTTTTTCTAGTTGATTTGCTGCTGCGGCCTAACCAATAAATCAGTCATTAAAGCGCCTCAAACTAATGCGACAAATGTGTGCAGCAGCCACATAAATTAAAATTAACATTTGGTATATACATATAGTATATATGTATGTGGCATCATGTGAATTAGTAGAATACAAACCCAACGTTTCGACCACAAGCTGCCACAGAGGCAGCAGCAGACGCGCTGCAATTTAATGAGACTGCCACAACTGTGAAAGATGGCGAGTGAGAGGGGGAGGGAAAATCCTGGTATATTTTAGCTTTAGCTTGCAGTTTTAAACCAATTTGCTGGTAAATGAAATAACAGCAATGAATTGCTTGGCAAATGCCCTAAATATAGTTATAAATTATTTATGATAAACGTTTCGCATTTTCAATTTGACGCTTTGGCCCTTGGAGAAGTCAACAGTTTGGAATGCCCACTGTGCCGTGTGCCGTGGCTTAACCCTTTTGGCCAACAGTTACCTCACCTGGCCAAAGCGACAACTAAACAAATTTAACACAACAGCCGCAAGGCGACATAAATTTTTCTTATGAATAAATTATTGAGCGCCACCAGCCGTTGGGCATTCCAAGTCCTTCTGTCATCCTTTAGTTTTGTGCGACAACAACAATTTTTGTCAAACTTGAGCTACTTAAGATGTTTCGTTGTGTGTGTTTGTTTGTATGTATTGTTGTGTATCTTGGGTTCAAGCCACATACACTTGACTTGGTCTCCAAATGTCTTGTTTGTCGCCAGCCCACAGCCCGGGATTGCATGTACATACAGAGGTCTACAGAGGACAGGACAACACTTAACACTTGCCAGCACAGAATGCTACTTTTGCCTGCTTATGTCGCTTGTGCACCACAGATTCTTGTGGGCTACTGTTTTCATTTCTTTCGTATCATTTATCATCATTTGCTTGAGGTCAGAGTAATGGCAATTGCTTTAGGCTTGGCCTGGCCCTGATCTCTTGATGGCATTGCAAAGTGCTGATTTAGGAAAGCGTCATTATATTTTTTTAATGAAATTGTGGCACATTATTAGTTGACAACAATAAATAACAATAGCAAAATGAAGTACAGTTCTTGAAATAAAACAATTAAATATTTTATAAAGAAATAAAATGCAATTAAAATAATTCTTCATTCTTTTGGATACAATATACAATAGTACTATATTTGTTTTTATATATATATATTTTATTTATTAGACACTGCACCTTTTCAAATTTACAAAATGGGTCTATTAAGTGAGAAAAAAACACCAAGAAGGCGTGTAAATATTTTTGAACAAGCCGATGAGCAAAGTCGTTATGATGGCATTTGTAGGCCTATTTTGCGGAAATTCTTACAATATTAAATTAGTTATTATTAGTATAATTAATAAATGTATCGTTTTGCAATATTTGAGAAAATCCAATTTATAAATTTAATAACAATTTCCATATAATTAAATTGAATTTCTAATCTAGTCTTTGCTATATCGTATTAGCCAATTTATTATAAGCACTGCTGGCCGACCACAAATTCGGCTTAATGGTAAACACAACTTCACTCGAAATAGTATACGTGAAATATATTACTTAATTAAACAGCAGAAAATTGCATTTAATTGCAACTGGCAGTTGATTTTAATGTGCAAAAAGAGCCTCAAAATAAATATGCAAATGAGTATTAACGATATTTGTATGTTTGTTTGGTTTGTATATAAATCAAATAACCATTTGTACTCGTCAGAATTCTAGTCCCATTTGCGCCTCATTATGCACGCGTATCAGGTGAATATTCAGTATATTCTCATTCAATTTAAAATGCAATCAAATCCGAAATACATATCACATTTTAATGTTAGATAACTCTTCAACTTTTTTGCTGTTTGAATTCTAATTTGAAATGCATTTCGAGCGTTTAATGCAATTTTCCAAATTGCATTGATTGTGTCTGTGTTTGTAGGCAAATATGTGTATAACCAACATCAAATATGCAAATATTAAAAACTGATTTCGGTTGAATTTTTTGTTGTGAATTCATTTGGCGAAAACTTTAAATGCTAATTCATAGGCAATTTAATTGAATTCCATTGGCATTCAATCGTATTCATTGGATTATACACTTATTAAATTGTTATAAATAAATATGAAACAAGTTATGGGCCAGCCAAAATACGCCCCTGGCAAGGTACCCAAATCGAGAAAAGTTCTCAACAAAAAAAAAAGGAGGAAAAACATATTCGCAAGAGTTTGCGTTCTACTTAACAGTTGAGGCCCCAAAATCAAACTGCCCTCAAGCCAAACATCAATCAATCAAGGAAGTTACCCCTTATCCTTACCGTCTTGCCAAGCAGCTGTAACTTTCCAACTGAGACCTCAAAGTATTTACAACATATGCAACTTGTACGACGTGGCGTATGATGAATACTTAAGGACGAGCAAGCATTTCATTATTATTATGCAGGCCGGACATTTGCTGGGCTTAGGCCAGAGTCAAATCCCCCAAACACACATACCATACCGAGTTAGAGACTTTTGTTAAATCGTAACGTTAGATAAATCCATGGTAAAAACTTTGCGCTAGTTGTGGAAAAAGTTTTGCATTTTGGTTGAGTTCGGCTGGAGTTCAGCTTGAGTTCAGCATTTGCCTGCGCCTTTTGCACTTGGCTTTTTATGCAGTTTTCTATTCATGAATAATTAACGGCATTGTTGTCGGTTCAATGGCGTCGGCGGTTTTGTTGAGCCACCAAAAAAGACAGCCAGAAATCTGCCATCACGAAAAGTAGTTAAGAATTGGCTGCAGCTGCTGCGACCAACAGAGGCATTCACTTGGGGCACATGGTTTGTGCTTAAAGTTTTTAACTGCGCCCTGGGGCATGCCAGGCTTGCGCTTGAACTTGTCAGTTGGACGGACAAAATTGCTGCAAGTTTGCAGGCAAGCAGGCAAAGCAGTTGCATGGCTTATAAAATTTAATTGGATTTTGTTGCCAGCAGCATAAATTGATTTGCCACACCCTGTAGCCAAACCATGCACCCTTCCTCCCCCCTTCCGACAACATTTCATAAGCATATCCTTTAATAATTTGCAGTCACGCTTTTATTACATTTCATGCTGACCGGCAGCAAATGTAGCTGCATTTCGCGTACTCTGCCAATGACCCTCCCAATGTGCCCTTCCAAACGCACGCACGTGACTCTCGCTGCAGCCATGCGATTTGCTCTAAATGGTTTGACAATAGCTATTCCCCTATTCCCCTAGCTAAGGACTTCTCCGGGGTTCAGTAAACCTCTGTCCATAAACAGCTTAACCAACTTTTTCTAATCGCAACTGGAAACAAATAAACAGCACAAAACTCGAGAGGGAAACACAAAAAATATTTTGTCTATTTATATCGGGTTCCTTTTTATATATTAAACTCTTTTATTATTCTTAAATTTTGTGGTCACTAAATTTTTAATTTTAATTTTAATGATAAATAACACAAAGAAACCCAAACATGGATGAAACTGTTGAAAAAATGTAGATGTTAGAGCCGAAAATTGTGTTTTTTAAAACTTTTTAACGCTTTTGGCATTTAGGCTCTCCCATCTGTATCTGCATCCAAATTTGTATCTATTTGTATATAAAATACATTAATATCATATAATACAATAGCTATTAATATTTAAATTAAAGCTTGCATAAATCAAATACAGAATATTTTACCCTCGAGTAAATTTTCAATTTGCTTGTGATTAATTGACAACGAGTATAATTTCCAAGTGCGAAAATTAACAGTTGGTTTGAGCTGATTCTCTAATTAAATGAGTTCAATTTACACAAAAGGCAGCAACAACAAAAGCAAAAGCAGCAGCAACAGCAGCAACAACAGCAACAGCAATGTCAGTCAAACTTTCCATATCCGTTTCCGTTACAGTTTCAGTCGCAGTCACAGTCACAGTCACAGTTACAATTACAATTTCGCGGCATTAAACAATTCAATTATGCAGCAGAGGCAAATCAGCAGCAGCAGGCAGCGAGTGAGCAAAAGAGGAGGGAGGGAGCAAAAAACCTTCCCTCCCTGCCTTCCCACGACTTTATTGTGCTGCAAAAGCCATTCATGTTCAATTGAAGTTTTTAATTGTGTTGGCAAGATGTTGAAGATGCTATTGCTGAAGCAGCTGAAGCATAAGCAGACGAGCTGCGGCGCTTTGAAAGGGGTCAGGGGGGTTAGAGGTCAGAAGTGTGTGCGGAACAGGCGCCGACAAAATGAAGTCTTAAATCACAGCATGTTATTTCCGCTGCACGCGTCCTACTGAGAGCTGCTGCTCCCTTGCTGCCTCCGTCTCTCGCAGCAGCGCGTTTAACGTAGCGTTTCCGGTTGTGCCAGGACAACACACTAAGGACGATTATGTCGCCTTTGCGAGCAGCTAACCAAACAGGGAGCATAGCATTTTCTGCTTTTCTTTAATCGTATTTTTTTCGCCTTTTTTTTTCTTTTGGAGTTGTTTTTGTTTTGTTGCCTTTTGGTTTTTATCAGCAGCGCCTTTTATGTCATCATAACCGCAACGGCATGGAGTCCATAACAAGGAGCATGGAGCTCTGCGCTGTCCGTTGTCCCCTGTCCAGTTGTCCAGTTATCCAGTTATGCTGCGGAATGGCGAATGTCCGTTTACATAAATTTTCGTGGCGCTGCGCAAAAGGAAAACTGTCGAGCGTGCAGAAAAATGAGATGACAAATGAAGTTTGTCGGCTAATGGCAACGGAAATGCCAGCGGGGAGCGGAGTGAGAGAGAGTGTGGCAGAGAGGGGGGCAATAGGTAGCAGCTTACAGTTTTTCTGCTGCTGCTGCTGCTACTGCGGCGTGGCAATGAACGGAAGTTGAAACAAACAAGTAAATAAATGGCGCCAATTGGGCGAGTCTACTGCCCCAGCCACTCTCGGCGTATCCTGGCGAGCCACTGGCTCGTTGGCTCTTGGTGTCGTTTGTTGTTTTAAAATTTCACTGACATCGATGGGAAGAAGGGAGCAGGGGACGCCAGTGTGGCCAGGGGAAGCGAATTTATTTGGTAATCTGAACTGAGTCAGCCAAAGCGATTATTACGAGTAAACACAATCCATTTTGCGCGTATGATTGGTGGTGGCTTCAAAACCAACCAGCACATAATTAACAGCGCTCCCCCCTCCTCTGCTCCTCTTCTCCTTCCTGCTTCTTGCGTTCTCTGTTTCTCTCTGCTCTGCTTAGCAGCATCATCAGATTACAGCTGAAATGCTTTCACTCACTCCTTTGCTTTCACTTTGCTTCAATTACAGCCGTAACTCTATATTAAAATCCAATATCTACAACTTGCACAACACTTGCCGACAGTGGCACGAACTGATCAAATTTCGTTGTAAAATTTAGCAAATTGTTTCCAAACTTTACTATCGAGATCAACCAGTTAAATAGCTTTGAAGCTTTGCCTCATCTATTGCGGCTTATCAATAATATACAATTAATTCTATCTTATAGAATCTGTATGAATTTTCTGTTGCCAGCTTTCAGGCTGAGAAAGAACCACTAGATACTATTATATTTAAAAGAATTAAGAAGATGAACAACTGATATTTTTAAAAGAAAATAAAATATAAAATAAATATATTAAATATTTAAAGTTAATGCCAAAACTTGGAAATTAATTCTAATAGTGATTGCAGTTGTCCGACCTGTGTTATTATGTGTTGGAAATTTTTGACAACTATTCCACGGTGCGTAGCCGCAAATAAAGCCACTGTCTTTATCTGCAGCTGCAAGCAGTATGATAACGCACACTCCCACACACGCTAACTGACTCGTGTCGAACTCATTGAGTGGCCTGCTGAGAGCGAAAGGGGGGGAGTTGAGCATAAACAAGCTGAAAATCTAATCGCCAGCTACAATCAAAGTGTCCAGTTTTGATATTAAGTTCAACATTAAATGTGAGCTAGACAAGTGTCTGGGTGGTCACCCATACATGCGCACACGCGCACACACGCACATGCTTAGCTGTTATAATATTCTAGCCATACTCGGCATACAGTGCGTATACGTAATGTGAGGGGCGTCATGTGGCATAATGTGCCATCAGCTGTGGCTGTCGCTACGTTTTTGACTGCGGGGCTGCCAATACACATAAAGTCAACTTTGTGCGCGTGTATGTGTGAGCGTGGGTGTGAGTGTGAGTATGGGAGTGTGTGTGTTTGCCCCTGGGCGTTGTAAATATTATTCTTATCTTACACTATAAATCTACATATGACAATTTTCACACAGCTGCCTGGCTAGCGGCTTCACACTCCACATGCGAAATACCACATGTCCTGCCATGTTCCATCCTGTAAAAGTTTACCTTAAAGTCCGCACAGTGACTGCGATTTGCTGCACTCTAAATTGTCATTGGGAATGAACTTAAAATGTATTTTTTAATGAAATAAAATCGAATCAGGAAGCAGCTTTTTTTAACAACATATTTAATTTGCTGACTATTATATTAACAGGTTGGCTGATAAATCCCCGGTCTAACAAAGAAAAACAAATTTTTTTGTCAAAATTCGTTTTTATTATTCAACATAGTTCCCCGGAGCTTATGCATAGAGAGCGGTCGATATGTTCTTTATAGGCAAGCCGGCTACCCGCTGCATTACTTGTAATGCAGGAGGTATGCTTGGAGAGCCACCAAGGAGAGCGGCTAAGCGCTGCCTAGCAGCTTAGGCATAGAGAGCGGTCGATGGGTTCTTTATAGGCGAGCCTACCCGCTGCATTACTTGTAATGCAGGAGGTATGCTTGGAGAGCCACCAAGAAGAGCGGCTAAGCGCTGCCTCGGAGCTTATGCACAGAGAGCGGCCTATATGTTCTTTATAGGCAAGCCGGCTACCCGCTGCATTACTTGTAATGCAGGAGGTATGCTTGGAGAGCCAGCAAGGAGAGCGGCTAAGCGCTGCTTTGGAGCTTATGCATAGAGAGCGGTCGATGTGTTCTTTATAGGCGAGCCACCTACCCGCTGCATTACTTGTAATGCAGAAGGTATGCTTGGAGAGCCACCAAGAAGAGCGGCTAAGCGCTGCCTAGCAGCTTATGCACAGAGAGCGGTCGATGTGTTTTCTCACCACAGCTGCTGATTAGTGGGTGAGTTTTATTGGCTCTTTCTCTTTCTTATTTTCGAGAACTGATCAGTGCTGCTGATCACAGTGTAGTGTTTGTAGTCAAGTGGGTAGGTCATGTCAATGGCGCTTCAGTGGAGTGGCGAGTGTGATTATTATAATAAATATTTGTTTATTATAAATTTAAAGCCATTAGTTTGTGGATCTAGAGTGTGACATTGGCAAGAGTTTAATTTGAGCGGTATTAAGCTGCCGCTATATCTGGCACACATAAAAAAGTAAGAAGAATAAGTATTGTTTTTTTTTTTGTAAAAATATAAAATTATTGATTTTTTTTTGTATGGTTTACTATTATTATTATTTACTATTACATACTTATGTAGCAATTTCTACCATAGTGACATATTATAATTTCATTACATGTTCTTGTGAACTGAATTTATTTAATCCCATTAAACATTGCTGATACGCTTCGTGTGACAGTTTCATAAAATTATATTTTGAATATAGGATACAGGGTATTTTGCAGTCGGGAACGTCGGACTGATCTGCCCCGTCCAAATTTTTTTCACTTTCTTTTTCTCTATCTTCCACATCAGTTTTATTTCTCTCCCTTGTCCCGCCATAATCTTGCTCTACTCAGCTAACCCTTGGATTTTTAATACAAATTTAATTGGCTGCTGCTAATTAAGAATTTTGTAGCTTAGGGTTTCGCTTTGTTTAGCTCTGTGCAGCTGCCACGTTTGGTGGTGCAAGTTGCCGGTTGCAAGTTGCAAGCGTCAACTGAAAAAGAGTTATGGTTTGCGTTATAGCTTATCTAACGCTGCCCCAAACACACCTCAGCATGCAGCGGGGTCAGGAAATTCAATAAAACAACAAGAAAGCCGGGCAGCAGAATGGCCAAGGGCCAAGAGGGGAAGAGAAAGTTGTCATGCAGCAAACACACAGACATAAGTCAGTGGCACATGTTCCAGGTTGAGCATTTGTGGCACTTTTTGTGGTATTTTTTTGTGGAACATGCTTTGTTTTGCTGCAGCATGTTGTTGCAACAATGTGGCATGCATGAAATTGCATAAATCAGGAAACTGGATACGCAAGTACACACAATTGCTGATAGGCAAAGAGCAACAGCAAGACATCTGCAGCATAAAACCAGAAAAAAAAGGACACAGACAGATGACAGGATGATCATGGAAGGGGGGTGGGGCAGGAAGTCGGTGTACATACAACATCCGGCAGCAACATGGCAACAGCTGAAAGCAAATGCCGCGAACCACGAGCAGCTGGACAATGGAGCATGAAAGCATCATAAAGGCAATGGCCACGTTTAGTTTTATGCACTGGACATACACACACACACACATGGCAGTGGCAGCAGCATTGTGGCATGCCCCACAGTCAGGTGCAGTCGCAGCAACAACAAATGGATAGGCAGTAACTGCGACTGATAAGACGCGGCAGTGCATGGCAGAAGAAGACAGCGTTGTGGCAAGAGGCAGCGGGGGCACGAAGCCACGTTGATTGCCTTCGTGACGCTGGTGGCAGCAAAACAAAGCGTTGGCAATGCCACAGCGACAGGATGCATGCCACTTAACTTTGACCCTAACGAACATGCGATAGTTAGTTAACTCAAACCATCTTTTCCACTCTGCTCGTGTGTGCGTGGGCTTGTCGGCCATTTTGCGTTATCAGCGGTCAACGCAGCATCCACCATGCCACATGCCGCATGCCCCATCCTTTCGCTAGCAGCAGTCGCTGCTTGCTTGGTCAAGGGGCAAGTTGTTGACACTTTTATGAACTCCACAGAATTGCCCTTGTTGTGTCTGTGTGTGTGTGTGTGGGTGTGTGTGTGGGTGTTAGTGTGTGCGACTTTTTCTTGCTGCGGTTTGTTGCCCTTTTAGAGGCTAACCACGCAAGGCGCCTCTGCCTTTTTGCAGGCACTGTAACCGTAACTGTGTCACACACACACACATACACACAGCCTCACTAATTTGAGGCAACACAAATGCAATCAACTGAGGCTAAAATCCAATAACAGCTGACACAATTCCCGTCCAAGACTCACAAGCAAAAAGCAAGCCAAGAAACAGCGATTTTGCCTAAGAAAATCTTTCCTCACCTTCTACTTTTCTTTCTTAATTTGTGTGAATTTAATTCTTATTTTTATTAAACATAATCGTAAATCAACGAAAGAAATAGATTAATGAATTATAATTTAATTAATCTAAGTACTTATATATATAAAATATATATGGTTTATACTTACTTAACTGCTTGCGAAAATCTTTCCTTCCCTTCTTCCTTCCATTTTTATTTTATTTGAAGTCAATTACATATTTTGAAAGAATTAACAGAACATGAATTTAATATATCCAAAATTCAATAAATTTAATACAGAACACAGAGATATAAATTTCATTTACTTATTCCTAATTCTCTAATTCAAAGCGTTGGATCAAAGATCTAGAGAAACTTACTTCAGGTGTTTGATGTGAGTTGGATAGATAAAGATTCAGTTTGAATTTTTTATTATTCAACTTTTTTTTTGTTTTCTTCTTCAGTTCAGGTTTATTGGCATCTTCAAATTAATATGCCTTCGCCGAGCTTAGACTTCGACTAGACTCGACTTTGAAACAATTTGCTTCCCTGATTGATCTCTATAATAATGTCGGAATAGTTTATATTGTTTTAAGATATATGTAAAGTAAAATTAAATAGAAGTTTAACTAACAACAAAACAAAGCTTCTTTTTTGTCTCTCAATTTCAATATATTCTTGAGTACATTTGAAGCGCGTTTGAAATTAGCTTAACCTTCTGCACTAATACTGACAATTTGACAGCCTCCATGTGAGTCAGCATCCATTGTTCCGGCATCTCTATCGTTGTTATTTAAGTGGTGTCCTCAGCAGCCATATGAACCGCAAGCTGCGCCGTGCTTTGAGGTGCCACTCGCATTGTGTGTTGACAGTTTGGGCAGGTGTTGCAGCTGACGCTGTCAGTGGCCGTGGAGTTAAACTGCCTGCCACTTGACAGGCTCAAACTGATGCCCAAAATCAACCACACTCGCATACACACACAGCAGGCACAACAATAAAGATGCTTGGCCATTGGAGTCAAGACAAAGCCTTGAGCTCTAGGTTAGGTGCTTCTTGAAGCACATAATTGCCAGCGTGCTGGCTCATAAAAATGTCAATTTTAATAAATTGCCATGAAAAGGAATATCATAATAATATCATAGCAGCTCGTTTGCATTGGGCATGCCATGCCCATGCCCATGGACAAAGCCCACTTGACATATTCATTATGCGGCAGTTAAATTGCAACGACCGCAAGGCCAAGCAGCAGGCGGAAGTGCGCAAGAAATGCGCAAGGAAAGAGAGACAGAGGCAGAGAAAAAGTGAGGGGAATAAAATAAAAATGAAAGAGCGTGAGCGGCAGAGACAGCAGCCAGTTCAATGCTGGTCAAGTGTTCGTTGCACACTGGTCGAAAAGGTCAATTTTTTGCATACAATAAAAATTTTTATGGACAGTATATTAATATAACTTATATTTTTTCAAAATATATTATCCAATGGATCAGCCAATTGCTTGCATCGGAATTTGAGCTTTAACTATTTCTTCAATTGTTTATGTATTGCTAACAAAACTATTAAACATTTTTACGTGATTTTGCGTCAATGGTTTTTTCTTTCCTTGGTTTAAATGGGCGTGGTCCGATGCACTTGGAATTTGTTACACTTATTCTATTCTTTTATTAAAAAAAAAATTTTGTTTGTAGACTTAAACACCTCTCTCTGTTTATTCCACTTACTCTCTCTCTCTCTCTCTCTCTCACTCTCTCTCTCTTTCTCTATCTCTTTCTCACTATGTCTTTTTCTCTCTCTCTTTTTACTCTCTAACATGCATAACGTGCTCCTCTTATATTTTAATTAAAAAATTCTGCAGTTGATACGTAGCGAAATAAATTTCAGTTTATTATGCGTTTCGTATTGTGTTTCGCCAGTCGCGCATTAAGGCCAGAAAAAAGCAGCTTTCGATGCGAATTCCTTGACCAAGTGACAGGCTGACAATTGTCACAGCAATGGGCAAGAGACAAACAGCTTTTTTGCCAATGCCACAATCTATAATGTGCTTTTCCTATTACAATTTTCCTATTTCCCAACAGCGGCAAATGCAAGCGATTTGTCAGACTTGAGAAATGACCGCATGCCCCAAAAAAAAAGAAGAGACGAAGATGCAATAACTTGGCCAACTGGCTGTTCAGTTTAAAATTAATTGTTTGTGGCACAAATTGTAACTACAAGTACTCAGTACACCGAAAGAAACTAACTGACAGTTTTTGCCTATTAAATTTCATTTCATTTTATTTTCCTTTATTTGTATCCCCAGATACTATAATTTTAAAACTAAATTACATTTCAACTTTAATTCAAATTTAGAATTGCTTTTTTTTTAATTTTTATGTCATCTGATTATAGTTGACATTAAATAAATAAATAAATAAAATTATAAAAATTAAACATTCAAGTGAAAATAAATAATAGATAATAAATAAATTTTAGCTGTTTGCAGTGTACCATGTAAAGCCCTTACATGACAAGAGAAGCAACGGTCCACATGGCGTATGCGTGCTGCCAACTGTCAGCAGCTAATGGCATACGAAACAACTGCAGTCACCACATTGAATGGCCTGGCTACCACTTACGCTCGCTCAGAGACTGTTAACTCTCTCTCCCTCTCTCTCTGTTTCTCTGTCGCTTTATCTCTGCCTCTCTCCTCATCTGCTGCTTTGGCTCCAAGCGTATCTGCAAGGCAAACATAAATAATGAAACATACCACACTTGATTATAGCTCACCAGCGAAGGCAACGCTTTAAAAAAGTAATTAAAATTTTGTCAACATTTTTTGCTTATCGAAAAGCTTTTGGAGATTTAGGCGCTCGCTTTTCACTGTTGTTGTTGTTGCTCTCCTGTATGTGTGTGTTTATCAATGTGACAACTCAAATAGCGAATTTCGTCTCAACATCTAACCAAATATCACACAGAAACACAAACAAAAAGCGCACAAAAAAACCTCATTAAAATGCAAAACTGTAGCAACAAACCTCAAAATGTTCTTTATAATAATGTTTTAATATTGCTGTTGCTGTTGCTGTTGTTGTTGTTGCTGTTTTGTTTTTCGCTAAACAAATATTTGTTTGGCTAACAAATATTTAGCATAATTGCAACATTAACAGCTGCTCACCGAGCACGTTTCAATTTTTCGATTTGTCTGTTGTTTGTTGTATTTTAATATATACTCAGTAAATATAGAAACTTGGGTATAACAAATAAACAACTACTGTATATGATTTTAATATCTTGGACTTTGATTATAAATAAAATTACAATAACGTGTCATAATTAAATAATAAAGAATTGTTTTTATTTTATAATATTCATAAAATGGGTATTACAGATTTTTCCCCATCCAATAATAATACTATTTTTAAAGAATAATTCTCTTCAACTTAAATTTTCATTAATGCGACTATTAAATCGCATGACTAAAATAAGAAACAACTACGACATACCTCGTAATTATGTAAACTCAAAGCGAAGAGTAAGGGGTAACTGCTAGCACATCAGGCTTGACAATCTCCATCTCATTTGAAATCGTTTATTAAACGCTTTATTTTCGACGCTTTAATGCAAATACAAATACATTTAGATATAAACAAATGTATTATTCAATTGGCGAATTCAAATGAAAAACTCGTTAGCGTTATCGACGCCTATTATTTGCATACATACATACATATATGCATAAGTGTGCTTGTGCATGTGTGAGCCAAATGAGCCTGACAATCAATTGTTGTCATCATATTTGTGCGATTTTCAGCTTATCATTATTTACATGTGCTGAGCTCAGAGCGCTAATAGCTAAACTATTCTAATCCATTGTAAATATTTGCGCAAAATGGCAACCATAATGGCGACTGCCATATGTGCTCCTCACTCCTTCACACAGATACACACACACACAGACGTTTATCTGAATGTGCGTGTTTGTATCTTGATATGTGCAAACGCACAGCTTCATTAATAATGTACCACATAATTTTGGGGCTGTAGCAAATGTAAATATGGAGAATTATTTTCAGATGGACGTACTTAAATGTTGTGGAAATTCGATAGACCACAAATAATTAATTTCATTCAATTCAATTAAATTGGAGCAAATAACAACGGTAAGCTCAATACTTGAAAACCATTTCATGTTTCAACTTTTTACCGCACATTTATTAGCATACTCAGTAAATTAACTTCCTTGAGAAGGTATGTTCAGAATTATTGAAGCATCTCTCAAATTGTTTATTATATTTATGTATATTTACTATTCAAATTCGATAAGAATGCTAAAATTTGTGCATTTCGCAAATTCTTAACTCTATCCATTATTAAAATTACCCTCTTTGTATTAATAGCAATTACTTGAAGGGTATCTAAAAGTTCCACTTTTATTGACGTTTTAAGTTCCTGCATTTTACAAGTCGTAAATAACTATTAAATGATTCATTTAAATGACAATTACATTCGGCAACAGTCGTTTAGCTGAGACCAGTGTTGATCTGGCATCAAATTAAGGCTGCAAAGTTTGGTCTCTGTTTGTGGTTATCTTTCTGTAGCATCCGTTTAGTCATAAATGAAATTATGAGTCTGAATCTATTTCAATTGCTTAAAGAAATGGCTTAGATTATGTGTTAATAAATATTATATCTTGTAAACATACCACAAATAGACATAATTAATCGAACTAACTTTAGCCCAGTATTTAGATTCACAATATTTAGACCTTAATTGTGCAGTTAAGAGGGAATTTAAACAAATAAATGTCAATCAAAATGTTAAATTTCTTAATATTATATTTTTATTTAATTTTAAAACAATACAATTTAAGAATAATTTGCAAAATTTTAGTTATGACTAGCAAAACACGTTTGAAATTGTAATTAAATATATTTTTGAACTACATGTATTTCTTTGGGTGGGCTGTTTATTTACATTTGTATGTGTTAGCACTGTGGTGTAAGCCTAATTTAATTGCAAATGCCATGAAATTGGCCACCAGCAACTGCAGCAACAACAACGAGCAAAAAAAACTTCTGCTCAATACTTTTGGACAATAACTGCGTGTTTTAATTAAATGCAAATAACTGATGTGCGTATAGCAGATATTAGTTTATGTGTGTGTGTGCGTGAGTGTGTGCTGCATATGTGTGTATTTGTGGGTTTTGGCATATTAAATTTACAACATTTTGGTTTGTTTGATGTTTTTGAGGCCGCACGCCGTGTGACTTTGGCCAGCTGAGCGAGCGAGCGCTGCAGAAGAAAAACCCCCAAAAATATGCAACATTTTCAAATCAAATTTCGGCCATTGAATGCAATTATGCATGCAATTGTGGCAAGCTTGCATTTGTGTGTATTTGTTTACTTGTGTGGCACTGTGGCACTGTTGCTGGCTGTAAGCCTTGCCAGTATATTGCATTTTCATTTCATTTCATTTGTGGCCATTCAAAATTGCCACAGCTCTAGCTGCTCTTCACTCCTTGCTTTTTTGATGGCAGCCAGCTGGGCAGAAGCATTAATGCCACTTCAACTAAATTATGACAATCCACAGACACACACACACACTCACACTTATGTATATGCAACTACATATGCAGCTGCTGCGGCAGCTGTAAAACTTGGCGCATAACATGGAAAAGTCCTTCGCATACTTTTCGCATCCTTTTTGCATCGGCGCACACATCAACATCAGCGCCTGTTGGTCGCATGTTAAACACTCGAATGCAATTTGTTAGACAAGATATGTGGCAACAGCTCGCGCTGTTATTTTCCCCATTTCCCTCTCACCCGCTCCCTGCCTGCAACGCTTATCCCAGCTATACCCTGCTTTGAGCCTGACATGCTGTCGGCTATGTTGGCAGCTGCAAAATTTATGCAAACGCATGCGCCACAGTTGAGAACGCATAATTCACATAATTTGTAACTCTTGTTGTTGCAGTTTTGCGCCAAAATGCTTCATTCCATATCCCTTACTCTATACACCTAAAAAAAAGAAGACGCCATAATATTTGTTCAAAAAAGTTTAAAGTTAAAGAGAGATATTTACAGAAAATTTTCTTACTGTTGGCATGATCAAATGAGTTTGATCGAACTATGTTGCATAGGCTAATCGAACATGTTGCATTCGACGTTGCCAGATGGTTTTGTTTGATCAAAATTCCTTTCATTAAAATAAATTTCTTTTCTCTCTTTTGTATGGCATAAATTATAAATTTTAATTAAAATCTAATTTAATCAATATCAGAAAATATTTTCAAAGAAGTTCTAGGATTTTCTCCCACTGTAGCTGTTTGATGCGTTTTGTTGCTCGTTGTTGTGGCACAGGCGGCAAGTGGCATAAAGACAGCCGCAGTCGCCACTGATGGCCGAATAATTTGCCAAATGCTTTTTGCATAAGAATAAAATTGCATTGCAAATTATCAGCGAGAGTATAGTATCCATGCCCCTTCCTCATTCGCGCTCTCTGATATCTGCTCTCTGCTCTCAACTTGCCACAGTTGCAAAGGTTATCTTAAATGTGCCACAACTGTCAGTCAGCTTTTGAAAAACTTCTTCCTTTACTTATTTAAAGGGGATTTCGAGTTCTTAGGCAGCTGCTGACGACAGGCGTAGACAGAGACGAGTTTATTAAAAAGCGAAAAGGATAAGCAAAAAGGTTCTCCAAGACTTAACTGTTTGTATAGCCAAACACCTGACACAACAACAACAACAAAACGCAAATACAAGCACAGAGAGCCGGAGATTTACCCTGGGAGGCCATAAATTAAATATCCTGTCAGTTGACACATGGCCATAGTTATTGCAGGACTACAACAACAGCTGCGTTCCTGAGCTACGTAAATTTCAACTCACTTAATCAAATGGGGCTTCAATTAGTCCATGTCTTAAGGTTTTAAAGACTTTGGCGATAGTTTAGCCAGATTAACATTGAAGTAACTGAATAACTTTTCACTATATTAATTTATGTTTAAATTATGTTATATCCTATTTAAAAATTAAAAAATTGTTTATTAAAATAGGCAATATAAATAGGTTATCAAAGCCCACGGAATATCCACGCAAATTTTATTTTGAAAAGAGTTTCTAATAAATTCAATGTAGACCTAAACGGCTAAGACAGCCCCTGAACACTAGATGGCGCCACTAAAAGTGTTTTTAAGTTATCAGCTTATGCAACAGTTATTTATAATCCAACGAAACTTGTTAGTGCATAATAACGGATTATATTAACTGTCTGGAGTTAACTGAAAACAAATAGATTATTGCTTCTTGAAGAACATAAATTTATGGCTTACATTATCAGCGAATAGCAAAAAAAAAAGCCAAGAAACGCGGAAGACTGTTGAGAAGTTTTTAATTAAAAATCTGCCAATAAATTATTTGTCACGCAAACAAAGAGTCTACGACGTTAAGAACAATAGCAATAACAATAACAACAACATTTATAAGCATAATAAGCAACGGCAACCGCAACAACTCAAAAGCGAGGCAAATTCATTACAACAAATATTTCTCATTAACTGATTATGCAAGGCATTAGCATAGACAACAGTGGCCAAGACCACGCCCACACTCTTAATTTCCGCCAGCCCCTCTCCCCGCACCCCATTGAGCAGACGTTGCGCACTTCTTGTCAGGCGTCGGCAAGTTGCAAAGTTTTTCTAATTGAAAATGCAAACGCTGCTTGCAAAAGGATGCAACAGCAGCAGCAGCATCAGCAGCAGGATCAGGCAAAAGGGCCAAAATGCTTTGGCCAGTTGCTTATGGGCCGCAAGTAGAACAAACTACAACAATGGCAGCAACAACGGCAAAAACAATATTCCTATGCAACATACAAATAATAAATTTAAAATGGCCGCGAAATGGCGTCAGGGCAGAGCACAAACAATAGCGCGAAAATATAGAACAACAACAAGCTGGTGGAGAGGGAGGAGCAGGGAATCGACGAAGCGTTGCAAGGCCACAAAGTGCTGCTGCAAGAGGGGGGCGTGGCGTATCAGTTGGGGCGTTGCGTGCTGCATTTGTGCGCTGAGCGGCAGGCGAGTGGCAAGTCAAAGTCTTAAATTGAAAATGAAACTTAAATTAAAATGCCAACTGGAGTGGAACGAAAATGATATTAAAACCGAAGCTGCAGCTGCAGCAGCAACAACAGCAGCAACAACAGCAACAGCAGCAACAACAATACAACTATAACAATAACATAACAACAACAAAAGGCTTGGCATTTTTGTTGTTGGTTGTCCGTCCGCCTGCTTTGGCATTGATAGTTGACAGTTTCGTCCAATAAACTGCAGCTACTGTGTGCCTCTTTGTGGCATGCCACAACAGCCTCAAGTTTGTCAACGCAATAAAGGAAATTGCGGCGAGCTAAACTATTTGCCACTTTTGCATAAACCGTCTTTTAATTAAGCAGCAGATTTCACCAATTTTTACCTGCCACAAGTACGTTGCAAGTGCAATTATATTAAATATTAAGTTCCATTCAATACCGAATATACAATAGTTTCGTTCTTGCACATCTGGCGTATGCGCAATGTAGTATTAGGTCAGCTTAGAGTTGAATAGTTTAAAGTATGTCGGATTAGCAGAGTAGATGAATAGAATTATAGTAAACTATTATCAATTTGATCAAAATAATGCTTACCTTGATCTTTAAAATAAAATTCTCTTGGCTGAAAATCATACTACAAAATCCATCCTATACAAATTTAAAATATTCATTAGCCTGCCTTTATTAATTGCTTTAAAATAGTGTCGTCAAAATATCGTTAAAACTCCGCAATATATGAATAGCCTTAAACTGTACTCAAGTTCTTTTAACGACAAAAAACTGCACAATTGCTGCACATAAGGAGAGATAGTAAAGCCATTATTGGCATAATGATGCAGGCAGTCGCTCTTCCGCTGCCTCTGCGCCCCCCTCTGCCACTCCCCTGCTGCGTGACTTGGCCAATGGCAAAGGAGAAGCGACTTTAAATCTTTTGCAAGCAGCTTAGCAGGCAATAGAATAGCATAAAAGCTGAGGAGAACAATTCAGAATAGAACTGAACTGAACAGCAAGAGCACAAACAGTTTAGAGAGAGACTTTGAAAAGGCATTTGAGGCATGCAGCATGTGGCATGTAGCGAAAGCAGAGTTCTACTCCCTAGCAGTGTTTTCTAGTCAATAAAAATAAATGTCATAAAGAGCAGCTTAAACGGCAAAATGCGTTAGCGTCAAAATACAAGAAACCGCCAAGAGAAAAGCTTCAATGAAGCTGCATACACATTGAGAAAAACAAGCTTAGATTTTAAAATAAAAATATGCACTTTAAATATTACTTAGCAAATATTGATCACTTTAAAATGGACGTTCAATATTAAATTGAAGTAAAACATTTAATAAAGAAAATCTATATATTTAATTAAATTAATTATTAAAATCTATCTATAACGAAAAAAAAATTTAATGAAATTTTAGATGTTACTAAATATTTATTACCCTCATTTTGTTAGCTAATTAGTTGAATGCTCTTTAAGAAATGTTTAATAAAGAACAACGCTATATAAAGATGTAAAATTCATATCATAAGAGGCTTTGAATTTAAGATTTAATTTGCCTTTTTAAAGTTTAAGTTTATTTTAAGTGCAATATAGCTTTTTCAGTTGAGGATTTCGTGAAGTGCAGCTGAAGTCCTTGAGCGGAAACAGTTTGTTAAGTGCTAGCATACTGTTTGCAGAGCTGAACTTAACATGGAGCTTATGTTGGTCAGTGTAGGTATTGCAGTTGCAATTTGGCTTGAGCGAGACAACTAATCAAGTGGCATTGCCACATTTTGTAGCAGCAGCAACTCAATTTGCAGCATTAATAATGGAAACTGTTGCATACTTATAAGGCGCTCCTATGCCGCTCCCGCTGTCATTTCTCTTTGCTCGCAAGCACTTTACATACTAATGATGTGCACTGCACATGAAGCTGATTTAATTTCCGTTATACCTGGAACACCCACTTTACATACACACACACACACACACACACACACTCTCTCTCCCATACGGCAACCGCAGAGTCTCCGCCCAGGCATAAAAGTCAACGGCAGCAAATGCTTTGGCAGCGCAACTTTTCAACAGCAAATACAGCTACTTTGTGTGTATGTATGTATGTGTATGTTTGTATATAGATGTGCATGTGTTTATGGGAGTGTGTGCGTGGCTGTGTCATGCATCAAACTTTAACATAAACTCGGTTGCCGCATCCGTTTCCGCCGCCTTAGCGACGTCGTCGACGTTAGTCTGTTTCAACTTAATTTTCTTCTAAGAACTTTTTGCCACAGTGTGTGTGCAGAACACGCTCAAACATGTCTATGACTGTGTATGTATTTTGTATGTATGTGTGTGTATGTGTAGGTGCTTCTTGTAGCTACTTAACCGCCTTGCCTTTGCCGCAACTACTCCACGTTTTTGTTGTAATCTAGCGTAAAAAATGAATTATGTGCACATGCATTTCTTATAAGCGAGAGCATACACACACACACACACACGCACACAGCCGTTACACTTCCCCCCCCCCCCCCTTCGCAACCCACTACTTTTGCTATCCGTTTAAGCCGTTGAGTAATGAGCAAATGAAATCCGGCTGCTTATCTTTGTGCATACAAGCAGAGCCTGTTTGGCTCGGCTCAGAACCTCCGCTTCCCCTGCCCGTCCACCCCCCGCAAGGACCTCCCTTTCTTGGCTTCACTATGCGCTTCTGTGGCCGCTTTGTGTGGCTCAGTGCCACATTAAGCCCTCATCTCGGCTTGTAGAACTTCTTCTGGCTTGCGCTGCTTCTTTGCCTTTTGTTGACCCACTTTGCCGAGGAAGAGAATGCTTCCCGTAATTGCTCAAACGTTAGTTAATTGCATTTACATTTTGAGTAATGACCATATGACCCCCACCAAAGGTCACACACACCACAAGCAGCCGAACATGAACATTAGTCACAAATATCGGCAAAATCAATCAATTGAGAATACATGCAGCCTGCCACCTGGGCACACACATTAATGTCACCTATCAAAATCAATCAGAATGAGGCAACAACAAGTTGCATGGTCATAAATCGCTCGATATATATAGATATATTGTGTATGTCTTTATATACTATAAGCTAACCCCAAAAATATATTGTTTGTGTGCATCGGTGTGACCGCAAAATCGTTTAACTATCGCTTCAAGTCATTTGCCTTAATAGAAGCAGCGTTTCGAGCTTGATTCGAGATTTCAAATTATGATATATGACGCTGTTAAGCTGTGTATTGGACAATTATTGTGACTATCTTGCGTTACAGAAGGGCAGGTGGTAAACTCAGTGATTGAAAGTTTATCTACCTATTAAAAGATTTTTATAGAGCATTTTATATTGTTCTAAATTCGTATTAAAATAAGCAATAAACACTTAATAAATTATCACAGTTTATTTAATATATTAAATTGATATTTCTTAGCTGAAATCATAAATCAATTTCAGCATCAAATCAACATTCACCACAATAGCAGCCATAAAGCAATTAAACCATTTATCAACTGGTTATAATCCAAACTATTTGGGTACCAATCAAATCTATAAGCTTTTAGTCAGACGCTACTTTGGTAGTTTTACTCATTTTGGCATTTGAGCGAGTTGCCAAACAAAAAGAATTCAATTAACCCCACGATTTATCATTGCAGCACAATATTAAAGTGCTTCAAATACAGCTATAATAGAATGGAAGCATAAAAAATCGTTTGACAACAACTAAGTGATAGCTGGCAACATTTTTCTGATTTTCCTCAGCGATTTTTATAAACATTTTCAGTGCAGTGGGGGCGATAAAACTCACAAACTTTGCAGCACTTTCCAACTCTTTGACATGAAAAAAACTGCAAGCGAAATCAATAAATCATACCAGAGAGGGGGGAGGCCAACAAAATCCACACAAAGATTAAAATACAATCTATATCTACACGCCTTGTTATGGGCGTGGCAATAGCTGGGTATTAGTGGGAACGGGGCAACTATGCCATATTGTTTCAATATTTGAATTCAATTTAATGGCGGCTAATTGAAAAAATAGTGAACTGAGCCCAAAATGCGGCAACAATAATACATCACGAGGTTGCTGAGTGAATAGCTTACAATTGCTATACTCTTGAAAACGTTAAAGTAGAGCAGTAGGTCTTATCGACTAGTATCGTGATAATAAATTAATGATATAAAATAAATAATATAATTTCCAGAACTCTGAGACTATAAACTATAACTATAAATTATTTTAAATATTTGGAATGTTGCTATATTTATACCATACGCAGATTAGGTTTATTTCATATTTTGAATACCACGCCCCTTTATGAGCCAATCGATAAAAACCGTATAATCGGCATAATATTGAAAATAGAAGATTGTGATTTGGCATATATTTTATCAAGCATAATATATATTTATCCTGAAAAGCGAAATGAAATTGGCTTATAAACATAGAAGATATTTAAGAAACCATGTCTTTAAATTAAGAATACTATGAGATATGCTGCATTCGTGCGCATCCGACTGATCAGCACTATTCTAACTGGTTTTTTGCTTGAAATTGCCAACAATTTTTTGTACATTGGTCAATGGACATGCCTGACTGGGTCATGTGTATGAATGTGTGCAAGTGCATTTATGTATGTGTGTGCGCGTGTGTGAGTGTGTGTCAGCTGTGATGTACCATATGTGTGTGTATGTGTATATTGCATAGTGCGAGTGTGTCTATCCCGGGTGTTGAGTTATTTGCACGTTTTGATAAGTGGATTTAACAGTCAGCAGCGAATGCAAAAAGAGAATCGAAAAGCAAGAAAATTGCAGTTGGCTCAAAGCATCAATGACAAATATTTTTTTAAAGGAGAACTGTACGTACTTTTTTCTTCATTTGAAAAAAATACATGTTATTTTAGAATTTTTTTGTAGACACATATTATATAATACAGCTTTAATTTTTTCAATTCGTTAGGATTTGTGTGAGATTAAAAAACTGTTCTTTACTTAGCTTAACAAAATGGCAAAAATAATTGATTAATATAAGTATATATGTGCAATAAAATTAACTTAATCTATGCTTAATAATTAATAAAGTTCGCATAATAACATAATAAACATAAAAGTTATGCCAGAAATTTTAAATGGAATGTTGCTTGCCTTTTCTTAGTACAAATAACAATCTCAAATATTTGCATTGCTTACACAATATTAATAAATTGCTTAACCTTTCGCATAAAATAGAAAATGGCAAATTAAAACATAGCTGGAAGTCAGTTTAAATGCCAAACAGCATTTATTACGACAGAGTTTATTATGAAATATGAGCATATTAGAGCAAACAAATTGGCACGCAAACAACATTGCTAGATAGCCAGGGAATGAGATGGGAATTATTGAAAATTCGTGTGTTGCCTGTTGCCATTTTGAAAATCACACAAAACGTGACCAGAAATTAAATATTGTACTCGTACCATGTGAAGGCAGCTTTATAAAAATTTCAGGAAAATGAAATATAAATCCCAGCGTAAAGACCCAACCCAAAATGAAAGCGCAACAGCAAATAATAAAAAATAATAATATAAAAGTATATACTATATGCCACATTGTGGATTTTTTTAATATGTTTGAAAAGCCGTAAGGCGAACTGAAGCGCAATGGCAGCTGCAGGTGATTTATAAATTCGTCAAAATGCGCAAAACTGCATTTTTTTTCATGTTTTTTTTTTTTTTGTTGCGCTTTGCCTTTTTCATTTTGCTCGTTTTCATTGTAGTTGCCCGGCAACTACACACATGCAGCACACACACATTGACATCCATCTAGCCAAGTCGCCAGGCGCTTAGCCATTTTCAAGCCATTCCCACTTGGCCAAGTAGTGGAGTAAGTGCAACTACTGGAACTTCAATGAAGCTGTAACTGTAGCTCTGCTCGCTCTATGTCACATTGTCGGTTTTGCTGCAGTTCGCACACTTCAGCGCATAAATTGCTAATATTGCTGAGTGCGTAAAGCCAACACACACACATACACACACACACACGCACACAAACTCGTTGGGTTCCATAGAAAGTGCACTATATGCCATCAAACAGCTTGCTGAAATATATCCATTGCGACAAAGTGAAGAACATATTTAACAAACAAGAGGGAATTGGCCAAATAAATGCGAAAATTGGCAATTCTGAAATCTAAAATTATTCTTACATATTTCCTTGGGATATATACAATTTGTACAGCATTAATTTTGTCCATATCAAGAATGCAATGGAATGTTCCACAAATATATTAAATTTGACAAAAATAAACCAATAAAGACAAAGAGCTAAAATTTGGTAGTATCAATCATATTTGCAATAGGAAAAAGTCAGAAAAATTGCAAGTGAATCCGATCTGTATTTTAAGCTCTTTTATTATTATTATTATTAATTTGTGTAGATAGTTTTGACAACATTCTTTCCAAAATGATTAAAATCATTTGAATCGTTGTAAAAACCACGCCTTGTTATTATTTTGTGATAAATGCAATAAAAATAAGTCCTAATTTTTAAAGTTCTTTACATAAAGCAAATTTCATGATTAGCATATTACAGAAATACTATATAACCAATATTAACGTGCGATACAAATATTAAAATTTTAAAATAATCAAAGGTTGAACAAACTTTTAAGCCAGATTTTTAATGTTAGCTTTGCGCTTTAGATTTTGCTTTATTTCTTTTGTTTGATGCCCAGTGCAAGGTTTGTTTCATTAATTAGTGGCTACATACGAAAATAATCTCTAAAAAAAAGTAGCTGCTTTGGAAGTTATTTTTTAATGTGGTGTTCAAATTTCGAACATAATTAGAATTTACATCAAATCCCGAACCTTTATTAAAATCAAAATACTCAAATTCCTATTAAAATTTTATATATGAAAGTCAATCGATTTTTTTACTATGCGTAATTTTTCACTTGAACTACAGTAATACGAAAATAATTAAAAAGTGAAGCACA
Organism: Hypselothyrea guttata; assembly: GCA_035045125.1. Taxonomy (NCBI): domain Eukaryota; kingdom Metazoa; phylum Arthropoda; class Insecta; order Diptera; family Drosophilidae; genus Hypselothyrea; species Hypselothyrea guttata. The sequence goes on along the minus strand of JAWNNJ010002199.1, from coordinate 743,452 downwards.
AATGTAATTACAACGAAAAAAAAATGTTGCATACAATATTGTTTTACTGTAAACAGACGCGGAAAATGTGCAAATATTTTACAGAGTTTTTTTTTTTTTGTGCTATTTGAAGCTTAGCCACTCGCTGGTATAATGGACAGGACATGAGTTTGCATAATAAAGACCTGGGAGTATGATTTGGTTGAGCCTTTGAAAGCATAAACTCAGTGATAAATGCGCACTGAGTGATATGTGAAGAGCATGTATAACAGCAGTATGTTTATCATTTCCTTTTTTTATTGTCTTGATAATGGTCAAATTTAAATGCTGTCTATTTTGCATACATGGTACGTAGTAGGGCAAAAAACTTGTACGATAATTGTAGTAGCTAGAAAGTTGATACAATATAAGTAAATGACGAATATAAATCATGCAGGCATATCTTACATCAGTCATGGTATTCCTGGTGATCTGCATAAAGACAGTAGCCTTAAGATATGCAGGTTTCTGGGCACGTGATATGATAAATGCCAGACTACGGCCATAACGCACGTCCGCTTGATTCCAGTTCTGTTTGTAGGCAGCCAGAGCAATGCCAGAGCTCTATAAGCAAATGAATCAAATGTAAAATTTATTTAGTAAATTTCATTTCCAATTTACCGCATCTGCAATAAGTTGTCCATGATGACAGATTAGATAAACCTGGCTCAAGGCCGAAACCAGAAATAAACCCAGTTTAACCATCAGATCAGCTGGCACGCCCACAGTCATTTGAAAGCCCACAAAACAAATGACAAACGATGAGATTAGAAAGTTCAACAACAATGGCACACCAAAGATATCGTTGAGATGCGCTGAGAGCGCCAACAGACGCTCATGATAGCGCACAAGATTGGCCAGAAAACGCGAATCCTTCGACCAAACGCCAGAGAGTTTATGCTGCTCAATGCTTCTGGCCAGATAATCGTAATGCATAATGATCAAAGTGGCTACAGCGCAGAGCAGCAGATCCGTTGACGCCTGTCCGGCTGCAGCCGTGAATCCGGCAAAATTCTGCGCCGTAAGCAGCACAAAGTATGACCAATGGCCCTGCCACTGCCAGGGAGTGTAGATCATGTATGGTAAGGTCAGCTCAACCACACGTATGTTGAGCCACAATTCATAGACGAGATATTGACCCAGATTGAACAGATTGTAGGTCCAGATGAGCACGGAATACAGCAGGGAGAATGTGAAGCTGATTCTGGAACAGGATGACAAGTATTTATCCAGTTGGTATTGCTGCTGATGTTGCTTTTCCCGAGGAAACAACTCCTCCAGCTGCTGCATTATCATGCTCAGCTCCTGCTTCTTCCACCAGACAAACGCCATTTTGTTCATGCTAACCAGCACAAATCCTATATACGACATGACGATAATGGCCTCCAGTATATGCTCACCCGTGGCCAGTGCAATCGTCACGTAAATTGTTTCCCCAGTCAGCATGATGCTGAGGTTGATGATGTTGGCCCAGAACAAAATGTTGATCCAAATGCTGGGCTTTGTCGGACGGGAGATTTTCGTATACGGCTCAATGCCAACAACCTTATAGAAGAAGTTGGCGTACTTCATAAACGCATCCATTTTGGCCAGCGGCATGTTGTCAGCAGTTTACTCTCTATTACAATAACTACAGCTAAGCACTTCAGGACTTATATAGTCCCTTAAAAATGTATTTAAATTACAGTTTATGGAGGCGTAAGCAAGCCAAGTTGTAGACCGCCCATAATTGTGGGTTAGACGTGAACTCACGCACAATTTTCATTTCGTTTCATATAATTATTGTTTACATTGGCAGCGTTCGTTTTAAAATTGACTTTGATAGATACTGAAAACTCAATCACGAATCGACGACGCCCCTTGCCATACAATAGATCACTTCAAGATTTAAATCGATAATAAAAGCAGTCCGAACGAAGCAAGGAGCCAAACAAAACACAAATCGAGCAATTGAAACGTTTAAATAAATGCAATGTGAAAACGAGAACCAAAACCAAAACGAATCTAGTCAGCGCATCAAATCCAAATCCAACTCCAAACCAAAACGAAACGAACTCATTTTTCACCCAATCGATGGATGGTTTTCCCTCCAAAATGGAGGGACTGGGCATACTGCAGACCATGCCAAGTCTCTGGCATACTATGAAATTGAAGCGCACTTCAAATAAATTAAATCCTCAAGTTTTTCGACACTTGCAGCGTATCATCAAGCAAGACTCAAATGCTTACTTGCACTGGAACACGCTAGCCCTCCAATTACCACAATAAATACAACGTGCACTGCAAAAAATATATTTTGAAAAATTGAAAATAAATATTATTATGCTTTTAAAAAAAAAAATCAGATTAAGTTGAAAGAGATATTAAGAAGTTCTGATAAATAAAATGCTTTGGATTATTAAAATTAATTGGGGATTAATATTGATATAAACGGAAACATTAATTTAAAAAAAATTCTTCTTTTATTGTGTATACTATTTTAAAGAAATTATTTTTCAGTGTATACATGAATTTCAATAAAAATGTAACACAATATTTGTCAAAGCAGTAAAGCAACATTCGAATGTCAAGTGATTTATAGCAAAAAGTATTTTGTTTTTAACTGCTAAATTTTGAAGTATTATAAAATGTTTATGAACTCTAAGCAAATGAAGTTAAAATATTTCATTTTGTTTCTAAAATAAATATATACATATGAAAGTCTAAAAGTAATTTCTATGTATCAATCTGTATGTAGTATATTTGAGGTCTTAGTTGTGTTCTAGCGAACAACTAGAAGGCTTCAATTAAAGGCCAGCTACACAGTCAAAGCAAAAGGCGGTTTCCACCTGAGACAACCATATAAAAAAAACTGAAAGAAAATGGCAGAAAAACCTATGGAAAAGCTTTGGTAAAGGGCGAAAAATCGTCGACCAGTTGAGATTTTGGCAAAATTGAAAGACAAAAGCAAAGCGCGAACAGAGAAGGCAAGGCGCGAATGTGCCAAATAAAGCAAGCGAACTGTCCAAAACGAGAGGCGAAAAAAATTAGGAAAACCCGCCATCGGTTGCACCATTCATCATGGTAAAATTCAATGGAGTTTTCCAGGTGAAAATGGGAGGGGCAGCAGCAGGTTGAAACTGCAGAAAATACAATTAAACCGCTGGGACTTCAAAAACTTGTTCAAGTGATGGTCCCTCAACACGAAATTGTTTTCACATGTGTGTCCATATGCATGTGTGTGTGTTGTGTATGTGTGTGTGTTGTGTGTCCGTATGTGTCCGTGTGTCCATGTGTGTGTGGCAAGTTTGCGCGGAAGGCGACGCAAAAGTTTTTGTGAAAAACTTTCATGAGCCAGCAAAGTGCAGGGAGATTTTCAAAGATTTTCGTGTGAGCTTGGCAATGTTTGGCTTTGAATATTGCGCCAGAGACTTCGGGAATTGATTGGAAAATTTACGTGCGAGTGTGTCTGTGTCCTGTGCACATACTATTTTGCATAAACTCGACCAAAATAAATCGAAACAGTGCAAAAGTTCAATGATGAAGCGTACGGCATTTGCACCTGAGGTTCCTTAGTGCAATTGCCGCTGTACTTGTTCTTTTAATAAACATCTCTTTCGCTCTTTCCCGCTCTGCCTGTCTTTGTCTACGCTCTTTAAATGCATTAGCAATGCATTTCCGTATCCTGTTACACTTCATTATGGTAATTAGAGCAACTACAGTGCCTCAAACTAGTCTACGCACAACACAGAATAAGTGCTCTGAATTGGCCTAGCTTTTAATTTCGAATGCGTAAAAAATAAAATGTCGAATAGAAAATACACTTAAAAAGAGGAAAATAATGGGTAAAAATTCTTATAATTTGAAACTATTTATTACTAAGTAATAAATGCTTACTTTCTCTATTTAAACATATATACCATAAAAGTTCTTACAATTATATATTAACCTATATATTGTATTTGTTAGAGCATTAGAAATTCGGATATATTTTTCCCTTTGCACTTGTGGTACAGCTAGTTAGTTATGCAGAGCTTTCGATTGGGCATACCAAAAAAAGGGGGGTAAGAACTGTCAGATAATCCATTGTTAATTCTACATTTGGTAACAAGTTCCGTTTGGACCAGGCCAAAAACACTGCTCGGCCAAGACCAAATGCAGTTGGAGCTGTGTGGTGTGGGGTGAGGTGTGGGTGTGGGTGTTAGTGTGAGTGTGGGTGTAAGAGTGAGTGTGAGTGTGAGTGTGACATTTGACACATTTGCTACGGAAGTGCAGGCAACATGTGGGTGTGCGTGTATGCGTGTGTATGTGTGTTTCTGTGTGTAGGTGTGTGTGTGTGTTGATACTCGTTTGTTAGCACTAGCCACAAATTTCTATTTGATGTAAAGTCTCTGTGGTCTGGGTCACAATTTTCGGTTATGGCCAACAAAATGCTGGCGAGCTTTTTGCTCTACACTGCAATCAAAAATAATGTGTTCAATATTCTATAACAATACAAAAATAATAAAATTAAAATGGAATTTTTTACGCCCCAATTTATTTATTTATTCTGAGCTCTTATGTTTTTGCACAGTCTAACTTATAATATATTTTTTTTTTTTTGTTTCAAGCTGTTAGCTCTCATTTATTTTGTGCAGTGTTTATAGAACTATTGATTACAAATTTCATCGCTATAAGCCTTGTGTGTGCTGACTTTTTACCAAACCCTCCGCCAACTCTTCAGACCACTAACTGACCATCGCTACTGGCTTTTACCTACCTCTCTGTCTGTCAACTATTGATGACTTTGGACTTTTGTTTTGACAGCCCAAAAAAAGACACATTTTAGGTCAAGTCGAAATGTTGTTTTGTCGAATGTTGAGCATAAAACCCGCAACTTAAATACTAAGACCAAAGCAGCAACCGAGACGATAATAATAAATGCAGCAATTAATAAAATAACAACTTTGTGTTAAATTAATTGTGTATTATGCCGGGGCCTTGCTAATGCCAGGATATGCATCAATGGCAGCAACATGTCGACGCACAGACTGTAGTCTGCTTATCGGGGCGGCTCCCGAAAAGCTTCGGTTAAAATATTACAGCACAAGGACAACGTCGGCCATTCTGACGGCCATCCTGCTGTGCTTATAGTTGCACCGGATGCTGTTGTTGTTGCCGCACCGCTGGGCAAATGAACAATTTATAACCGCTTAATTGAACACATTTAGTAGCAAGCAGGAACCACTATAAGCAGCCCCTAGGATGCAGGACTCTGCCCAGCCAGAATAGATGAGTCGCCCCGTCGTTGAGCCAAAGACATGTCTATAAAATCAATGACAACATGTGAGACCTATCACTGAGCCCCACCCCCCGCCCACCACCCACAGCCCCACCCTTTTGTATAGGGCATATTGGTCAATGGGCGGGCAATTTAATGAACGCCCGTTTAGTGCTGCCCGAAGTCAAATATAGCATTTCGTATGTGTATATTAAATGCATATTAAAAGCGCGCTTCGTTGAGCTAATTGCTAGTACACTCCGGGCTAGAGATGAGCGTGTATCGTGCTTTTCCTGCACAGCCACGACCTAGCACGACTTTTCTTGGACAGAAATTAAATTTGTTATATGAAATTAAATATAAAATAAAATGAAATAAATTTTAGTAATCCCAGCATTAGCTTCAACAAAATGGAAAACCCCAGAAAATTTAAAATAAATGCAAATTAGAATTTGATTTAATACTGATAAAAACAAATTTTTTGTTAAATAAAATGGTATTAATTGTATTATTAACTTTTATTTTTCAATTTATTAATTTTTTTGCCCCCAGTGGTGACTATGGGGATTAGCGTTACAACCTTTCTCACCTAAAACATCACCTAAATTTCCGCCGCGGGCTCAAAAACAATTATAACTCTCATTACTTATTTACCCTGTTATTTAGGATTAAACGTATATTTATATTATGAAATTATTGTACGATAAGTTACTACATTTATTTTAATCTTTATTATGTATTTTTGTATTTTTGTATGTATGTATTAACAGCTTATATTAATACTCTCATCTCTAAAACTGTTTGTCCTTGTGCATGAATACAAGAATTCTGTCGAATTTCCATGTGCCAAACGACCTTATAGAAGCATCTTGCCACCATTAACAATTGCCTAACCACTACACTCATAGGTGGATAGGGAGAGGGGTAGGGAGAGGGGGAGGGAGAGGGAGCGTTGGCGCGCTATTAAGTTCAAGTGCGTATTTAGCACGAAGTGGCATGTCAAAAGCAAAGATTCATTCACACACACTGGGCTGATATCAGCTCAGGTAAATTAAGTAGGTGCCATCCAATGAAAGTATCCATGAAATTCGCATTCATTCGCATTCCAGCCTCCATCGCATCGTGCCATTGAGGCGTGTCGTCTGTGGCAACCGCCTGCCTAAGCCTCAAAAAGCAACCGCAATTTTCTTAAGCAGCTAAACAAAAACAACAAGCAGCAAACGAACCAAACGAACCAAACATCTTCAGCCACTCGGTCATATTCTGAATGGAACTACTTAAGCGCGTTGGCATTACGAAATAAGCCGTTGGAACAAGCCAAAGGTAAAGTTTCTGGGCTATAATAGACCCCTACCCACACTCACCTAAACAAATAGCTCCACAGCTTTGCAGCTTTGGCAAACAATGCGAAAATATTTGGTTTTCGCTTCAGAAATGTCAAGTCAGTTACAGGCCTAAGAAAACAAGAGAAAACAAGAGAAAGGTGAATCGAACAGGTTGACTTACATCGAAATTAATCTAAGAATGTGGTTAAATTTTAGAATAGGTTCAACGTCAATTAATTAAATATTATCTTATATGTTTAAAAAGTATATTTAAATTGAGTTTTGCATTTTCGTTAAATAAACTTCACATATGAGGAGCAAGAGCTGGCTGCTATATCACACAATAGCTTGCACCAAAATATGTTGTATTAACAGAGTTTATGCTATTGCAATAAAACACGCACTAGGAATTTCTTGATGTGCACAAAATAGAATATAACTTCATAAAATGGAAAATAACTTAATGAAATAAAATATAACTTAATAATATAATAAACACAAGTAAATCTACAGCAGCTTCATAAAATTTAAATCACTTGCCTGTTGCGCGCCAAATCGATTACCGCTTGTTGCTTCGTGGCGGTAGGCGATAACAACAGCAATCGGTTCAGTTGCAGTGAAAATAGTTTCTATATCAAATATACGCCAATTGCGTGTTTAACTAAATTATTTAAACTAATTAAATACAAATTTGTAATGAAATATTTAATATTTGCATTATTTTAGTTAGTATTCATGCGTTGCATGCATTTATTATCCATTATGTACCTACAGTTTGCTTGGCAATTTGTGCAAAATGGGAAACGGTCACACTACGCCCAGCTGTTCCGCTTTGTTTACGTTTTGTTTTTGTTGGGAGACGCAGTAGCTTTATCAGTAATAGACATACAAATACACATATATATAAGTACGCTGTTCTCAATTGCGCTAAACAAATTAGTAAAACTGCTGAAATAAACAAGCGATATTCATAGTGCAAGAAATTAATAATAACCGTCATTAAATGTAAGTTATTTCAAGCAAAAGTTGCAGCAATTTTGTTGAGATTTCCGCAGCTTCAATCGCAAACATAGGGCAAAAGGCCAGGGCCAGCAAATTGATAACAATTATGCTTATTTAACTAAACTTTAACAGTACGCCTGTGGCGTGAGATCAGCTCTCCAAGTGCAAAATACGACAAGATGCATAACATTTTTAGTGCCTAAAACACGTTTGCAAATGATAAGATTAAAGGCCATAACCTTGCACCCCACGTTCCCCCTTACACCCCACTGTTGCCATTTAAATTTGTGCGCTGTGCTAAAGTGTTTATTTTTAATCACAGGCAATGGCAGTGCAGAGCAAGCTAATCGATCCGCTGTGCGTCAGCTGCCGGGAATTCCAGCATCCATGGACCGACAACTGCGTGAACGCCACGGCGGGCATACTGATGGCGGCCACGCCCTACTGCCTGCGCGTCTACACCCTCGTCTACGCCCTCTCGCTGCTGATGCGCCACCGGGTGCCCACGCTGGCGGATCTAAAGCGCACGCTGCTGGGCATCATCCAGTCGACGGCGTTTCTAGTGACCAATGCCTACACCTTCATACTATATAATTGCCTGATCCGAAATGTGCTGGGACGTTATTACTTTGGCACCGTGGCCTTTATACCGTCGTTTTTGGCCTCCCTGACGGCCATCGTGGTGGAGCGTCCGGCGCGTCGTCCGCTGCTGACTTTATATGTGGCCAATGTGGCCACCGAAACGCTCTGGAACATGGCCGAGGCCAGGAAGTGGGTGCGCTCCATACCCAATGGACAGACCTGGATCTTTGGCTGCAGCATGTCCATCTTGCTGTACCTGTACCGCCTGGGCATCGCCAAGGATTCCATCTTCGATATACTGCGCATCTTTGTGGGCAAAGAGGAAGCCGGACCCATTGTTCAGCCGCAGCCAGTAACTGGCGAACAGCCTGCGCCCTCGCTGCGCCGTCCCACCGTCTGCTTTGCCACCGTCTCCGATTGGGTGCGCGTCTACAGCAATTTCCTGAGTGGCAAGCATGCCACATGTCGTCATCCCACCAGCTGCTTCGGCAACGCTGTGCTGGGCGGCCTGCGTCCCTTTGTCGGCGGTGTGGCGCTGCAAGTGGCCCTGAAGATGGCCTTGAACATGCAGACAATTGCCAAGGGCCAGATGCTGTGGCGCAAGCACATCTTCAATCGCAACACGCTCAAGCTGGGCATGTTCATGGGCAGCTTTTCGTTAATTTACAAGGTGAGCGATTATCAGTTATATAGCGATCTACTGATTTTATAATTTCACTTGCAATTGCAGTCGATTTCGTGCATGTTGCGCCACTGTTTCAATCGAGACGAAGCGCTGTTTGCACTGCCAGCAGGTCTGGCGGCTTCCATTACCTTCCGACAGTATCCAGATACTACAGTTGCACTATATGTCATGTGGAAGGCCATCAAAGTAAGCCCGCTTAACTATGCTCTACTGTAAACAGTGTGATTACTCATATCTCTTTATAGATACTTTGTTCGATAGGTCAGGACAAGGGCTTGCTGCCGCGTGTGCCGCACTTTATACTCTATCTCTATGCCTTCTTTACGGCGGTGCTCTTCCATGCCGGCCTGATGGAAGCGCAAACCTTGCGTCCCAGCTACTATAAGTTCCTACAAACCATATCGGGCGAGCGGCAAGTTTTGCATATCTTTTATATATATACTATAATTTAACTTTTTGCGCATTTTGTTATAGATTCAACAAGTTCAACTTGGGCGCCTTCGATGTGTTCGGGCTGAATACCCAACAGCAGACGCTGGACATGCTGAAGAATCTCAAAATTGTGGATAGAGCCTCGCTGCCAAAATACGCTTTTGCCTCCTGAGCCCAACGGCAGTTGAAAACGAACTGAAAACGTGCCTAAAATTAAGTCTCAGCACTCAAAGTGCGCATATCCAGCGTTAGATACGCCTTGTAGTAACTTTCTATTGTATATATATGTTTATATATGTATAAATATCTATGTGTATGTAAGTGGCGACCTATCCCCCAGTTCAGTTATTCGCTTTTTCTTTATTTCTCTCTCTCTCTTTCTCATTCGGGGGAGTTGGGTCGAGAGCGTTGCAAACATTTCTCTGGGCGAAAGAATTTAATAAAACCAGCAAACGCATTTAAGCGACCTATTAAATAGATTTACTTTGCTTAATGGCGTAGTTGAATGGGGCTTAAAGGTGGGAAATACAAAATATAAATAGAATATCTGACAAACGTTAAATTTTGAATAGTTAAAAACTAATTAAGACTGATTTTATAGCTGTGTAATTCGCCCCTTTGTATCTTTTCCCAACGCCGTCACTGTTTATCGCCGGAGCCAAAGAGCTGACAATTCAGAGCCCGCTCGCCCGATATACTGCTGAATATAACTTCCCGATAAGCAGTTACGCTCCCAGTTCCATGGCTCGCGTGTCTGATAAGAGCCCCCAGTCGAATCGAATTGCTCACCCTATAGAGTGTTCGATAGGTGTTGTCAGTTGAGTTTGGAGCGTGTTCCTAAATGGTTATACTCTATTGACAATTGTGGTAAATGGCAAGGTTACGCCTAGGGCCCCAGCGTGCAAATAGAGCAAACCTTGTAGCATTAAATTTCGGATTAAATTTAGTCGCAAACTAAATAAAACTGGAAACTGGCAAAGAGTTTCATTTGAATTCGCACTTTGTACGGAGTTTTGTGGTCTGTTCACACGCGTTTCCCCCAACCCAACGATAATCTTATCACAAATATTTATTTTGTAGCGCATAGTTCAATAATTTTGAACCGGTTAACATAAGCCCCCTAATCTGAACACCTGCAGAGAAAGCCAACAAAGAGCAACAACCTCCAAAATGGCTGCACAAAGTAAGCTTCTTGAAACCGCCATCAACTGCACCTGCAAGGAGTATCTGCATCCATGGACTTCCAGCTGCATGTGCGGGGCGGCGGGAATTCTCCTAACGACCGTTCCCAACGCTTTGCGAACCTATAGCATGGTCTATTTGGTAGGTACACCCCATGGTATTACCAAAATTATTTACATATAAATTGAAAATGCTTCTTATAATATATTTATCAAGCATATCGCTTGGTAATCTTATCAAATATGCAATAGAAAAGTTGAACTGTTTAGCAGTATTATTATCGGATTAGCAGATTATTATGTCAGCAATATTTATTAGCCATTTTATAGCTCTGCACTTGTGGTAAGTGCAATCTAAGATTTCAGCAAAGTTTAAAGTACGCATGATTTACCAAATTATTTGCTATCTTATCGCTGGATCTGATGTATTTTGTTGGGCTATTCAAATTAAATTTTATTACAGAAACTTTGCCTAAATTGTCACCTAAAAGTAATTGTCTTTTAACAAAATTTTATTATATTGCATAAAGTACAATTATTAGTATCGCAAACATGATATCATTAGGTTCAAATAAACCCAGGCGCTTGAGATAAAAGAAGTGATAAGGTTTTTCCCACGCCATCGTTTAAAGCGTGCAATTATTATAAATATTATCTGAAAAATACCATATACCATTTACAACAATTAATAGAAAAATTAATTAACTAACGGTATAAGACTAACTCTAGGCTTAAACCTTCGTAATATGTAGTTTGGGCAGTAAACGCGAAGTTAATATTTCATAACATTGGTTTTGTTTTAAATTAATATTTATTGTATACTGGAATATATGGAATTAATAAAGCCATTTCCGCCTTTCTGTCCGACTGTACAAATACCTAGATATCGAAAACACGAAGCTAAACAAACCATTTTTGTTACGTAGCTTGTCCTATGCTGTTGCTGACCAAATTAGTTTTCGATTTTTGATACCTCCCTTCCATATCAATATCCCATGCAGTAAGCGATTTGTTTTTAGACCCTTTACTTTAAAAAAGTAAAAAGGGTCTATTAGTTTAGTGCAAAGAGGAAATGTGTGTAACACCCAGAAGGAGGCGTGGCAGACCCCATAAAGTATATATATTCTTGATCAGGACGACAAGACGAATCGATATAGCCATGTCCGTCTGTCCGTCTGTCTGTCTGTCTGTCTGTCTGTCTGTCCGTCTGTATGAACACCTAGATCTCAGCAACTATAAGAGCTAGAGACACCATATTCGGGATTTAGATTCTCCTAATCAGTAAGCAGCACGAGTTTGTTTTAGATTTTGGATACCTCCCCCCCTTCCCCCGCAAACCGCGAAAAGCTGCTGTAGCCACAGTTTTAAAGCTATTGATTTGTAATTTGGTATTAAACTAGTTTATAACATTCTCTATCGACGCTGTGAATTTTGTTTCGATCGGATAAGAAACAGCGGAAATATGTAACGGATAATTTGCCGCACTAGACAGAGGGGGGGTGGTGTGCCTTGCATACGTGGGTAGCTTAGTGTGTGTTTTGTTTTAGATTTTTTCGTCCCCCTCTTCACCCGGTAACCGACTTCTATGTGTGTATGTACGCACCTTATCGGTTTCCGCTAACGGTATTGATCACTTTCAATGCATCTAATATATACGTTTTTTTTAGAGCATTTTAGCTCTCACCGTTTTGGATGTAAAAAGGGATTAATATATGTACTGATATTTTGTTTTCCTTTAATTGAACAGGGTGCCCTGTTTATGAAACTGCGCGTGCCCACACTGCAGGACATCAACCGCACAATCAATGGAATATTAACGTCCACTGCGTTTATCACAACCAACGCGTTTATGTTCGATTTGTTCTCGTGCTGGCTACGTGCGCTTTTGGGCCAGTATTACTTCAGCACCGTGGCCTATATACCGACCTTTTTGGCCAGTGTCTTGGCCCTGCTAATTGAGCGTCCGCAGCGGCGCACACAGTTGACTTTGTATGTGGCGAATGTGGGCACCGAAGCCTTGTGGAAGATGCTGGAGGCACGTGGCATGGTGCGCTCCATACGCAATGGTCAGGTGCTTATACTCGGTCTCAGCGTAACGATCTTGCTCTATCTGTACCGCCTGGGTGCGCATCAGGACAAGCTGAAGGACGCCACCTTCAAGGTGCTGAAAGTGTTCATTGGCAAGGAGGAGCAGGGTCCGCTCAAGACGCCCTCGGTGACCACCACGCAGAGCCAGCGACCTCTGAACTTTGCCAGCATCTCGGGATATGTGCAGCTGTACGATCGCATGCGCAACACCAAACATCCCAATTGCCCACATCGTGAGGGCTGTGCGCCCTATGCGATTTTGGGAGGACTTAAACCATTTCTGGGGGGCGTAGGTCTGCAGGTGGGCCTCAAGCTCTTGTTGAATTTGGGCAAAATCGTGCGATTCAAGATGAACTGGCGCCAGCAGATACTCAACATGGGATCACTCAATCTGGGCCTGGCTTTCGGTAGCTTTGCACTGATTTACAGGGTATGTACTGAGTCTGGCAAACAGCATTATCAACTTACAGTTCGCTTGGATTTCAGGCAATTTCCTGCTCGTTGCGGCATGCAACGGGATACGATAGCGCTCTATTTGCCATACCGGCAGGACTCTTGGGTTCTATTGGCCTGTTAAGGTTTCCCAACGTGACCATTTCCTTGTATGTGATGTGGAAAACGTTGCACATGCTCTACAGTTATGGCGTGGCAAAGGGCTGGGTGCCAGAGGTGCCACACTTTAACATCTTTCTCTACTCAGCCTTCACAGCTCTGCTCTTTCATTGCGGCGTTCTGGAACCTCGTACCTTGCGCCCCAGCTACTACAAGTTCTTGTACGATTTGTCAGGTAGAAGGTAAGTTAGGAGGTTATAAATATTCTACATAATTATTAATAAGCATATTACTTACAGACTCGCTCTTTTCAATCTGCGGCCTTTCGATGGATTCGGACGGAACAGTCAGGAGCAGGCGAATTTTGTTATCAAGAAACTGAAAATAGACATGAGCTCCACATTGCCCATTTTGCCCTTAGCTTGTTAAATGAATTGTTTAAACGAATTTATAGTTTTAACTGTGTTTGTGCATGGCAGCAGGATATTATGTTAAGAATAGTTACAGCAATAACACTCGCATATAAAATATATAAACAGAAAGAATTTTAAATTAAACCCTGTTTGCTTCGCTGCTTGCCCCCAAAGTGGCCATAAAACGCGTCTCGTTGCGCCTTCAGAAACTCCGGGCCACATTCATCACAGTGCCAAAACGGACGGATGTCCTTATCCACCATTCTCCGTGCCGTCATACTCATTGTGAAATGTACGAGAGTATGCAAATGCGAATTGGGGCTAAAGTGGGCAGACAACGAGCCTAGCGCTACTCAATTATTTACATTTATATGTCATAGAAATTTATTGCCCCACATATTTCACTGCCGGCTAGTCGAAAAGTGCAACGTTTAAAATTTTACTAAATATAAATTTAAAACAACAGCAGCAACATTGAAAGCGTTATAGTAGTGTGTGCTTGACTTACAACAGACTCGGCAAATAACTTTTTATAGATGAAAATAGTTTTTTATACCCTGTACCCATTATTATTTTACTTACTTAATGTACAGTTTGACAATTTTATTTATGCTAATCATAAATCATTTGATTTCCTATAATATTCAAATTAAATAACTGAATTTCATAGAAATGACCGTTAGATTTCCTTGACTTTATTATCTAATAATAGTACTCATTATCTAATTAAACATTTACACAAAACACATCTACCCTTTTTACAAACCAGTACAGCGCATAAAAACATACAGAAATTTAAAGTACAATAAATATATAGCGTGGCAAGGACAGGCGTTTTTGGAGTCATGATTATCCTTGGCCTCAACTGCGAGGCTTAACAAATGAATTATTGGTCGGGTCGCAAATTTAATGCACCATTTCGTTATGTCTCCATTTCGTCTTTATCCTCTCCTTTGGCCTGCCGCGCTATCGTTCTCTTGCTTTATCACAGCTTTTAATAAGTCTCGTTGGGTACGGTTATTGTGCTTGTTGTGTTGATTCTTATTTTCAAATTGAGCTGAAAATAATGGAAATGCAAATAGCTTGAGCTCCAATTGCGATGCACTGAAATAAAAAGAACAGAAGTTTATAATTAAAATAATTTTATGTGCCCTATTTTCATTGAATTTATTTATTTTTTAAATTCCGTAAAAATATCTTAAAAATAAGGAACATTTCGCTTTTTTAAATTGTTCGTAAATAATTTTTATCAAAATAATATTGATATTATTTTTTTTAATTTTTACAGTGTATTTTTCAATTCAAAAATTTGAAGAATGGCACATCAAATTAATATTTTAAATACTTGTTTTTAATTATTCACAGTGCATTCGTGAATAGACAAATATATTGCATACTTTTTAGAGCAACGTCTTTGCCGCTGCCATTTCCATTGTGGTTGCTGCAGTTGCAGCCTCTTTGGGGCATTATGGGCGTTATCAGCATGGCAAAGGAAAACCGAAAAATTGAAAGAGAGAGAGAGAGAGAGAGAGAGAGAGACAGGCTATGAATGGCAACCACCAAAGGCGGACAACATGCAGTCAAGTCAACAGCATGGAAAATACAAATGAAGCAAGTGACAAATCTCATTAATCACAAGCAAAGATTTCATTTTATTTGCCCTGCTTCATTCTCTGTCTTGCAAATTATCAACTTAGCAGCTGCTATTGTTTGTTGTTGTTATTGTGCTGGCTGCTGGAAAAATAAAAATGCATATAAATTGAATATTATAAATTGCCCCAATGTCTCAGGCTGCCGCTTGCCTTTGTGTTCCATTCAACTTGCAACTTACTTATTTAGCACTGCGTTTAGTCACTTTGCCTCAGCTTGTTGCAAGTTGCTCTAACTTCATTTATGTCAATCACAATTTTCTTTCTTAGCTGCTGCTTGAATTGTAAACAAGAAAATTATGCAAATAAATCAGCGCTCACCCCATTTTCACTTTGTGCAACATGCGGCGTGGCATGCAACGTGGCTGGGGCTGTGAAAAGTTATAGGCGATTGCATAAATATAAGCATGGTTGGGAAGCTGACACGAGTTCGATGGCGTAAACAATTAAAAATGACAGAAAATATGGTGGACTTGATAGACTAACAGTTATCTTATAAACTACTTAATATATTTAAGAGAGGAGGAGATAATAAATTAAATAATAGGAAAACTGAAAAAATCAGTTAGGACAAAGCCCATCTGTTGGACGCTCCCTGCACCCTGTATTTTAAATATTATTCAAATTTAATTTAATTTATAATAATAAATAAACATATAAACATTAAATTTCTGCCTGTTCAGAATAATTCACAGGGTATGCAACCTAAAAGACACCAAGCTTTTAAAAAAAACTTCTATGCAAACGGAGCTACTGTTGTCTGATAAAAAATACAAAAAAGAAATACAAGAAATAAATTGCAATAGCTCCTGTTGCACCTACCTCATCTACGTGGCATATTAATGTTTGTGTATCTGTAAAGATGTAGCCATGCTGCTTGTTTTTTGTAGTGTTTGCTATTGCAGTAAATTACATTTGATATTTTTACGAAGACAGGCCAAATGACAAGGTATGTCAACGCAAGATAAGCATTAAGTGAAATGAAAATGAAAATGAAAATCTAAATGAAGGCAAAGACGAAGGCAATGGAGAACTTTTGATGGTTGTCCTGGCAGTGCGAGCAGCAAAGTGCCAAGGAGTATGGCATATCTATGTGCTTGTACAACTATGATAGCTGATATAAATGACATTCTGCTTTTTTGCACAGTTTCTTCGGCTGGCGTTGAGTACTTTTTAATTAAAAACCTCTTGAGTTGGTCTTTTTTGAGATCTTCTCAATGCGATATAAACAATTGAATTGAAATTGAATAGAACATCAGGAAGCGACACAAATGGGTCAGACAACAAATTAAATAATTGCAGCAGACTCAATGAAAACAAATTATAAGCTCAAATTGTTATATTTTTAATATTGTTGCTAATAATGTGTCATTATTTTAAAAGTCGGGTATTATGGCGCACAAAAGAGGAAAAGTTTTATATTATTTAATGAAATGCCGTCCATCTACTTTTAAAGTACGAATCTGGTAAATTTTCACTAAACTGCCTAAAATATAATAGCTGCTATAAGTAGCTAAAACTATTTTTTATAAGATTATGAATATAAGTTTATGAATTACAACTATATAATAAAATATAATATCTAAAAAATAATAAATGAAATAAAAATCAACAAAGACTTTATCAGAAATAAATAAATAATCTATTTCAAACCTGTTACATCTGCACAAAGTTATTAGCTGTTTTTTACAATCTAATCTCTAATATCAATTATGTTACCTCATTATGAGCTGTCTAAGTTAACAGCAGAGCAGCTGCTAAACATTTATACATTGAGTTGGCAACATTGTTGCACAACATACTCGCAGCGCACTCAAAGCACACCGCAACCATCGAACACGCTCAAACATGATTCATGTCGGCTTCGGCTTCGGTTCGGCATCGTTGTCGAGAGTCGATTGCAGTCGTAACTGCAGTTAGGCGTATGCCACAGTGGCACGGCACAACGGTATCCTGTGGAACTAACGGCACTTCTAACTGGGTTAGTGGTACAAGTTCAGTATAGCTTCTCTTGACGCAGCGCATGTGTTTCATTGCCACACGCTCGGAATCGAAACGGGACTCAACGAGGTTGTCCTTCACTCGCTGCTGCTCCTGTTGGTCATGCGGCCACTGATGCTGGGACAGTCCATCGGGAATATAGCGTCTCGACAGATTACGTTTAAATATATACATTGGCTAAAATAATGATATAAATTGGGCTGTGAGCAGGCAGATAGAAGAAACCAAAATAGAAATCCTATAAGTATGTCTATAAGTTAAAGCTAATAGCAAGGGTGTGTTTTGTAAATTTAATGGTATCTAAAACTTAACTGACTTTATACCTATCAAAAGTAGTCAGCTAAGTATGTATTTTATTTTAGCATTTTTTAGGTAATTATTTAATTTTTGATAATTCTGGCGTTACATTTGTAAATATCTTTTAGAATTTAAGAATGCGTAAAACCATTAAAAAATAAATCATATTTTTATTTCTATAAAAAATTAATACAATTATAAAAAAATAAAAAGGTAAATACATAACAAATAGCTTTCTTAAAAATATGTATTATATTATACATTTTACTCTATTTCATATAAATTTAGTTGTACAAAACTTTATTATTGCATTCATATTAAATGAATAAGTAAAATAAAGCTAATATATTTAATATTAATATGGAAAGGGTATTGTCATTTATCCTTCGTATAATAATTAAATTTAAAATAGCTTCAATTAAGTTAAATTTAAATAAAAACTGCTCAGCTTTTTGCTTAGATTTGTCTTTAGATTTGTCTTGCATTTAGCATTTGATATTTATGCAGTTGTAATCGCAACTTGTGAAAAGTTTTACATGGTATTTTGATAGAGCCCAAGCTGCTTCTAATTGCAGCAGCAAGGTTTACCAATTTGTAAACCACCTTCCTATATCTCCAATCTGCTCCATCAACGTTGCCAACTGGATCGTTGCCTGACGTCGGTTGGAGTATGGGTTTTGCGTGTTGGGGTTTTTCTTTCGCTTTGTCTTTGCTGTGCGCGATTTTCTTGCTCGTGAAATAATTTTCTTTGTTTTTGCTGCAGCCAGCATACGGCATATAGCATACATATACATATGTATGTATGTATGTATGTGCTATATAGCATATAGCCAGGCAACCAGTATATCCCGGCATTGCAAGTTATCTTTTGCCTTTGCTTCCTGCTCGAATGCATCATCTCCTGTCTCTGCTGCTTCTTGCCCAGTTATTGGCATTGGTTAAACGTTTCACAGTCGCGATGTCTTTGTTCCTTGAACGTGGCAATGTTTACCTTCAGCTTGTCAGCCTTCCCCTGCCCTGCCCGCTCCCACCTGCTGCCACTTACCTTCTGACTCTGCCCCATATGGCCGTGGCACATCTGGTTTTTGGCGGCTCTCGGGGGGCTTTGCGTCTTGTTCTGCTTCTGGTACTTTTGCTGCTTTTGTTATGCTATTGCCGCTCGACAATTGCGCCGCTGATTGCCCTCATTTTCAGACTTGAAATAATATTAAAAACTTTTACTCAACTAGAGCTCTATATGTCTGTTCCTCTATCCATCCGTCTGTCTGCCATATCCCCTGCTCTCTCAACGGTTTCTCTATCCGTTTGTCTGCCTGTCGCAATGGATTCCATGTTCTGCCGCTTTGCTTTTGTCTGTCAGCACTGTGCCGGCCCCCGTCCCCTCTCTCTTCGTCTCCATCTCCTCGCCAACTGGCATTTTCTTTGTCTTCATTCTGATTTTCCTCCTTTTGCTTGTGCTTTCGCTCTGTGTACGCCTAAATGTGTGCTTTAACCGCACTTTGTCGACTCGAATTCGCAGCTCGCAGTCGAATGCTGCCAATGCAGCTCAGCGTCAACTACACTGTAAAAAATTTTTTAAAAAATTATGTGAAAGATTTTATTAATAATTTATATACTAAATATGCAAATATTTAAATATTCATTAAATTTAAACTACTAAACATAATATAAAATTTGAGCTGCTTTATGAGCTCTGAGTTTTTCTGAGTTGTTTAGTGTTTAAGTATTTAACTTACTTTCAGCCCAATTTTTCGATATATGCCAGTGCTTTTACTCAGAAAAAATAAAAAATGGTTTGTTAAAAAAAAAATAATGCTCCTAAATGAATCTTATTTTACTCTAGAATTCAAGTGCAAATTGAAATATATTAGTAAATGAATTCAGATAAATTTGGGCTTCTGGATTCAATTAAGAACAAATCGAGGCATATTTTAATCTGAATCAAAAGTATTCTGTTATATTGAACTTTTGATACCGAACCTTTTTGATTGGGCTTAAACACTTTTGATTTTTCTCCGAGCGTACAGTTTTCTCTCAGTGTATGCGCCACTGCAGTTCTTTTGTCGCCTGCAACTGCTGCCCGTATCTCAGCGCGCTTTGATTCTCATTTGTGTCTGCTTTTATTTACCACATAAATCACGTGCTGCGCTGTCTCGTTCTATCTCTATCTCTCTCTCTCTCTCTCTCTCTCTCTCTCTCTCTCTCTCACTCTCTCTCTCTCTCTTTCTCTGTCTCTTTGTCTTAGTCTTCAGTTTGAGTCTCTGGCTTACAAAGGCTGGCAAGGACATCCCCATGTATATCTACTTAGCCTTGCAGGCACTTCCCTCCCCTCACTTTTTGCTGCTCGCCACGCTCCTTATCTGGAGTCGGTTGCTGTTACTCCAACAGTTACTACAAGCAGTATTCATACTAGTTGTACTTCACGACTTTGTACTATACAAGCCAACTTCAAGCCCTACGCCCCGACACTCCTCCTTAAAAGAAAAAAAAAACAAAACTACTTTTTGGCTGTTAGTTGCGATTTTTACGATTTTAGACATTTTCTTTTCATTTTCATAGAATTTTCATTGTCTACTTGGCAAGCTCTAGCTCACTTCCGGTCTCTCTCAGTCCCTCTTTATTTCTCCTTCTCTGGTTCTCTCGTTCTCTGATTTTCTGCGCTATTTCTTTGCTTTTCGGCGCGATAGCACACGTATCCGTTTTGGCCATTTTTCAGCAACTGCAACTGTTTTTGTTTTTGCTTGTTTGTTGTTGTAACTCATACCTACTGTTGCCACTGTGTGTGTGTGTGTGTGTGTGTGTGTGTGTGTGTGTGTGTGTATGTGTGTGTGCTTGTAGGTGTAGGTGTGTTTTATTTTTTGTTGGATAATTGATGATTTACAACTTATTTACGCTTCAATTGTGCAATAATTGAAAATTGTTCCAAATTCATTTGAGCATTCCGTGATTCTTCGTTTTCCTCTCGTCTTTTGTTTTTGTCTCTTTGCTTTCCACTTTTTACCATCGCTGGCTGTTGCCATTGGCAACGCATTTGGCTGCTTTTACAGGTCAGCGCTGTTATCGATTTGGCCATGTTTCCCATGCGGTCAATGGCATTTTTTATTGGCCATGGTTAGCAGTTGTCGATAGTTGCCTCAAGCGATGCGCTTGCTTTTTATTTGTAAATACTCCATACCCCAGGTCAAACCAGAATGGGCACAGCTGACTGTAGAATACCCTGTACGCTATATTTAAAGTATAATAAATATTAAATATGTTATTAATTGTGTTTCACTCATTTCTCGAGTATTGAATACAGAAACCAAACAGAGTCCAATATCGATTAGGGCTTGGATAGGTGTAATCGATCTTTTTCTGTTATCGTTTTTGCTTGCAAGTTTATTTACCATATAATCGAAGTGGGACTGGCATGTTTATTTATTTCCGCTTTGACAGAGCACTTCAATTTAAATTCATTTTACTTTAATCAATTCTATCATTTATTGATTACTATTATTAATTATTTTTATTAATTTTAATATGCAATTTATTTTCAGTTTTTCTTTTTAAATATTTGTACTTTTTGTACTATGTACAATTAAATAAATTAGTTAATTATATATGAAATAATAATTTTGTTCCAGAATTGATATACTCTCTATTTGTCCACACACAGGGTATTATTAATCAGCTTTACGATCGCGTTCATTTCACTAAAAGTGCTAAAACACATGGCTGTACGTCTGGCGCATGCCAACGTCTTGATATGCAGCATAAATGGGGCATGGCAAATGAAAATGGCCAAAGGATTAAGCAGCAGTGAAGTCGTTGCTGCAACAACACAAAAGACATGGCAGCAGCACCAACTACCGCAACAGAGTCGGCTAAAACTGTTGAAATCTCGGGCAAAACCCTGACAAAAGCAAGCGAAATGTTGATCCAAAGGCGAACGGACAAAGTTGCAACGGCAGAGCAAAGGCTGTGGCAGTTGCAAATATAGCGCTAGTTGGCATTGAGCCATGCTTAAATTGAAATAGTAGTAGAAATAGTAGCAGCCAGCGAGCTCCGCCTTTAAATGCAATTCGAAATAAATGAAGCTCGAACCAAATTTGCACTCTGTAGCAAATTTAATAGCCTGCAACTCGACTACTGCGGCTGCTGTGCCATATGCCCCGGCTCAGTTCCCTTGACATAGTAGCTGCAGCTTCGCCAAGTTGCCAGTTGAAGTGGCCAGGCCGCCTGCAGGCTGAGTTCTGTTCGCAGTTGCAACATGACGTATACGTAATGCCAGCCACACAGCATTTCGCTCGGCCCTACAACAAAGGCAAGGCAATGCAACGGTTGAATTTGCTCCATCAATTGAAAGTATTGAAATATTAAACTTGATACGAAGCAAACTTAATGAAACAATAACACGCTGCAGCTATAAAAATAAACAACCAGTGAGGACGGGGCAGATCAGTCGGACGTATTCATAACCGTAGGCCATATAATCACTCTATCAATGCCTCACATACTGGGGCAGTCTATGGGCGTATGCACAGTCAACTCCTCCTTTCTTGACAATCGAGCAAATTGTGTTGCATATCTTCGCTGTTTTTTATCCGATAATGAATTTTATAGCATTGATATAGATAGATTTATTGTCATTATAGCTAATTTGATTATAATTACCACTCCTATTCTATTTTTCATTTGCACTAACTTAACAGACCCTTTTGTGCTTTTTAAAGTACAGGGTATAACAACATTACTGAAAGGATTTCATTCTACATTTTATTGAAGCTAGGCTAAAGGTACTATAGAAAGGCTTATAACACTTTTTTAACTCATATTAATTTCTACATAAATTGATTGAATTTTAATTTTTGAAACACAAATTCAATTTAATTTTGCATGAGCTACACTGTAGCAAAAATCGAGTTTTTTTTCGCTTTCGACAATTATGAAAGTCATTAGAAGCTGCCAGTGCAACTGGCAGTTGACAGCCATAAATTGTTACCTGTACGGTAAACACATGCCCGGCTCGACGACAAATGACAACCGGACAACAAAATGTTGCCTAATTTTTTTGGGTTTTTTTTCGGGTTTTTTCCGCTTGGTAAAAGTCTGAATTCGTAGGACATTGACAAAGTTGCAGTCAACGCTAAAGCGTGCCCCATAAATCCACTGCTGGGAGGGGGCAGCAGCGAGTGCTAATTCGTGGCCAGTGGGCGTGGTCATAAATAAGAAGGCAAGAAGCAGCAGCAGCAGCAGAAGCAGAAGCAATGCAGGCAAGGCACAAATTATGCCTTTGCTGAAAACAAATGTGAAGCTGCATTAGCAATGGAATGTGAGGGAAAGAGGACAAAAGAGGGCAGAGAATGAGGGAGTACTCATATAGGGCTTGAAGCTTACAAATGGTCCATTAGATTACCCAATGACCATTAAACAAGCTCCGCCCGATCAGCTGCAACTCGCAAATGCAGCGTACACTGAACAAAAACATCGTGTAGCTTTGCATATCAATAATATAACAAACAATTTCATAAGCATGTTATTATTTGTTGTGTAAAATTATGGCTAATAGCGGCGAATTTAGTTTTTAATTATGAGCATTTGAAATATGATATAGGATTACGCGCTGTGTAGCATTTCGCATTCAGGCTGTCATGAGCCCATAATATGTGCATTTACTGCGTTGAGCGTTGAGCGTTGTGTGTGTGTGAGTGTGTGTGTGTGAGAGTGTGTATGTGTGTGCCGTTGATTATTTTGTGGGCATGGACTTTCCATTTGACTTATTCCTTTGCGCGCTTTAAAATCAGCCATTTTAGCCATTTTTCGCCCATTTGCACTTTGAATTGCATTTAAACATGGCGTATGCGTGATATTTGTGCTTCGCCTATAAACTATCGAAATGAGTTAAGCCAAGGTACTAGCCTAAGCTAATTGCTTGACGTTTTAAAGCGTAATTAAATTTGTGGCATCCTCTTTGAGTCAAGTGCCAAAGCGGAAGGATTTCAGACGAATTGTCGTTCTGCCAGCAAAAAGGGTTAAGTGCCGCTTCCAAATGATGGCCTTAAGCGCATTGCCTACGACTACGAATATAACTGTCTATGGCTCTTTGATAGTTACAGTGCTGACGTGATTGCAAAGCAGAACAACAAAGCAAGGTGAGCTTGTTGGACTAGCCAATGCCCTGCAAGCTGGCAAAGGGAAAGAAGGCAAGGCAGCTTTGGAATGAAGCAAAGCAAAGCAGCTCATCTCATAATTCTTACTTTCCTTTGCGTTCCTTATATTCTTTTTTGTTGTCTTCTCTGTTTGCCTGAACTACGGATTTTGCTTGTTGTTTTCCATTCCATGCAAATCGTAATACTTAGTTTACTATCACATTTCAATTAAATGTTTTCACCATTTGTCCAACTCAAGGCTTGCTTTCTTTCATTGTTAACTTTTATAGTAAGTTAGGTCCGACTGTAGTGTTCCGTCCTAACTGGTTTTACTTCTATTTCTAGCTCTACACAATCGCAATCTCTTAACTGCTCTGATTAACCTATAGATCCTTAGCTTGATCGTTTTTACAGGGTACTACGAGGTAGTTAAAAAACACAGCAAATTAAAATCGTCACAAACATTTGAACTGCTCTTATCACTTAAAGGAAGCAAATGCTGACAGGCTTCAACGAAGTGAACGTAGCTGCAGTTGAGACTAGACGGAACGCCATGTTGTCACTTGATGGAGCACGTCGATTTGCCTTAGACTGATTGTTATGCCATTGGGCTATATGTACGTTGAGAAGTCATGCTAGGCGGTAGTAGTAGCAGCAGCAACAACAACAACAATCAGTAAACGTAACCGTTCCTATAACCACACTCGCACACCCGCACTCTATTTTCAAGCACTTAAAACGGAAACGGAAGCGGTGAGCACTCATTGTCAGGCTCAGGCGCAACATTGTTTGCCCAGCGACAATTTTCCCCCGCTTTGACTACCGATTTTCCTTCATTTTTTCCCCATTTAGCCATTTACCACGCTGCTGCTTCTAGCTATTTTCTAGCCATTTTCTTCTGCTTCCTTCACCATTTCGGCTCTGTTGCCATTTTTATTCGTTTTTTTTTGTTCATCCTTCTCAGCTATCGGTTAAATACTCGAGCTCGAAGCGTGTTAAAGTACATTTGATTTGATTTGTTGTTGACTGTTGCCGTTGCTGTTGCTGTTGCTGTTGCTGTTGTTATTGCTGTTGCTGCTGGTTAATGGACACTCTCTCGTTCGGTTTGACACTAATCGCTCAGTTAGTCGACAGTAGTCCCGCGGCCCCCTGCCGTCCCCTGGGGTTGTCCCTCAATAGACATTCGAGTGCCAGAGCATTTTTAATGCAATTTGTCTGATTTGTTGTTGACATATCTGATTGTTGTTGCTGCTGTTGGATTGTTGGTTGTCGTGATTTGTTGCTGATTTTGTCATTTAGTGATTATAACGTTTCCCTGCTCCCCTTTCGGCCTGTTGACAAATTGCTTTGCGGCTGTAACGTTTGCAATCGTCACTAATTGTCATCAAAAAATTAAGTGAGTTTTTCTAATTGAAACCCTTTTTTGCACTTTACTTTAAAGCTACGCAAATTAATGCGTTTCAGTGATAGAAGAACTAAAAAAACATCACAATACTCAAACCTCAAATGCGTTGAGGTTGCGTGCGGACTGAGAGAAGACTTCAGCAACAATCAATGTTTTCTAATTGTTTCCAGAAAGATTGACTGGCCCTGCATTGGGCGCCAACTCAGCTGCAGCTGGCGCCCAACGTAACCCAGTCAAAAGGTTGTGTGAAAACAACTGCAGCTGCTGCAGTTGCAATTCCGTCTACCTCCCAAGCCCCCATAACTGCTATCTCGAGTCATGTCCTTGTCTCAATGATGTCCTGTACGAGCATCCGAGCATCCGGTGCATGTCTCCTGCATGTGTATGTCAGACAGACAATTACACGAGCTAGCTGACCAGCTCATGGCAGAGCTAAGCACATCCAGAATGGCTGCTGTGGTTACGGCTACTGCCAAGGTACGAGGCATGGCATTATCCCTTGATGAGCCTCATTCAGCAGCAAATCTCTGCGGCTATTAACAAAGCTGTGAGTTGCTGCTGATAGAGCGATGGAACTTTAAAAACTTTACAGTCACAACTCGATTGTTCTAATCAAGCAGCAACTGCAATGGGAAATTGTTGACAGGATGCATTTGCGGATGTGCCTTTAATTTGTTTACCAAGCAAAACAAAGTTTTCTATAGGTCAAAAACTTATGGCTAGTCCCGCTTACAGGAAACTATTTAATTGGGCCCCAGACTGTTGGACGGTTACATAATACACTGTAATACGAACAAGTAATTAAATGTTCAACTTCATATCGAAAACTTCAAGTTGAGTTATTGCCGAGTGTATAAACAGCAGCACATCCTACGAAGAATCGCCAACAATTATGGCAATTCAGAGTCACGTCTCAGGGCAACAGATTTACCAAATGATTTTAGTAGTGCTGATAGTTTTCAGCAGTCGCGATTCAACTTGAAGTTATATTTACTTTGGCAAAACTTCAAATCTGTTCGCACTTGTTGATCTACATTACAAATCAATCATACGCCACATGGCACAATCTATTTTCCAACATGCACTGCGTCTATTCTTGCACTAATCACTACAATTTGCAAAGCAACGTATAAAAATAGATGCCAATAAGAGCCAAAATAGACATTTAAATGGCCGTTCAATGAGCCTTACCCGACAGCCAGACAATCAGGTAAACAAGCATCGATTGAAAGGCAACTGAATAGTTGAAGCAGGATGCACAGGCTGCTACTCATTGTTCTCCATTTTGTTCTGTCCTGTGCTGTCCTGTCGCAATGTGCAATGCCAATAAATAAAGTGCCATCGAGTGGGGAATGAGCACGGCCATTTGCACAGCATTTTCAACTAATTTATCAGCTTGGCTTTCATGGGACAGCACTTGCAGATTTGTTATTGATCTGTTAACTACGTATTAAATTTCAAATGTAAACAGAATTCTGGCAAGGTAATTAAATAAATTAGTAAATATAAATAAGAACATAATTTTTTTCATTAATATGAAAGGTTTTATTTGAGGTTTCTACAATACAATACTTACTTACGTCTTACTCTGATTCTTTCTTATGTTATTCAATATTGATAAAGCACTTCTTCAGCTTTTATCGAATATCGATAAACTTCTTTGGTGCTAGAGAAAAATACATGTCTAAAGAACACATATGAGAGAAAATATATGTCTAAAGAAACATATACATAAATGTTTAATACAATTAGCTTTAATTTAATTAGACAACTAGAAAACGTTTATATTACAAATATTCAAAAATACATGATCTCTATCTATATAATTTTCTGTAATTATATATAGGCCAAAGTAATGAAACATTTATAAAATATTTTTAAAAAAAATTCCCAAATTTATATATAATATATATTTTTGTATATATTTTTTTTGCCACGTTCAACTTAGTCAAGTCACTAAGCTCACGTGTTATTTGGTTGTTTCTGCCTCTCATTTTCTCTCTGTCATAAATGTTATTGATATAAGGTTACGCACAGCTTTTGCAGATGACTTAACACCGCACTTAAATTCTAATATGGATTTTAGTACAGGTAAATATTAAGTACGCTAACGGTAACGGCAGGTGTCATCAGCGTTGCGAATTTTGAGATTATTGACAAGTTTTTGACACTAAAAGCGTTTAGATCGTTCTCGCAGATGTTAATGACTTGATTGCTGCACATAAAGCTGGCAATGTGAGAGGGACGATTTTATTAACGCGTTTAGGTGCCAAGCGGTTGATAAAGATTGATTGATTGAATGACTGATTGATTGATGGATATACGCATGTGTAGATGGCGGCATGACAAATTGTGCTGTCATAATGTTGCTCACAATTGTCACACAGACAGCAAATCATCAACAGAGAGCCGTAGAATGTTCCACGTTCCACGCATCGTATGCGTAATCTTGTGTTGCGTATACGCAGCGTAGCGTCATTAAAAACAAATAATTTTAAGCTTTAATTTTGTGTTGTGATACACAGCATGAGGTTTACTTAACGTGCCACACACAAACACATTTAACGAGTACACGTACTTGTATACACAGTTGATGAGCTAAATTAAATATTGCAACACAAATAGCAATAAAAACACTCCCGTAATTGCTTGCATTTTATCACACACATTCAAGTAAATACACATATATCCATCACATACATATATCCATACCATCTACTCAGTACACGCGGCTTTATAGCTAAAGGTGACAGCTTGCCACACAGTGAAATTTATTTTCAAATATCTACAGAAAAGCCAAAAATATTTTCATCCAAATATCAAAATTAAATGTTTTCGATATAATGAAAATTATTTATTTATTCTCAATGATGAACAAAAATTATAAATATTGAAAATAAATTTAGAATTTTAATAAAATAAATTTAATAATCATAATTAAATATTACATTAAATACCATATAAACAATTTAACTGCTTTAAAAACAATAATTTCAGTGCATAACAACCTGCGGGCAATTGCAATTTAATTAATATTTATGCGTGGCAAAAGCTGGACATATTTATTCTGCTGTGGTGTGAATGAAAGCTGATTGCAGCATGTTGCATGCCACAGCTAAGCCTGATTAGCGTGAAAAATGCTCGTTTACTAAGCGTAGTTTTTATTCCAAAGCTACAATTAAAGTTACCTCGGCAACGCCATATGAAAAGAAATGATAGAAAACATGTTTTTTTTATTGTCATTTTGTAGGGCTTTCTCTTTAAATACTAACTGCCACTTTAGTTTGAAATCGACAACTTTAAAACGCTAGCAAAACCTAACATTTTACACTCAGTTTTCAAATGTTTTTATACCCCTTAATATCAAACTGTATTTAGGTTAAGTATTTACTAAGCGATGCTACTAAATTAAATATTTCTAAAGTTGGAAATTACAAATTTTACTAATTAAAACCATTTATTAAAGTTCCTGTTCTAATAGAAATTCTTTGATTGAATTAAATTAATTTTATAATATCATATTTTTTTCATACTTTACTTATCTTTCACGCTTGATTTATGGCCCTTTCGACTTGCTTTTAAAGAGTATCTGAAAGTTGAAAAGCTTAAACTAACACTCCAGTTGAGAACAAAAGCTACTTTCGCACTTTGGGCTACTGCACAGACCAAACGCACTTTGCTAAAATTAATGCCAAAGTGCATAAGGTAAAAAAGTTGTATGCTGAAATGGACTTAAGCATCCACTCGTAGCTGACCTCCAGCTGTACACACATACGTATACTTGATGCCGTTCTATGTTTGTATAAATAAATACACACAGGTTTTCACATACATATAAATTTGAGAGAAATAACTTTTCTTGCACTGTGAAGTGCATTTAAGCTTTTGGACTCTGGGCAAAGTTATCGAGTGTGTATGAGTGTGTGTATGTGTGAGTGTGTGTGAGTGTGTTTGTATTTTGCTTAAACAAATTTGCACCTGTTTGAGCTGAGTTCAGCTGAACTGACCTAAGCTGCAGGGCAGACCAGTTGCATGCCACACGCACCGGAATTTTGCTTCCACTTTGGAGCTTGATCCTGCATCAAGTGAGCTATTAAGTATTAAGTTAACCATTGAGCACACACACACTCACACACTTACCATGTACATACAAATGTTTATATTAAACATTTCATTTAAATGTTGAAAATTCGCCTAGGCTTGGCATCCATTTTGGCAGTTTTATTAGGCAACTTTGGCTGCATAATTTTCAGGCGCATTCAAATTTTAATATAACTCATGTCAAATAAACGTTTGTTTGCCAGCACACACACACATAAACAAATATATCTAAACACACTCTCACTCACAGTTACAACAAGGGATAGATAATCAAATTGTGCAAATATCTGGCAAGTTGAACGAACACAAGCACAAACTTTCTACTATGCCATTTGCTTTTCTCCCTGTCTCGGTGTCAAGTTTCAAAGAGTTGCAAGAAAAGTGCTGACCACAAAAAGCCAACTTGGCTACACACATGTATACACACACACACACATACATACACCCAAAGTTGTTGCTGCAGCTTTTGGTTAGCCGCAGGTGACAAAAGTTTCAAGTCTTACTAAGTGCCAACCTAAGAATTGATACAATGTTTGGCTGCAAATAAAATGACACAAACAAACAATAAATATAGGGACGGGGCAGATCAGTGGGACGGAGGCTACAGTCGGACGTAACCGACCGTAGTAGACCCTTTACTTTTAGTATATGTACATACAAACACAATCAGACGCACACACACTAAGCTACCCGCGTATGCAAGGCACACCACCCCCCCTCTGCCTAGTGCGACAAATTGTCTGTGGCATATGTTCGCTGTTTCTTATCCGATCGAGACAAAATTCCTAGCGTCGATAGAGAATATCATAAACTAGTTAAATACCAAATTACAAATCCATAGCTTTAAAACTGTGGCTACAGCAGCTTTTTGCGGTTTGCGGGAGAAGGGGGGGAGGTATCCAAAATTTAAAACAAACTCGTGCTGCTTACTGATTAGGAGAACCTAAATACCGAATATGGTGTCTCTAGCTCTTATAGTTGCTGAGATCTAGGTGTTCATACAGACAGACAGACAGACAGACAGACGGACAGACGGACAGACGGACAGACGGACGGACGGACATGGCTATATCGACTCGGCTTGTCGTCCTGATCAAGAATATATATACTTTGTGGGGTCTGCCACGCCTCCTTCTTTTAAATTCCTTCCTTTAAAATTTAAATACAATTTTATTTGTTTTAAATATTATTATTAACTATTATTAGTTCAACAAATAATTCTGCACTACGGGCTAATAGATCTATTGTAGGTGGGCCACAAATTTATTTATAACTTTTCTATTTAATATTAAAATATATAAAGCTATTATCCAAACATAAATTTATTTTTTGTAACTATTAATTTGTTTTTTTCTACAATGTTAAATACATTTGTTTTCTTTATAAATGAAATTTAAATTAAAATAATTTTTTTTAATTATATTAAAATATTATTATTATTTGTTATAATTTAAGAAAGTTCCTCTGCACTTCAACCTAAAATATTATATTCAAAATTTATTAAATAAATATTCATTTTGTAAATTTATTTGTTTTGTAACTTGTAATGAATCTAGATTCATTTGGTCTGTATAATCGCAATGCCCATATGCATTTGCAATTCACTTCTGTGGCATTAATGGTTACTTGTGGCATTTGTTAGAAAACAAAATGTTAAAACGCTGTGCGAAAATTGTTTACGGTTCGCTCTTTTGAAATGGTTACTGACTGAAAAGTTAACAACTTTTGCCGCAATCAGCGAAAAACCGCAATATCATAAATATTTTATGTTGCGGCATGTTAACTCCGTTCCCTGTTTTGCATTCTCGTTCCATTTCGTTTCTTTGCTGTGGCTCCAAATTTTAAATGCTTTTTCAAATAGTTCTGATTCAAAACAACCAAAAACAACTTGTTTGAAAACACGCAAAATGGTCGGAAAAGCAGAAGTCGAATGCAACCGACAGTGAAAACTAAAAGTCAGAAATATTTAGTTACTTCTTATTATTTAAATTTTATAAAAGAATTATTTAAAAAATATTTTTGTATTTTAAAAAATTAAATTAATATTAATTTGGGAAATATAGAAAGCAGGCAACACTCATATTTCAAAACAGCTTAAAATTACGTAGTCCAAGAGTCGGTTTATTTGCTTAAAGTTTAAGGTCTTAACTAACTTTTAATGCAAATTAAATAAACTATATTAAAATATTTAAAAAATAGTCCAATATCAAACTCAATTTTTTTTTTTAATTTCTCAAAATATTTAAAAAAAAATCCTAGATTCTTACATGACTATTCAAGCACGCACTTGAGCTCCGCCCAGCGGATTCATCTTTAATTACACAAAGTGCTGCGCTCTTCATAATTAGCTCGGTGCATGCAATCACTAAACGAGGCAGCTGCAACTCTTGCCACATGCTAATCCCAGCTACATTTTGCCACAGCACGCACAACCCGCACTATGCATAAATCCAAGACTTCAACCAACGCGAAACCATTAAGAATTAAACCTAATCTGAAATAGTAAAAAAAAAGAGATTACTAATGGAAAAGCTGCACAACTTTGGTAGACTGTTGATACTAAAGAGGGGCACGCGACGGGCCTAGGTCGAAAAAATTCGGAGCGCAGACGTTAAAATAATAAAAGGACTTTCTTACGGGCCTGTAGGTAAAAAAAATTAATTTAAAAAAGATATTTCTTTTTTTTGTCGATTTCGTTTGGTCACTATTTTGTGCGGGCCGATAGACAACATGAACGTTATCGATAGCTTAATTGATAATCGCTTTCAAAATCACCAGCATTCTGTTCGCTTCAACCTGTTGCCGTTGATTTCGAAATGCAATTGCAATAAATTTGTATTAAATTTAATATAAAGCCTTGAACCTTCCAGCATAACTGGGTCAATTGTCAGGCTTCCGGCGTGGCGCCTCGCCTTGGTAATTGAGTGTACAGGAACTGCAATGCTTGAGGGACGTGTAGCCGTTACCCCATTGCAGTTGCAGCCATTGTCATTGTGCGTTCGTTACCTGCAGCAGCTGCCACACAGCTGAAACTGCAACATCAGCAGCAGCAGCAGCAGCAACAGAAGCAAATGTTGCAATTATTATGCACCAGGCAGATGTGGGTTTGTGTGTGTGCCCGTGTGCGAAATGCAGGCAAAAGTTCAATATGTAAATGGGCATTGTGTGCGTGAAGTGTCAACACATGAGGCAAACGCCAGCGAATGAAAATGAAACAGCCAACGAGGGAGTCATCAACGTGAACAATAAACACTCTCTCACACACACACACACAAACACACATTTACACACATTCAGAAAATTATTGACCACAAATAAGGTAAGAATTGCTACACAATCTGTGGGTCATTGGCATAAGGCTAATAGAGAAAGCAATTTTGGTTTTATTAAAGCAAACAAAAATCACAGCAGAACACGAAAATTATTTAATATTTTTAGTAAACCAAAAAAGACGGAGCAGTAGGACGTAACCGAAAAAACATATGCAAATCGCTTGAGGCAAAGCCCTCCCCTCCTCCCTCTACGTAATCGAGCAAATGGTCGGTTGTATATCTCCGTTGTTTCTCATCCGATTGTTTTGCAATTCACAGCAACGATGGAGCATGCCATAAACTAGGTATATACTAAATTAAAATGCAATGCATAAAGCTTTCTCAAATTGCCAATCAAAAACCAGCATCAACTGCCTTAAAAAGCTTCACTTTTTTATGGAAAACTATAAAATTTTCTTAGTTGAACGCCCGACATTTGAGGGAGAAAGGAAGAAATTGTTTTGCCGCATTGTTCGAAAACTCAGCAAATATTTGACACTTGTGTTTCCATCAAGTGTTTTTCTCTACAAATCTTTAACTGCATGAAAACGCGCAAAACAGATATTTATTTGGTATACGTACACTTAGAAAAAAAAGAAACTTTTAAATTAATATTGTTTTGTTCTCAAATCGGAATAGAATCGTGAATTATATTATATACAAATCAATTTTTTTTTTATTTTAATCTTAAAATTTCAAAATAAAAGTAGAAATTCTAAATAACTCATTTAATTCAATAAAATTCTAGCTCGTTGAACGTTTGACAACGGAAATACTTGATTCATGTACTGAAAACTGTTAATTTTTCTCTCAGTGTATACATAGTGCGCTTGTTTCGTTGGCAGGCGCTTAATAATTAAGCATAGATGCCAAACATATGTAGTATATAAACGTATACACTAGCATAGACCACTCAAGCAGCTTCTTGGTATACCCTGTAATTATAAAGCAAATGAGCTATGAGGTATAAGCCTACAAGCCAAAGTAGAATATAAACTGCTCCTGTACAACGTACAGGGTATCTGCAGAGAACCCACATAGTCAGGCATTAATGCACATTTTGTATTTCTGTGCATGTTGCTGCAACATGCGGCATGGTTTGTTGCGTAGCCACGAAACCAAGCTAGCAAATGTGCTCTGGTCGCAGAATGCTCCGGCTTTCGTTGCGGTTCTTCACATGTCTCGACTTAATTAAAGAAAACTTAATTAAATGATAACACAGCGGCAGCCAACAAAGAAACATATGCGAAATATTTCATCTGTGCATGTTGCCAACAACTGCCAAAAGCAACAGAAAACTCTGTCTTTTACACCATATTCGTATGTATCTTTATCTACCTTTCTAGCTCAGCAACACGCTGTTTTATTCTATTTTTCGCTAGTTTACGATGTAACTTTCTAACATTCTGTCCAACTCTCTCTTACAGTTTCTACTGGTTCTTCATTCAGTTGAGGGAAAACTCTCCCGCTTTGTTTCTGTCTATTGATTTGGTCATTTTAAAGTCAAGGTAAAAGCTGTTGATAAAGAGCTTTCAAAAGGTATAGGGGGCAGCTCTAGTTGTATGGCTTTCTATTCAACGGGACTTTAGCTAATTGCTGCATCTGGGGAGCCTATTCAACAGGTGTCATCCAATTGCCAAAGCACTTTGCAGCAGTCATTCAGCAGTTGCGCCAATTATTGGCCCGAATGCCAGAGATTATCAATAGGGTCGAGTACAACACTTCGAAAATGACATAAAAGCCACAGAAACAAAAAAATGTGCCGAAAAGCTGCAGTCGGGCGCTACAGATATTAGCAGGTAATGGCATAGAAAAAGAATAATCGGAATGATCTGAAATTCTTAAACGAATTGAGTCTGGTATGCCATCCTTATGAAATAGAAACTTAATATAATAAATACTCTATAAATAAATAAATAAATATAAATATAAATAAATCTTCTATGCTTATTAAAATATGTACATTTATATAAAATAAATACTCTATTTTAAATTAAAAATAAATCCCTAAATTATATATTTTTATATTTATAAATATATTTTTAGCATGGTTTAAATAATTGAAATTCTTTTAAAGCTATTAAAAATAATTATAATTTAAAACTTATTCTAACTGTTGGATAATGAAGTTATAATATAAGGGCATTCAAGTGAGGATTATAGTTTGTTGTTATAGGCTGCAGTTGGAAAACGCTGGCTGTTGAAAAAGCCTCGCAATTCATTCGTAAATGTTGCACTCGACTCGATGCGTGCGGCCCCTTCGCTGCGCTTCTCATGAACACTACTTCAGCTGCAGGACTCTCTGCTGTCCTTGCTTTTTCGTGCCTCATGAGAGTACACAGAAAACAGATACATTAGCGACCATAACGTATGTATGTGCAAACGGCTCTTGAGTATGAGTGTGCGAGGGTGTGTGTGTGCATATGGATATGGATGGAATGGCATTGCTTTTAGAAATGGCTCTATAAGTGTTTATGCAACTGAGCTTGTGTGTGTGTGTGTCTCTGTGTATGCTGCTGTCCGTCTGTTGCCAAGAAAACACTACACTGACACTTTTCCGCATGTTATGCCTGTTGTTGCAATTGTTTGCATTCACACATACACACGTAAACATTGCATATGCCTCGCTGCATTGCATTATGGCATTGTCTCTGTCAATATTGTTGTTGCATGCCACACTGTTTCGTCTGCACTCCCCCTCTCCTGCACCATCGCACAAAAATAAGATAAAACAACAACATTTGTTGCAGACTTTTAGGCTGCAGCAACGATTCTGTTTGCAGTTCGTGTGCCATTTTAATGGCCTCAACAGCAGCAATGGCAACAGCAACAGCAACAGCTACAATTCTAACGGGACTTGCATGCAAATTAGCAGCTGGTGAAAGTGTTTTGGATATTACCAATTTAATGGACTCTATTGCAAACTGTGACATACATTCCGCATTGAAAATATTGAATAAAAAACAACATAAATTCAATTTATTTTAAAAATGCATTTAGTTTTCACAAGTTTTTCAATTATAAAGCAATTATTTCAGCAAGTTAATTTAATTCAATACCCAAACTTAATTGTTTAAAAATCATTGTTTAGAGTGTGAATTTATTTTGCAAACCGAAAATATTGGAACTCCAGTTATGATTTTAATAAATAGTTGAGTCTCGATAATTTATATACCGCTAAATCTGAAATCCCAATATTTATAACAATTCTTTCATTTGTAAGATTTTAATAATTTTGGTATTAACTACTCATGTCCTTTTAAAATTTCGAACCATAAACAACTGTACCATTTCTTGTACAACTGAAGGATCTGGCAACACCATGCTTATATTCATATATCAATATAATTATCGATAAAGCACGCAAATCTTAAGATTGAAATTAAGGCAATTACTTGCAAGGAGCAATTTAATTTAGAAAATTGAAATTTAATTCAACTTAATTATACCCTGTACCAATTGAAAATGGGAAAAACACGGAGTATTTTATATACATATATATTTGATGCGCAGTTTTACGCTGTAAATTGTAATGAAATATTACCAATCGCGATTTAATTCTATTTATTGTAGATCCCAAAAACAAATCTGGTTATTAACGGCCTGTGACAGCGATTTCATTTGTTACTCCTTATCGCTTGCCACAGCCATATTGAGTCATGCAACTGCATGTCCACTCAATTTGCTCTTGCCGAACAGTGAACAGCGTCAACATCCGGCGGAAGAATGCTTCTGTGCACGCTCTCAGCATCAGCAGTTGCAGCAATGCCAATATCAACAACAACAACAGCAACAGCGGCAGCAACAGCAACAGCAACAGCAACATATCCTGCCCCAAAGGAGGTGCCAGAGATTTCTGCATTTTGTTGTTTACGCGCAATGATGCTAATGCCAAATATTGCTGCTGCTGTTGCAAATACCAATTTTAGGGTCATCGATTTACGGGAATTGTACGGTTCTCGTCTGCTTTTTATGGCTGTTGTCAAGTTGCATTTTATTATGATCGCGAACACGTGACTGCAGCCGGCGAAATAACAAAACAGAGAACCGGACGAGGCTACTGAAACGGATGCAAAATCGTATATAAAAGGCGCCGTAGCACCAATTCCATCGACTGCAGTTTATAGAAACTGCCAAAAAACAAACAAAAAAATCAACAAAAAATGTCTTCCATTCACTTTCGACAATATGCATATGAGCACATGTCTGTGTGTGTGTGTGTGTGTGCTTTGAGAGCTTTACGCCATTTTTGTTGCACACTTTTGTGCGACAAAATAACTGCCAATATTTTCTTTTTGCACTGTTTGAGTTTGCTGTTTGCTTGTAAATTACAACTGATGATTTTCATTTCCTCCTCTGGCGCAGCTCAGCTCCCTTTTACTCTGCTGATATTGGTTTGATTGTTGTCATGTCATAGTGTTGTGCTTCAGATCCGCATATATTGAATACCCTATGCCAATTTGTTTTAGGCAACATGGCGTAATGAAATTCAACCAATATTTGTTAATCCTGTTACAGTTTTCCGATTATGCTAAACGAAATATAAATAAGCGAGTGGCGCCGAACGTAAGCCTAGAGAACAAAGTGAATGTTCAACTTTAATGGAAATCAGAAAACTAAACCGAAAAATATTTTTGTTCCGGTTCGGTTTCGGTTCATACCAAAATATTACTTTCGGTTAAAGATTCGGTTTTGGTTTTTAATCGTTTATTTTGTATTTCAATAGACTCATAGCTATAAGAAATTATCCACATGTTTTGGAGTTTAGATTTGGATACTGATCCCTAGTTGCTTACCTAAAAAATAAATTATTAAGAAATTTATTATTGCAGAGTATCTTCTCGTCAAGTTGTTATATTTTCAACGTCATGTGAAAATTAGAAAATCATTTTTGTATGGCGTTGAAATCAAACGTTTTTTACATTGCTATTTTGTGTGCATTTACTTATATGCAGTACTGTTGCTGCGAAAATTAAACTTCCTGTTGGACAATTGAAATGAAACAAATGTGTACGCTTTAAGTCAACACTGGTATGCAAAAGTTTGTCGACCTCTTGAACGGGTTCATCGTAGTTGGGCAGATTACTGCTATATTACATTCCGAAATGTGCTACAAATTGATTTTTGATAAGCGACCGCAGTAGAGCATAAAACAAACCAACAAAAGGCCACAACCATTTGCAATAAACAGCAAACAAAACGTGAAGCAAAACTACAGAAGATGAAATATGAAATCGTTGGTAAAACAGCAGAAATGAGCAAATACTAAGTGCTTAATGCGTGATAAAGTGTTTTGTATCAAAAGTAGTTTTAATAAATGTAAAGAACTGCGCTATACTCGAACTAAAATGTTTAAGATTTAATTTATAAACTCTCTTCGCAGTATGTTTAATATTTGCATTAAATTCCATCATTCAACACGAGTTTGTTTTGATGGGAAATTTGACATCAGTTGCGTTTGATTGTCTTTCGAGCATTATGATAAGCCCTCCGGCAAGTGTATTAAAGCGACAAAACGGGAATATTACGAGCTAGCCACAGCTTGGCAAGGGGGCCCATAATGAAAATGAGTTTTTCATGGGGAAACAGAGGTTTTTATTTTTTGTGCCGATGTGTAGAAGGGCAGAAGTTGATGTTGATTGATTTCGCGTTTGGCTCAGTTGACAGCCAGACCCCTGCCCCGCCCTAACTATGACTTATGTTGCCCGATTGCTTAATTAAAAACGCTAAGCAAAAGCAAAAAAAAGAAGGGAAATAAATCTGTAACCGCTTATGAGTAGCTGCCGCAGGCGTTGGCAAAAGGCAAATCAGAACAGTTTTAAAAGTAAACTTTTTAATGAGTTGTGGCAGAGCCCCACTGGCTGCCAGATGCTTTTTTTTATCAATAATTTAACACACGTTGCGCCGCCCACAGGCGCCACTTGCTGCACAATCCAATCAAAAGTTTACAATTCACGCTCGAAATATCGCAACTTCTGCTCGGGAAAAAAAACCAAAATTATATGTATGTATATGTCTCTATAGACTCACAGTGTCCCTGCTCTCAAACATGACATGTAGCTATCACCGAATCTGTGCTCCGTGTCTAAGTCTGGGCATGGGCCGTGTTTCTCTAAGCTGCTTATGCCGCACACAGAGCACCGGAGAACGCTTTAAGCACCGCCACAAAGTATGCTATAAAAGATGGCTCCACACTCTTCGCATTATGTTACGGCGAATTGTAAAAAATTAAGTACCTTGCGGCAGCTGTGCTTACGTTTCTTCTACTTAGACGTGGTAAACTGCCTAGCAAATATTTATCCGATTTATGCAACGTTTGCGTAAATCTCCATTTGTATCAGCAACCAGAAATACGCTTGTGCTTATTATGATTTAAGCCGATTTCCAGCAGCATTTCTTCACACCCATGGCTATAACTTTGGCTGGCATATGTCTACCATACCTCAATTAGAGCTATCTTAACGCAAGTGTATCAAATGATATTACAAAATTTAAAGAGATTCGTGTAATTTTAGGTAGTCTAGCAAAAGCGTACTGATGCAGCTTTTGTCTGCTTTTTAGGTTCTTAAGAAATATCTAGAATGCTTTAAAAAGATGTTTTTGGTTAGATTGATAAACTTATTATACTCATAACTTTTTAATAGGAATTTTAATAATACATACACAAGTTTTTCGTACATGCACAAATTGATTACACTAAGCACTCGCCTGAGGCAAACTCGGGCAAATTGTCTGTTGCATATCTTCGCTATTCCTCTAACTACCTTAAATTTAATTTACAATATCGATAGAGAATGTCATACCTACTTACAATTTATAAGAGGTGTCAAAAATCTAGAACAAACTTGATCACCGATCACTTGATCATCAAAATTGTATCTCTTATAGGGCTAGATCTAGGTTCAGACGGACAGAGTGACATAACTATTTAGAATCAGCTTTTATATGAAATGGTCTTTTTTTCCACCTGAAGTTTTAAAACCATTAGTTTGATTATAAGAGAAATTTAAAATTTGCTGACGTCAATTTGTATCTGCGTATAAATATACATAGTTGTATACAGTTATATAAACATACTTATGAATATATATATATATATATATATATGTATAGGGTGATTTTTTAGCTATTATCTTTTTGGTTACCCTATTTTAAACAGTTAACGCACGTTTAATGTTTTGGTTCAGTGTCAAACACCTTCAGCTTGATCTATAATTTAACCATGAATCGTCTTACAAACGAACAAAGCTTGCAAATTATTGAATTTTATTATCAAAGTGAATGCTCTGTTAAGAAAATTCATCGTTCCATTTTATGCTCAGTCTAATCGACCCACTGAAGCGGCTATTCGGTCAATTGTGACTAAATTTCACACCAAATTTACATTGCTGGACATTAAACCACCAACACGCTTACGTAGAGTGCGAACTGAAGAAAATATCGCAGCTGTATCGGCCAGTGTTAATCATGAGGATCAATTATCGATTCGTCGCCGTTCGCAGCTATTGGGCCTCTCTTACTCATCAACTTAACAACCAAAATGCAAGAGCTTAACTTGCATGACATATGGTTTCAACAAGACGGTGCCACATGCCACACAGCACGCGCAACAATGGACTTATTGAGAGACGAGTTCGGTGAACATTTTATTTCACTTTCAGGACCGGTCAATTGCCCGCCTAGATCGTGAGATTTAACGCCTTTAGACTATTTCTTGTGGGGCTATGTTAAAGGTCATGTCCATACAGACATTGAACCATTTATTCGTGAGATACGGGCCGAAATGTTGGAAAGATTATGCCAAAAATTGGACTAAGCGGATGGATCATTTGAGGCGTAGTCCCGGTCAACATTTGCATTAAATAATCTTCAAACATTAAATTATATGGACCGTACTATCGATTCAAATAAAGATTTCATGCATTTTTCTTAATTTTATGTGATTTTTTTTTAAAAACTTTCCGATAGTTCTTAAAAAATCACCCTATATATAGTAGTCCTTTGGGTTTGTTGAGCTCACGTGCTCGATATATTCATGAGTTGCTTACAAATTCATTGCACATTACAGCTGCAACAACAATAGCACAGACAGCAACAATGATGAGTGGGGAAGAAAGGGGTGTTGAAGGAGGAGGGGGAGGCATCTGTTGACAAGAGATGGGGAAGGAGGTGCTTATAAAGGACGCCGCATAACGGCAAAGCTAGGCAACTCTATTAGGATCCATCAATGTCAGCCAATTTATGCGCATATTAAAAATGCGGTCTGGCAATGACAAACACACACAGCCCGAACCCTTCACACACAGCTAGGGAGACTACGATAGACATGCAGAATTGTGGTGGGGCAGAAGGGAAGGGGAGGGTGGGGAGGAGAAGAGACAGAGTGACGCACGTGGCGCATATGACGTCGGGCTTTTTGGTGCGAATGGTGCAAAATTGAGGTACAAGTCAAGAACGTGACAAGTGCAGGCGAGACATAGATCGAATGTGGGGCAAAGGGGACTAGGGGGCGTTTGGGCAAGAAAGTGGGTGTTGAGGGGGTGGTGGAGGGGAAGCAGCAAATGTAACTTTAATGCATTCAAGCGCAGCGACTAGCGAGCTGAGGGGATTAGTCGCAGGTGTGTGGGTATAGCTTACAATTGCTGCAGCTGATAAGCAAGCAGGGGGCAGGCGGAGAAGGGGAAGGGGGAAAGGGAAGGGAGAAGGGAAGGGGCGTGCTACCTACGCACACATGCTGGCAGCAATTATGACAAATGCATTCAATTGAGTTGAAATGCATAGCCTTATCAGCACACTGGACATGCACAAGCAAAGCCCAGCGAAGGGTGGAGAAAGGACAAAGGCGAAAATAAGTGGAACATCCAACGGCAATGAGGATGAGCTGAAAACGGCTTATCGACATGTGCAGTTGCAACTGCTGCTCCAGCTGACACTAATACAATGACAGTGACATGAAAGCGCATGGGAAGCAGCATTAAAGGCATGCAAAAGGATGAGAAGCAACATAAAGAGAGAGCGCTTAAGTGCATTTTGCCCTTCTCTTGCACAACATATCATTAGTGATGGCACTATTAATCATATCATATACAATAATCGATTGTTTTGTTTCAAGAAACAATTTAATTGTATCAAACCAAGGGTTTTAATTAATCATCACTAATCGATTATACGAAAAAATAATCGCAAAATGAAATCAGCTATATTGGATCAGTTTGTTTAGCGATTTGTATTAGTAAAAAAACGTTTTAAAGACTGCCAAAGAGAAAAGAAATTGGTTAACTACTACTATGGGAAAAATATAAAAATAATCACTAGATTAATCGATTATTATAAATATTCTTCGATTAATTGCGATTAATATGTGCAAGCTTCACTTTTTTGCCATCACTACATATCATGTCATATCATTATCATTATCTTCGCTTCCTAATTGTTTGTCCTTTTTCAAAACATGCTAATTGAAGCACACAAGGCGTTTAAAAATTTTATTTTATTTATTTATTCAATAATTATCGATATATGCAGTTAGCTTTAAACTTGAATACCAAGCCAAAGTGCAATTCATTAACTTTCTGACCTCTTAGCACAAATGACACCACAAAAAGCTAAAATGCCCATGAAATATGCTCAAGGCGACAACCCTATTAGACGCACAATTTGTCCAGCCTAACTGTGCGTGCAGTGTGGTAACCCTATAAGTCTGTGTGTACGCCTGTGTGTGTGTGTAAGTAATATAAATTTCTTCAGTTACATCTACGTACTTCTCAGACACACACAAAGATCCAAGGAATTATAATAACTATTGAGACAAGTATTAATTTCAATAAATTGCAAACACATACCACGGCAAGACTCACATTATGCACTGAGAGAAAACAGTTCTTAAAGTACTATTTTCAAATTAAATTAACAAATTTATTGTAGTAATTTTAATAAGTCGTGCATTTTTTGCTTCTTTAATTTACTGTTAGAGCATGAATTATTTATACCACCTTGTGTTTTTCTCGCAGTGTATTAAATGCTTATTTG
Organism: Hypselothyrea guttata; assembly: GCA_035045125.1. NCBI lineage: Eukaryota > Metazoa > Arthropoda > Insecta > Diptera > Drosophilidae > Hypselothyrea > Hypselothyrea guttata. The sequence continues at coordinate 701,014 of JAWNNJ010002199.1, read as the reverse complement.
CACAATTGCAATATAAATTTCTATCATTGCAATTGTTTTGCTCTGTGAATGCCGCAGGATTTGGCTCTGGTGCAGTTTATACTCACGATTGCATACATATATATATTTGTTTGTAAGTATTTATTTATTTTATGTGATGGCTGCATTCCAAATCCTTGGCACATTACGATACAGACACAGACACACACACACACACACAGGCATACAGTATAATTGCAGTCTCCGTTGATTTTTAATTTATGCAAATTTGCATCCTTGAAGTCCTGCATAATAGAGCACGTTCAAATGAGCTTTGAAATATCTGCTGCTATTGTTATAAGTTGTTGAAACTCTTAAATATTTAAAGAGATGTTTGTGTAATTTAAATTTTAAGTTTGTTTTCTCTCGAAATATCGTTTTATTTTTATATAAAATATTTCCGTAGTTTAAATATATTATTTTAAAGATGTCTAAGATTACGTAAATATTTTCTCTACGTCTTTTTACTAAAAAAAAAAACGCCTTCTCTTGCATGCATTTTAATATCCTGCATACCCGTCGAGGCCTTACTTGCAAGCTTTGTGCCAGTTTCCGTCAGTTTGTGCCACCTACGAACGCCATCTTGATTGTATCTAACGGTAACTGTCTGAGGGATAAACAAGAACTTAAACTCGACTTCATGTGAGCAATTTGGCGAGCACAGTGATAAGCAGAGACTGTCATGAGTTGATGTACATCAAAGGCAGTTGGGGTTACCTGCGAAGTGTTTATACAGTTTATTTTCAGCTTTCAAGCCAACTTTTATTTTATCCAACATGGACTTTTTACTACTAAGTTATAGCGTCGTCAGCTGGACGCAAATTCCAGTACCATGAAGTGCCACACGCAGGAACTTCAACAAATCAGAGGGTGCTACACAGCACGCAAACATATGGCAAATATTAACGAAATTAGTAAAATAGACGAAAAATGCATTTAAAATTGGGTACAAATGCAGAACGTAGAATTCCCGTTTTTTCATGGATACCCTGTAAATGGAAAATCGAATTGTATACCTTTAGCAGAAAGTTAACAAATGTTAAAAATTATAATTGCTGTAGTTTTACTTAAATATTTATTTATATAAAGTTTTCAAAAATTAAGAAATTAAATCATCCCATTTATGATAAGAATTTTTCACATACTAGGTTATAAACTGAAAAGTTTTAATATCAGTCAATTTTAATTTCCACTAGATATAAAATTTGTTAAAATCAGATTTAAGCTAAGTTACTAAAACTACGAATATAAAGCATACCATTCCCGAAAAAAATTGTTTGCTTAAACTAGGCTTTAAACTGAAAAAACATTTGAAATCAAATTTCCTAGGATATTTTCAAAAAGCCTATTCTCCGCCTAGCTGTAAGACCGCCTCAACTTGTACGTTCCGACTTTATAGACCACGTAAAATGCCAATAAACTGCGAATGCGAAACTTTTCGTTCTCTCTCTGCTCTTTTCGTGTTGCAAAAAGTTGTTGTATGCCAGGCCGAAAGTGGCAAATGGGTTTTGGGTTGCAGGTAACGGGAATCAAATTCTGTTGGGTATGCAGGTGTTGCTTCTATGCAAAAAAAAAACAACAACAACAACAACCTGACTGCGCCAATTATAGTGGAGGGTGGAAAAGTAAAGTTGCAAATGCAACTGTTTAATCAATTCTAATTAAGCAAGGTGCAAATTGAAGAGCAGAGAGCAGGTGGGGATGGTGGCAGGATAAGCAGAAAGGAAGTTGATGTTGTTCTCCCGTAGGTATGCAACAGTTTTTTGTTAAGTTGATTTTGCGGTTAATTGAAGTGCGCACAACAGGCAGCTTAAAGCAGCTAACGAAAATGGCCCAATGCCAGCTACTGGCTGTAATAGATATGTGCATATGTATTTGCCATATACAGTTGCGAATGTGGGCCATAATACAAACATATACTCTGAACATTGTTGGCGTTATCGTTGCACATTTCACTGTTTGGTGTAACAATTACAGCAAGACCCAGCAACAGCAATAACAGCGGCAACAACAACAACAACATCTACAACATTTGGCACACATTCAAAATTGCCAGCAGCCAAAACAAGCATATTCCATAACCCCGCTCCCTAACTCTTTCCCTGTCATAAGTTTGTTTTTGATAATATGAAACAACACACATACACTCACAGTTATTTGTGTAAATGTACATATATATATATGTGTGTGTGTGTGTGGTGTTTTTGTGTGCTTTCAGCCAACCCAAAAAACGTAAAGGAAAAAAGCTATGAAGGTTTATAGGTAATTGCTTTGTTTTTGCGGCAAACAAGATGGCAGCTTGTCTGTCTCTCACTCTCTTAATGTGCATATTTAAGATAAATTCAAGTTGGCTTAAAAGCGCAGAAAATTCTTAATGCACTCGTAAATTTTTGGAAAACTTGGGAAATTTTGTATGCTTGCAAATTGAGGTTAACTTTACTTTTACTACCATTAAATTTCTCATAGTTATAATAAACTTAAACGATTTAATTCATTAATATAAGATGGTTAACGTAAAATATGTGAACTATCGATGTCTGAAATGTAAGCGTCGATATCAGTTATCGATACGCAAGATCGCATCGATACAAACTGATGCGCAATAAATTTAATTGTAACTAACAAAAAAAGTGTTAAAAAAAATCGAATCAATAAAACAAATGAACATAGGGACATAAGTAAATGTATGTTCAGCTGTCAAAACATTGCTCATAGTTCAACTAGAATAGAGTTCAACTAAAATATATCGACGGCTCTTTGATAAATTAATGCACGCCTGATAAAGCAAATTGCATTTCATGTAAGCGATGTGCATGAGCAATGGCGTAATGAATTTAAAATGTAAATTGCATATGAAAATAAATCTCACATGACAATATGGTAATATATGGTAATACAAATGCACATCATTAACCATGCGTACACGCCCACGAAATAATTATAATAATATAAATAATCCTACGGGAGTCAAGGCACTCGAATGAGGTCAACAGCAGCGAGGTTAATTTCAGTTGATTTTGACTTTATTTGGTCAAGAGTTTTAAGTAGTATTATATAAATATCGAAATGGTAATACCTTGAATAGAATAAATTAAAAATAATCAAAATTAAATTAATTAATGAGATCTTTTCATTTAAGTCTGCACTATACGTTAAAAGCTAAAAGTTCCTTTGACAAAAAACAAGAAGAATTAAGCAGAGTGCCTTTTCGTGTAAGTGAGTAGTATTATTGATTGATTTCAATTTTACCGGTTATATTTTCCAGTTAGACTTTACTAAGTGCCCATTTCAAGCGCTCTGTCATTGTGCCTTCCTTGAAATAAATTCCGTCCAAAGGATATGCGAAAGAGAAGTGACAATGCAAGTGACTTTTATATGCAGCAATCTCAGGCAGAAACAAATATGGCTTGTTCTGGCTATATTCACATTGACAAAAACTCTGTTGGCAGTAAAAAGGCTTTGGTTCTGGCTTTTGGCTTTGTTTTCACCAACAGTAAGGGGCAAGGAACAAAGCTGAAAGGAGGTATGTGTGTGTGTATGTGCTTGTGTGTGTGTGTGTGTGTGTGTGTTTGTGTGAGACAAGGCAAGTCAAATATAATGCCATCGCATGACAACTAGACAAACTCAGATAACTGGCAGGACAATGCTGTTATTCCAAGTATTTCTTGGGCTTTCAAACTGAAACGTAAAGATGGAAAAGCAAAAGGATCAGCAAAGGTCAGACAGCAAGTATTATCTGACCATATAACAACAGAAGTGAGTTTTGACTATTTCTAGAGTTAAATCAAATGACAGTAATTAAAAAGATCGATTTATTTCAATCACATAACTTTTATACCATCATATAGTAATCAGAAAATAGGTAAAAACAGGGCAGAATGAGACGTGTGGTATTCATTAAGTATATATATTTTTGATAAGGACGACAAAGTTGATCGATATATAATTTAAAATGAATTCAAATGTTCGATGCTACGCCCCCTTTACGACCCAATCGGTAAAAACCGAATAACAAGTGGAATGTAGAATATAAAAAGCTGAAATTCAGAATATATACTTTCAATAATTCTATTTATTTATCCTGAAAAGCGCATTAAAATCGGTAAACAAACACAGAAGCTGTTAAAGAAATAATATTGCCAAAATATTTTAAATTTAAATTATATTTAAAAGAAAGGGTGCAGGGTATTCAACTGATTGGCTCTGTTCTTACTATATTAAATTTTAGAATTTCGAATATTCCACTGTCTAAAGCCAAGCGAGTTGGGTGCGTGTCACGGTGTTATCGCCAAGTGCACGTCCAACCAATCCTGGGTATACTTAGCCTATTAATCGCTGTCCACTCAACAAATTGCGGATGTCATCGATTTGCCGCGTCTAATTTATTTCAACTTGGGCACAATTAGGCACGCCTACGTCTGAACTCTGCCCTCTTCTTAGCCAACTGCTACTGTTCACAGGAGCAAATGCTAATTGTTGGAGAGATGTCTCAATCCCCTCAATCAACTGGGCGTGGCTGTGTGTCTATAACGGTCAATCATCGAATCGTCAGCGTTGTTGCTATAAAAGCAGCTCCATCGGCACTATACGAAGGAAGTAGCAATAAATGCACAAGAGTTAAAGGTCTGCAAATGGAGAGCAAGAAAATCGTGGACTTTGCAAGTTTCTTGAGTTATGCGGATTGCTTTTACTTATCCATTGGCATGGAGGCCTACGAGTGCAAGAGGCAAACGACGGGACTACGTAGAATCCTGTTGAAAATGTACTTTTTCTGTCAGATGCTAAATTTGAATGCTGTATTGCTGTCGGAGCTCATCTATGTCTTCCTGGCCTTTGCCAGCGCCAACAACTTTCTGGAGGCCACCATGAATCTCTGCTTTATTGGATTCGTCATAGTCGGTGATATAAAGATACAGCTGATCCGTGCCCAACGTGGTCATATAACGCATGTCGTGAGTCAACTGGAGGATCTGCATCCGACTACGTCAGAGCTACAGCAGGAGTACAAAATAGAGCAATATCTACGGGCATACAGAGCGATTAGCATCTTTTATTTTACCGTACATCTGATGCTGATATGGACCTATAATCTGTATTGGGCTGTGTATTATCTGATCTACGATTTCTGGCTTGGCATACGGCATTTTGAGCGTATGCTGCCGTATTATTGCTGGACTCCGTGGGATTGGCGTAGCAACTGTAGCTATTTTGTGATGTATATATCGCAGAATCTGGGCGGACAGGCGTGTCTATCCGGTCAACTTGCGGCCGATCTGTTTATGTGCACGCTGGTCACACTGCTCGTCATGCATTTCAACTGTCTGGCCACACGCATCGAACAGCATAAGCCTGGCCTATTGACAGTGGAGCAGGATATGGATTTTCTAAAGGCTGCCATTGTCTATCATCAGCGTCTGTTGCTGCTGTGCAACGATGTTAATCAAATCTTTGGCGTTTCGCTGTTGTGCAACTTTTTTAGCTCTTCGTTCATCATCTGCTTTGTGATCTTTCAAATAACGATAGGTGGCAAGATTGATACGATTGTTATGCTGACGTTGTTCCTCTTCTGCGCCATGGTGCAGCTCTTTATGATTGGCAACTACGCTCAGCGACTGCTCAATGCGGTAAGAAAGTATTGACAATATGAAGATCAATATTTTAGAAACGCTTTCCTCTCATTACAGAGCGAGCAAGTGGGTCAGGCTGTGTATAATCACGACTGGATTCAAGCTGATCTACGCTATCGCCAAATGCTCGTACTGATCATCAAGCGGGCACAGCGTTCCAGTTATTTGAGAGCTACTAGTTTTATAAATGTGTCCCTGATAACCGTAACCGATGTAAGTTTAAAGTCCTTTCTCTGCATTTAATACTAATTTTATTTCATTTTACAGTTGCTGCAAATATCCTATAAGTTCTTTGCTCTATTGCGTACCATGTACTCGAAATAAGAGCTACGTCAATTGTCTGAAATTACTGCATTTATCTAAATATATAAAATTCACTTGGCTCAGTTTGCATTCATTTTTCTTGGATGAGTATTGAAAAGAGCTTTGAAGAGATAACTACCAGGTAGAGCAAATCTGGCTGTTTATTAAAATGATAAAGCTTTATCCGCTTATTCTTTGATTTTACACAATTCAAAAACAAAACAATCATAGAGGTTTCGTGATTATTATTATTATTTTGATTGTAATTAATTTAAAACAAACTGTTCATCCGTAGCGTGAAAATTTTGAATTGTTTTTCATGTTACTGTTGCTTTTATTAACACTCGAAACATTTATTTTGCGGAGATAGCTTTCGAAATGTATGAGATTGTAATATTGATTCCTTTTAAAAAATATTAAAAAAAAACTTAAATTCCATCTGGAATAGATTTTTTCTAAAAAATAAATATGGCAATACTGATTTAAACTAGATTTAGCATACACACTCCTTTTATGCTTGACAGGCTGTTTGCTTTGTCATTCGGCAAACTTCACGCAACTGATGCAGTGCATGGCAAGCTGCCTGCTATGATAAGAGCAGATGATTAAGCGCGTAGCTGTTGGCTTTGCGTCATGCTGCAGCAAGTGCAAATGACAAAATGATTACCGAATGGTCAAGAGAATTGGCCAAATCATGCCAAGGCAATCATTTACGCCAAATCCACAACAGTTGCGGCTACTAATTAAATTAAACAAGCAACTCCCGTTTGCCTGCGGTGTTGGAGCACAGAGAGTGAAGTGAAAAAATGAGAAACCGTTTAGTGAACTCCATAAATACTCTGTTAAATAAATGAGAAATTTAATTGTGAAAATAATAGATTAAAGTCCATTTAAATTGTACTAATGCATGCTATAATTTGTAGCTTTTTAATCAATATTAGCTAATGAGCTGAAGTTAAGTTAAAACAACCGTTTGACTTTTTACAGGGTATCTGCGGCGACCATGGGTCATAATGAGTAGTGCAAATGCGCGCTGATTTCGCTTTGGCGCAGCACGAGCACAACAAATGGCGGAGTCGGCCATGTCGAAGGAAGAGGAGAAAGCGAAAGAATGCGAGTGTTGTTGCTAGCTGTGTGTAGCCACAAAGGCTATGATTAATTATCCCCATTTAGTTTGCCCAGAATGCGCGTGAAATGCAAGACAAATCCTTGCTGCTGCACAAAAATTAAAGAGAACGCGCAAAACGTGTAAAAGAATACGACAAAGCCAACTTAGATTGCACAGACCAATATCTACAAAGAAAAAATTTTAACCAGAGCCGAATCCGATCAGTCGGACGCGCCCGAACTTAGAATACGCTGTACCCCACATTTTGAATATAATTTTAATTTAAAATGGCGTTGGCGTCTCTTTCCATCTCTCTCACGCATGTGATTGCTTATCAAATCAGCAAAACTTTGATGCAGCATAGCATTATTTATTATTGACCGATTTTGATTAAATTTACAAAACAAGTAAGTATGGATTATCTGTAAAGATTATTATTCTACTTATTATTCTATTTATGTTCATTGTGAGCGGAAGATGCGTATTATTAAATTGTTTTATCAAAACTAATACACCCTATTTGATAGCAAAGTGCTGAGCCTAATGAGCAGTTGGTCAACGCATAATTTGCACGTTTTTCATTCGAATCAATTTAGTTTCAATTTTAATTAAAGATGTCGCAGTAGCACACACACACCTATATACATGTATAAGTGAGAAAATGATGAAAAGAAAATCGCACAAGTTGGGCAAGGGGCGCAACGCCTGAGCTTATGCAACACTTAAAAATTAATTGCAAAATGGCCGAGCAAATTGCATTTTTATAACTGTTAAATTAAAAACTTGACACACACCTACAAGTCAACATGAAGTGCGAGAGAGATAGGCAGTGAAAGAGACAGGGAGCGAGAGAAGAAACGTGGCTAATTAGATTTCGACGCCTGTCTGCCAAGCTGTTTTTATTACAGATAAATGGCAAAATTGAAGAATTTTTTCAATTAAAATTAGTATTACAAAAAAAACACGAGCTACAGCAAAAAACAAAGGGCGTAGCAAGCAAATGGCAATCAGAATCGGACAAGTCCGACAAGTGGGCGTGTCCATTAGGCTGGACTCTAATCTAATTAGAAATACGCGCGTCACGAACTTGACTTCCAGCGGCTGGGGACGAGGCACAGAATTCCGTGTCCTCCTTCTCCTATATTTTAGCGCGCGTATTGCAAAATAGTTTCGACTAATTTCATTTGCGTTTGCAGTTTTCATTTTCAAAAAGTTCGGTGGTAAAACTTCTACCGTACCGTACCATTCTGCTGCCCCTTTCCTTGCCCCTATTTGTGCTCTTCGATAGACTGTCCGCAGCCACAAGCGCATTTCCATTGGCTGGCAAACCGCTATTAATCAAAGTAATTGCAGGCGACAAAAGGCAGCGGCAGCGGGAGCAGCGGGGGCAGCGGGAACAGTGGGAACAGAAGGTGCTGCTTATGGCCAGGTGTGGCTCTGACCTGGTCTTTGGTCTTTACGCTGTAGTCAAAGTCTTTACAGGCGAAGAAAGGCGCTCAGTTGGTATGAAAAAAATATATTCACTGAAGAGTTTAACTTTATTCCGCCATCTGTTTTTTGTTGTTTATAAAATATGTATTTTTTTCTGCATTTGAGCAGATTTATTTAGTTTGGTTCTGACTTAAAACCATTTACCATTGAGCTATCAAAATATTTAATTTTAATGCCCAATAAAAATATTAAGGTTACCACAAAATTGTTTTCTGTCTATCTGGCATAAACATAAATTTATAAATATCCAAATTTAAATAAGAAGTCAGTAAGGACAGGGCGGATCAGTCGGTCGAAAAACTATAGATAGTAGAAGACACTGTAATAAATATTTGGTACTTTTTTTAATTACAAGGTCTAAAAAAACTAAAAATTTGAAAAAACTAAAGTCAATTTAAAAAGATCTAAACTTCCAATAGGACCGATATTCTTATCACCACACTTCTAAATTTTTTAAAACCTAGAATATTATTTAAAGAAAGTAGAATATACGAAAAGATCCATAGTTTCCTAACTTCGATAAAAATAAAACCGCTGCGTTCAGCGCCTCAATAAAGATTTAATTTAAAGCTACGAAAGTTTCGCATTGTGTGTTTCCGATATTTATGTCTATGGAATGCAAGAATAAATTAATTTCAGTCAACACACAAAGAAAACAAACTTTAAATATGTACGGAAAAAGTTTTCATTATTATTGTTGTTGTTGTTTTTTCTTATTTTTTTTTTGCTGAAATTTACTGTAAGCAGTGCAATTCAATGGATTTTTACGATTCGCTGTCAGTGTGGCCAAATGCAATGGAAGTGGGATATATATTGACTTATAAAAATGTCAATATATATCCAAGAAGGAAGCGCTAGAAGAGAAAATTGCAATTGCAACCAAGTTTTTACGCTCGGCCAAAAGCATTGCTTGTTGAGAAATTGTATTTCATTTCATCAAATGAAGAGAAATCGTACATTTTTATAAGGCCAACAAGGGGAAAACGCGAAGCGGGGGGAAGTGAGGGACGGGGCCAGTCAGCTCGGCTCAGCTATTGTGGAGTTTTCTTGGCGCCGTTGGCTGCTGCACATCATTTTGTCACATTCACATTGAATTTGACATATGACTATGTACACATACATACATAGATATATGTATGTAGAACATTTCTTATGTGGATTAGGGTTAGAGCCAACGCCAAATTTTTTGCAGCATTTTAAAGAATTTGTTGACCCATAGCTAAGACCTCCGTCCTTCCCCTAGTCATACATCCGAAACTCATTCCCCCTACCGACTGCATTTGTCAATTTTCACTTACTTCATTTGAGTAAACACCATTTTGCTGCATTTCATATTTCCAGTCACGTTCTGAGCATAAATTACACACATACAAGCAGCTCTATAAATAAACCAAAACATCACACAAATATTTGTAGTATATCATTTTATTTATGCCAAAATATGTTAGCTTAAATAGTTGAATGCAATTAAAGGAAAAGAAAATAAACAAATTTCAAAAAGTGATTTTAATTTGAACTTATATCGAAAGAAAAAATATTTATTCATCAATTTAATACATTTTACTGAGATTCCTATTTATTTAAGTTTGGCAAATCAATACAAACTTTTAGCCAAAGCTACTTCAACTCAGCTATGTTTGGCGGTTTGGCTAACGATCTTCTTATTAATTTGTTGAAAAACTTTTGTAAATATTTACAAATCTTGCATTATTTGCAATAAATGTTTGAAGTTTATCCACAGAATAGTTTTAATAGCCACGAAATAGTAGAACAAAACTGTGCCAGGACACCGCAGGAATTTAAATTGGATTGAATAAAGCCACAGCCAAAAATGAGAAAATTTAATTATTTTTAAAATGTTATCAGAATGCAGCAAATTTGTAATTTCAATTATTATTTAAATGAAAGTTTGGCTAGCGAACGTTAAGCCAGCAAATGGTAGGCAGCAAGACTTAGACAGCGAGAGTTGGGCCAGCAGAAGTTAGGCAGCCAGAGTTTGGCCAGCTAGAATTCGGCCAGCGAGAACTTAGCCAGTGGAAGTTCGGCCAACGAGAGTTCGGCCAACGAGAGTGGAGCCAGTGAGAGTTCGGCGAGCTAGGCAGCTAGGCAGCAAGTGTTGAGCCAGCAGGAACTTGGCATTGCGAGAGTTCGACTAGCGAGAGTTGGGTCAGCGAGAGTCCAAGAACTAATTCGCATGATTTGCTCGCTCTTGATAGTTCTCTAAGCAAGCGCAAGCAAATACACATTCTGTGTGTGTGTGCGAGTGGTTAATTTAGTACAGATCGGAATAACAGTTGAATTGGGAGGCGGTACGAGCTGTATATCTTGTTAAATTGTAACACTTTGAAAAATATTTTATATAACTTCAATTTAAAGCATTTGAAATATTTTAAATCATTTTTTATTGAACTCATACGTGTATAAACATCAACATCCCAATTTCTGATCTCAGTTCACTTCCATAGTGTTGCCAAATATTTGTATATTCAAAATTTCAATTTAAAAACATCTTTAGGCCAAAATTATTTTTAAATTTTAAATTTTTATTGAAAAAATTTTTAAGTTTTATAAATGGACAACAAGATTATTAATTCTTCAGAGGAACAATTTTTTAATGAATATGATAAACCGTCTGATAAATGCATTTTATCCCCAAACCGGCAGACGCTTAGTAATATAATAAAACAAGAACTGGCACAGATGTTATTGCAACCTGAGTTCAAGAAACAACTGATAAATAATTTGAGGCGTTCTAGTAAAAAAAACTCCCATTACGTTAAACTTAATGATCTTCAGCTAATAATAAAGAAAATGTTTTCGGAAAATATGGGACAAGCTTTAGAGCGTTTAGAAAAAACCGTCGAGACGATCGAGCATGAGATAGGTTCTTTAGACAAAAATATGAATAAATTATCTAAAAATTTTAAGCAAAAGCCCAAGCGTAAGAATAAAGTGTTATTACAAACAGCTGAGAGTACTGCTAGCCTGCTTAAGCAAGTCAAATCGCAAACTGAACCAACGAAACATCGCTCACAAACCAAAATTATTTCAAAACCCGCCAGTTTAAAATCGAGGCCTAGTATTGCTCGATTGTGGGAAACGCCTAGCAAATGGATGAGATCTTTAAGATACAATCGCTCAACTCCTTTGGTATTGCCGATGGTGCCCAATCCAAAGACTCCAAACGCTACAAAACGTCATCCGACTCCTAAGAAATATGTCACTTGGAAAAACTACTAAATTAATAATATAATAAATCATATACCTAATGAGACTTATCATACAATTGCGAACTAATTTTATTTCAATTTTCAAACGATATTCGGATTTCCAAGGGCTTCTAAATATTTGCAGCCTATTATTAACAAATTCCAATTAGTTTGAAGCGTAGATGGAGCCTTTCTTTGACATCGTACGCTTCAAAATGGCCCAAAGCAACAAATGAAAATTTCTAGTTTGTTTTTAGGGACAGTTTGAATGTGAGCTGCAAGCAAAAACAAGATTTCATGCTTGAATGCGTATCTAAAGCAAATACATGAAAAAATCAAGGCTTTGAGTGCAAATGAAACGAAGTGGCAAACAGACTGACACCTCGAGCTGTTCTTTGGGTCTCTTACAGTTTCTTTTAATTGCAAAAAAAATGAAGAGGAATACAAAATACGACAACTCGCTTTAGTTCTCTAGCAGATTAGGCTGCATGCATTAAGTGCCGCTGGTCGGTTTGATGCTGCTCCAGGGCCAACATCATGGCTTCCAGAAATTCGGAAAAGCCTATTCTTGTGTTCAGCTCAAACAAATGGCTGCTTGTATAATGAACGTGTGCCAGCAATGGCAGTTTGCGCAAGGTGCGTCCACTGAGGCCGACACTGCGCTCCGCCAGTGCGTTTATCAGACCTTCCGTATCCGCTTGACTGCCATCCAGATCCTTGGTTTCAATGATATTCTTGAGCATCAGTTCGCTTAGCATGGACTTGTAAATGAATCGGATGGCTGGCGCCGTTGGCAGGCCAATAAACTGGCGTATATCAGCACGATCCAGGAAGGCCAAATCTATGCTTTGAGCCAGATTTGATGTGGCCAAAATGAGCACATTCGCATAGGCTTTGATCTCATCCAGCTGGGTCAGCACTGCGTTCACCACACGCATCGCATCCCTGGGCTCATTGCTGCTCATCGCTCCCCTCGCATACGCCAGCGATTCCACCTCATCGATCAGCACACAAACCAGATTATTCTTGTCCATAACCAGTTCGTTGATCTTTCCAAAGAGACGCGCCACCAGTTTGCCGCTCTCCGAAAACCACTTTGAGAACAAACTGTGGCTGTTGATCTCCACCAGATGCGTGTAGGCAAAGCTCTGATGCGCTCTGATCGCCAGCTTCTGGGCCAGAGCCTTGCATAGGCTCGTCTTGCCGGTGCCTGGAGGCCCATGCAGCAGCAGCAGACGATTGCAGGCGATCACATTGCTGTCCACACCGTGCTGGGAGAAGCTCAGCGCGGATAGCGCGAACTTCAGCAGCTGCAAGAGATGAATTCGTAATTAATAATATGCTCAGTGGAAGAAATTCAGAGCTCGCATAAAAGGGTCAACCGAAATTTTAGTCCGTCTCTCACCAAGTGCTCGAAAAAGAGCATAGTCGTAGCTTGCTCAGCTCAAGAGTCTGAGCAAACAGAGCAGCAGGGAGCTGTTTTTTTTATTCGGGACCGATTATAGCGAGATCTCGATGTAAAACACCCGACACACCTTCTCCTTGAGTCCCTGCTCATAGATCAAGTTCTCCCAGAGACCCACAAGCTCTGCTGCGGGGAGGAGCATGTGATTGGCCGCCACAACACTGTTGCCCTCCTCACCATCCCCTGCACCATTGGAGGCATCAAAGAGTCCTTCGGAACGCAGCTGCGAACGCTGAGCCATGTAGAAATGATAGCGGAATTTGTGCGTGGTTTGTCTATCCTGGTTGGCTTCACATTCCCCATTGTTGCGCTCCAGCAAAACGCTTTCAAGCGACGGAATTTCAAGCTCCGGCACAAAAGCCACATTCCAATGCAAAGTTTTTGCATTTCTCAGATATTCATCCAACTGTTGCTCAACTGTTGCGCGCAACTGTTGCAGTCGCCTGCAAGCAAAATGCATTTAGCTAGTCATAACAAATTCTGTCTTTATGTGCTTACTGTTTGCTGCGTTTTAAACACACTTCGACATGCACTGTATTGCGACAATTTAAAAAACTCATTTTTATTTTGTTAAACGCGCGGTATGCAGAAAAAATTTAAAGTAATGTCACCGTCAGTGTGACCAAACTTCGATTGCAGCACATTTCAGGAATAATCGAGCTATCGAAACGCAACAAATTGCGTGCCATTCATATCGATACCGGCAAAACAAACAGCAGAACTGGAACCGGTCAACTCGATTACAAGCACTGTTGTCAAATCAGCTTTTTTCACCAGATCTGGCTATTTTTGACACAAATAACTTTTATTTTTCAATTTGTATATTAAAACTTATAATAATTATGAATTGCTTGATTTTAGTTGATATTTGCACATTGCACCTTTAATTTAAAGCACATATTAAAGGTAATTTAGCCGTTTTGTTTTTTTTTGTGCACTTCCAGACAAAAACCACTTTTTACTACAATAAATTGGCAACACTGATAGTAACATAGCTAAACAAGCCTGATTTGATATACTAGTATGTCAAGAAACTGTTTACACACTGCAAAAACAAAATATTTTTGGACTTTGCATGGGAAAAATAGCGCTTTTGGTTAAGTTTTTTAAATTTTTTAAAATGCAGAACTATTAAATAGAGTATTCTTAATAAGTATGTACAAAAATAAAAACAAAATAATGTAAGGAACAATTTTTAAGCAACAAATTATGAGTTTACACATTTTTGACACTGTCAAGAAACTCTTTACACACTTCAGTTTTCGATTTTGTTTTGTTCTTTTCCAAGAAAAAACGGTACTTTGCCGTTAACTATGGTTATGCACGCTGTGCTATGATTGCATATCTTTAGATTTAATTTCAAAATCTGGCTAAATACGCATCAAATAGATCAATATACCCTGTTTTTTAGTTAGTAAACATGCCTGGAGCTAGATTGACCTTTAAAGTGACCCACCTGACTTATTATAATCCCCAAATGGGAAAATCTGTACCTGAGCTAGTGGATATATTCCGTGTATCGCGAAAAACAATTTAAAATGTTTTAAAAATAGAGCCGAAAATGATGCCGGAGGGGGACGCAAAGTGTGAAAAAACAGGATTGAAGATCGGGCAGACCGCCTAATCATGCCTAAGGTCCGTCAAAACCCCCAAATCTTGACCAGAACCCTTGCTCAGGAGTTGGAGGAAGAGTGTGGCACAGTCGTTTCGCACGAAACCGTCCGCCAATCAATGCTACGGGACAATACTCTTCAAGAGTTGCGCGGAAGAAGCCGGTGCTTTCAGAACCCAATATTGAAAAGCGGATAACTTTTGCTGTAAACAAAAGCAGCAAGCCAGACAACTACTGGGATGACGTCCTATTCTGTGACGAAACCAAAATAATAATGTATTACGACGATGGAACAATCAGAGTATGGCGCAAGTCGTTATCGGCCTTAGATCAGCCCAACATCATTCCGACAATAAAATTTGGCAAAGAGTATTTGTCCCGTAGCATTGATTGGCGGACGGTTTCGTGCGAAACGACTGTGCCACACTCTTCCTCCAACTCCTGAGCAAGGGTTCTGGTCAAAGATTTGGGGGTTTTGACGGACCTTAGGCATGATTAGGCGGTCTGCCCGATCTTCAATCCTGTTTTTTCACACTTTGCGTCCCCCTCCGGCATCATTTTCGGCTCTATTTAAAACATTTTAAATTGTTTTTCGCGATACACGGAATATATCCACTAGCTCAGGTACAGATTTTCCCATTTGGGGATTATAATAAGTCAGGTGGGTCACTTTAAAGGTCAATCTAGCTCCAGGCATGTTTACTAACTAAAAAACAGGGTATATTGATCTATTTGATGCGTATTTAGCCAGATTTTGAAATTAAATCTAAAGATATGCAATCATAGCACAGCGTGCATAACCATAGTTAACGGCAAAGTACCGTTTTTTCTTGGAAAAGAACAAAACAAAATCGAAAACTGAAGTGTGTAAAGAGTTTCTTGACAGTGTCAAAAATGTGTAAACTCATAATTTGTTGCTTAAAAATTGTTCCTTACATTATTTTGTTTTTATTTTTGTACATACTTATTAAGAATACTCTATTTAATAGAGTTCTGCATTTAAAAAAAATTAATAAACTTAACCAAAAGCGCTATTTTTCCCATGCAAAGTCCAAAAATATTTTGTTTTTGCAGTGTGTAAACAGTTTCTTGACATACTGTATCAAACAATTCTTTATTTCTAGTAACACCAACAAGTTTTAATTGGTTTAGTATTTAATGGTCGACTCAATGAAATACTTGTTGAACTTGCGCCATCCAAATCGCTTCGTCGGATCCTTTTTGCTCCACGAAGGCGCCAAGTTGGGCATCAGCCCCGCCTTCTGAGCCATGGTTACCAGAGTGCCCATTTTCTTCTGCTGGCGATGGCACAGTCCAGTTATACGCCTAGGGAGCATACATCCGTCGGATCGAACATATTGCGAGAGAATTAGCACGTCTGTATGTTTGATATCTAGTCCCAGTGTGCACTCTGGGCAGAATTTCGTTTCGCAGGCGGATTTGATCATTTTGTCTGAGCGTGGCGAGTCCACGGTGATTCCCTCTAAGACCAGCACATTATTCTCCACCTTTTCGTGTGTACTTCACACATAAAAAGAGCCAAAGGAAACGCAATCAGGTTATGAAACATCAACTGCTGGTCACGAATTGCACTTACTCTCTTTTATCAGCAATGCCGGACTTGTCGCTAGGCTGCGTGTCTGCCAGAACGTGGCTCGAAGCGAGTTTGTGGCTAATTTCATTAAATTTGCCATCTTTTCATAAAAGATTTTTAATTTACACAAATCTTGTGTTATTCTTGTCGATACTCTGTTGTTTTGGACTAGGCATCGATAAGTATCGAAGTGTTATCGGAACAGTGTTGCCAAGGAGCTGTGTTTGATGGAAACGTTAAACCTAAAAAAAAGTGAGAGAGAAAAAACAGGCTGAAACCAACCAAAAAACCAGCTAAATTATTCTGAAAAAATATGCCTTTGAATGCTTTAGAAAATAAACTATAATTCTCTTATTTTTACATAATATTTAAGATTTAACAATTTTTGTTACCCCCAGTTTCATAATTTGTCTAGCAAATGCTTGAAAAAGTCAAATTTGACGGGAAAAAAAGCGGATCTAGCAACACTGCATGGGAGTGAATTCATCATAATATCGATAGTTGGGCATTTTTAATGTACACATAGACAGAAATTCCCGGCTTGAAGATGTGTAAGTTTATTTTCTACGAATAAAATGTTAAAATTATTGTAAAACTTCCGTCTTGTAGCTGCAGCAGTGTCCACCAAGAGTCCTCTGATATCCTCAATTATTTCCGGCATACTGAGTGTCGTTATTTTCGGAACGTTGCGGTTCTACGGCCATTGGTTCAACGATTCCCAAATAAATGTTTTATTCGGCGGCTATCTCTTCTCCTGGCTGTTTATTTTCAGCCTCACCTGTCTCTCCAATGCCGAAATGTTAATTTTCGGCCCCGATTTCCAGGCCAAACTGGTGCCAGAGATAATACTATGCCTTACGCTCACAACAACTGCTGCGGGCATGGTTCATCGGGTCTGTGCTACAACTAGGTAATCTATATAATATTATAAATTATAATATAATTAACTTTATTACTCCTTAATTTTAGCCTCGTATTCTCATTGGTTGGACTGTATTTCGTGAATCGAATCTCATCAAAGTATTACAATTGTGCGACGGTTACTGTGGATGCTCCAGTGCGTAAAACTGGCAAAAAGTATAAATAAATATTCCACAGATTTTAAGGACATTAAACAATTGAAAAAAAAAACACTTGTACAACTTAAAAATGGGTGCTAGAATTAAATCTAAAAAAAAAGTCGCCAAAAGCTAAATTGAAATAACGCCCCAAACCTGTGGCGTTATTTGATAATGAAATATTAAGATCTATTTTTATTAAGTTTATCAAAACTTACTTATGTTTTTCAATACATATTAACTTTACTAAAAATCCTTAATTTCATTTATAAAATGCACCTACCTCGTCAAAATATTGAATATAAATAACAGTTGGTTAAAGCAACCTTGGGGAACTATTTTAAAAGTTCCGCCCACAACAAAATCTTCTATTAGGGCGTGGTGTATTTTCTTTATTCCACCTATTAAGCATTTAGAACACTTTTTCCCCAAAAATGGAAATCGCACCCCAAATATTACTAAAAATGTGTGTTGTTCTTTAAAGAAAATAGGAATTCCTATACAAATATTTGAGACTTTATTTCTTTTTTTTTTATTTATCAATTATTAACTATGCAGCTGGTGGATCGATTGTGGTTTCCGTAGGAACCGCATCGTTTCCAGGGTCTGTAGAAACTGTATCGTTGCCAGCTTCGGAAGAAGCTTCATTTGGCACTTCAGTCAGAAAACGTAATATGTTGAAGTCGATCAAGCGCACCAACTATAAAGATAAATAAGGTATTTGTCTATTGATATCTGTAATCTGTAAGTCTACTTACCATTAGGCCGTTCAGAGATTTGTCGTCTTTATGCTTCTCTTCGAGCCTATTTCGCAGTGTTTTGAACCATTCTGCAATTTCCAATTCCATTTCGGCCTGGGGCAGCTCAAATCCGCGATAACCGGCTTGTTTTAAAGCTGAATTATTGGTATTCAACGCTGCGGTTGCCAAAATCAAGCTGAAGCTCTTAACCAAGGCGTAGGTTTTCGGCAGTGGCCAGTCGTCCAGTATTTGGGAGAATTGAACCGGTTTTATCATTTGCCAGAGTTCTGAAATCTATATTACAAAAGTAACCAGACTTTAAACCGACTCAGCTCGTCATCCAGATATGTATATATATGTATATATTTTGTGGGGTCTACCACGCTTCCCAAAGTTATTGACCCTGTTTTCCCCATTTTAGGTAAAGGATATACAAAAAATAAACAATTTCATGCAACTTAACTTACATTTCGGTAAATGTGCATAATAATGGGATAATTATCTGCATCGCTGGTTGTTAGCTCGGCGATAAAAGCCCGTAATATTCCGAGGGATATCATTTTGCCGGTTTCACTAGCAGTGATAACATGTGGCAGAGCCGGCAGTAGGTAGAGCATAAAGTCGTAATCCTTGTGATTCTCCGTAACGCCTGAAGCTAATTTAAAATTATTCAGCAATTCCCGCGTTGCGTAGTCGATCATCGTTGGCTTTAACATATCCGAATAATTGAAGCATTCGTTCAAAATATCCAGACGCTCGCTCAGCAGCTTGTGATCGCCCAATAGAAACACCATTATCGCAGCAGAGTATAAGGATGAAATCTCCTCCAGGCTTAGGTCATTTTTAAGCGCTGCTGAGGTGTTTTCCCCGATCTAAATTATTATATAGTGTATAGAGTTATGATGCCACAGTTTGATTTGATTAAAAAATTATTAAAGGCGATTACCTTTTCCACATTTTGCCAGGTGTCAACATCGCCGTTCAACTCATCGCTGTTATAGTAGCGTTCTAGATGTGTTAATTTAGAAAGGACTTCACGAAACTGCTCTACTTTGAAGTTTTTTATGTTAGTTTCCATTTGTTGTTAAATCGTTGCCGATTCTAGCATTAATTGTAAACATCGCGATATATCAATATATCGATAAGCACACATTTTTGCAACGCTGGCATCGATACATCGTCGATTCGATGCATCACTGGTTTTTCACATCCCTATGCATAAGTGGTTTTCGCACGCTAGAGAACGGACGAACAACTAATTTCTTCAGCAAAAAAGCTTTTTTTGTTTTAACCGTAAGTAAATGTGAATTGAGATAATATGTGTGCAAATAAGTGTAGCTTTTATGTGCTGTAAGTGATTTAGTTTTTTATATACTTTTGGATACGTAGTCAACGTTTTTCAGCAGCAATGCATGTGGTGTGTATGTGTGTATGTGAGCGTGCATGTATACATACCTACATATGTGTGTATGTATATATATAATTTTAAAGGAAGGTTATAAATCCGTACATATGCAAATAGATATATGCGTGTGTGTTAGCATTTTTATATTGTCTATATATTTATAATAGTGATTCATAATCAATACAAAATAATCAATTTCTCGTTATCACTTGTAAACAGGCTATTGCGACTGTACCTACATACATACATACATACATACGTGCATATATACAAGCCAACAGCTTGACGCATAATTAAATAAGAGCAACTAAAGCAATAAATAACTTGAGAAAAGCCAACGTATGTTTTAGCCAAGCATGAATCATTCGCTATGTACAGAAGAAAATGAAGCTAACGCGTAAAACCAAATTTTCGTAAGACGGCAAAACACATGGTCGTCAGTGTTGGCAGACAAACAGGTTTGCAGCTGTTGTAAATTAAATTTAATGTTAACATAGAACAATCTCCTTAGTTTTCCAGTTAAAAATAGCTAAATTAAATTAAATGTTAACCTTAAAACATCTCTTTAGTTTTCTAATTAAAGAGAGTTTATTATTTAGTAATATCACAAAAATAGCTAAACACAGCTTTAAAAAGGTTGAGCTGCCAACACTGAGTGGCAATATCTTGGCTTCAAAATGGCGCCGACCACATGTCGAACTCGTGTCGTGCCTTGCCTTGCCGCATCGTGTTATCGTCATCGCCATCGTCATCGTAATCGTCGTCGGCATTCGACGAACTGCGTGTGCCATTCGCTTTGTGAATTTCGATTAACAAAGTCGTGTGCGCAGAGGAGACGGCGAAGAGGACGGACAGAAGTGAAAAACACTTAACTGCAAAGAATACATATGTATGTATATAGACATACATACATACATAGTAACCGACTGTGTTGTTTTTAATAAAAATAGAATCTCGACACAACGCTTTCGAAAAAGTGACAAAATTGTTCAAGTTAATATTTCTATACAAAACAAATTCATTGAGCGAGAAAATTTTTGCGGTTTTCTCTCTCTCTATCTCTGCTCTCTCATTCTCAACTGTTGGTGTGTGCGTGCGTGTCAGTTTATAAAATAAAAATTAAAATATAAAATAACTATAGGCTAACATTTATACAGAATATAATTATTTTATAGCAGCGAGCCATAAATACTTAACCTCTAAATTCACGTACATACATACATATATATATATATATATTGCAAGGAGTGCACGCGGAAGCAAGATCTTGAGGCTCATTTGATATAAGTGAAAGCGTAAGTGTGATTACAGTTATGGCAAAAGCCTTTGTGCTAACTGAAAAATATACATACGCACAGCATTTACATACATACATACATATGTACATTGACCTCGTTTCCCAGCTCCGCCGCTGCTCAGTAACAAAGTCAACGCGCTTATACATACATACATACAAGCACACATGCATACGTACACATCTACATACCTACATGAAATATTTCGTGAATTTCACTTTATTCTGATGTTTCTTTGGCAGTTTCGTCGCGATAGAGAGAGAGCGAGAGCGCGCAGCGTTCTCTCTTTCGTTTCTCTCTCTCTGCCATTATCAGACTGTTAAGATTATTCACACACACACACACACACGTACGTGTAGGGTGCAACATATAAACACATACACACGAACACACACCAACACAAACGCACACGCGATCGAGAGAGCAAAAGCAAGCAAAAAAAAAAAAGAGGAAAAAAGTTTTTAGGTTAGATAGCATTGATTTCAACGTGTAACTCGTTGGAAGCTCAGTAACCTTGTGTATAAAAACGTCGTAGATCTTGAAAATTTAATAGTGTGTGGGAATTCAAGCACATAAAAACTATAGAAAAAAATCAGAAACTAATCGAAAACATATTCCTTTCGTTGCAGCAATTTATTGTATGAGTCAGAAAACTGAAAGACCAGTGCTATCGGGTCAACGCATCAAGACCAGAAAAAGAGGTTGGTGAAAAATAAAATGTATAAAAATTAATTTATTATTAAGCATATTTGTCGTTTGTCTTAGATGAAAGAGAAAAATATGACCCAACGGGATTCCGTGATGCGGTCATTGCTGGTCTTGAAAAAACTGAAGGTGACCTGGATCAAATCTCCAAGTATCTAGACAGCGCGGGCAACAAGCTCGACTATCGTCGTTACGGTGAAGTGTTGTTTGATATATTGATAGCGGGTGGTCTATTAGGTAAGTCCCATCACATTCCACCCGATAATCGCACTGGTTATAGCTGCATATTCCCGATTTCAGTGCCTGGCGGTTCTATATCTCAGGATGGCGAAAAGCCCCGCACAAATTACTGCATCTTCGATGCACCCGAGGATATGGAGTCAATGCGCAACCATGAACAGGTTAGTATTCCATTAATTAGACTATTTTCAATCAGATCAGATAATGTGTCAGAAATGTATCCCTTAATGAAAAATCTAATAAAAATAGGTAAAAATTGATCATCCAGCTGATTGCTGGAATTGAACTATAAAACACAACTCTAGTTGCAACCGGTTATCGGTGTCTGAAGTCCACACATTCTATATAATTTTCCCATATAGCTGCATATTATTAGAACCGGTTATACGAAATTCTGCAAGCTAATCGGTGTCAAAATATGCAAAATTAAACGCTTCATTTTACTTGACTTTAATTAATCGCCAAACTCGATCTTTAAAGTTTTCTTATGTTGCCACAAACAAATCATATAATTGTAATATTTGATCTTACAGTTTGATAATCGCTAACAAATCTTGCGCTTTCTATTCAACAGGTGTTTGTTAAACTCATTAGACGGTACAAGTACCTTGAGAAAATGTTCGAGGAGGAGATGGGTAAAGTCTTGCTATTCGTAAAGGGCTTTACCCCAAGTGAACGCATTAAGCTTGCGCGCATGACTGCGCTCTGGTTAGGTAAGCAAACGTCGTATAATCACAGTTATTTACACAGCATATGGAGAGAGTCAATTGTTTCATTGTGAGTTTGCAAAGATGTTGGCAAACTCGTCTAGACAATTGGCCAAGATCATAACTACGCTTGGTATACTGACTCTTGCATTAAACAAATCCAACCCAGATGCAAAAGCCACGAGCCCAAGGACAAGTCAAAACTATCAACACTTGAACTTGACGCTTGAACTCATTGAAGGCGTTTCAATAAAATCTTTTCCCCTCTATCTTTCTGCAGTTAATGGCTCTGTACCGCCAAACGTGCTGCTGGTACTGAATAATGAGCATCTGATCAAGGATGGCATTGCACTTGAGTTTTTACTGGAGCTATTTTTAACGTTCAAGCAAGAAAAGGGCATTGCATATCTGATTCAGGCGCTTAAAAAGGGTGGACTGGAAAGCAAGTGAGTATTATATTTAGGCTTTATTCCTTGATATCGGGAGTGTTTCAGGAAGAAGCTGCAATCATTTGCAAGTTGAGCATCTTTAGTTCACAGTCCTAGATGAAATTTTAATGGAATTTCTTGCAATACGCAGATGAACCTTTGCTTCATTTGGGTTCGCACTTTATTTCGTACATTATTGACAATTTGAGATATATATATTTTAATTTTCTATTTAGCATTAATATATCTATACTCACCACGTCTGTATTGCTTGCTCTTTGCAGACTTATGGACTTTTTCCCACCAAATAAACGTACTGAGGAATATTTTAAACAAGTTTTTCACGAGAAAGAACTTAACGAGATCATCAAATTGCATAAGGCGCAGGCCAGCCAAGAGGCCAAACGTGAGCTGCAGCAGACTCTTATCGACGATATTAACGACGAGAAGGCGCATAACGAGATAACTGCCGATATCAAAGAGTTTGCGCAACGTACCAACATTCCTGATCATGAGATAATTGTTATTGTAAGTGCACCCTATACAAAATCCTATCAGCTTTAACTCTATGTCTGCTGTTGTTTAGATTTGGTCTACAATCATGTCGTTGGGAGAATGGAACAAGAAGGAGGAGCTGGTCACCGATCAAGCCGTGCGCCATCTGAAGGCATACTGCACCTTGTTGCAGGCATTCGGATCCACAGATCGCGCCGAACTGGCCTTGATACTGAAGGTGCAGGAATTCTGCTACGAGAACATGAACTTTATGAAGGCGTTCCAAAAGATCATTTTGCTCTTCTACAAGACCGAAGTGTTGTCCGAGGAGATCATCCTGCGCTGGTACAAGGACGGCCATTCCAACAAGGGCAAGATGCATTTCCTAGAGCAAATGCGCCGCTTTGTCGAATGGCTGCAATCAGCCGAAGAGGGTTAGTATTATTATTCCTATTATTATTATTAATATTATTTCTTCTACTCTTGGCAATCCTTGAGAATGATCTTGCTCCTAAACAGCTTATGGCATTATTCATTGTACAGGATTGCAAGAGCAATTGGGTTTTTTGCTTGCCTCGTTGCTTCCCTCCATGAACAACGCAGGCCAATGAAAACCTGGACAAAAGAACTTTAAATTAACTCTATGCACTTTCCTTACCAAATTCTTAAGAAACAATCTTCAGACTTGAGAACTTCATGTAAAAGATGCTATAGCAATCGAACGAATTTGGGTGTCTATATAACTGATAAATCATAGTTACACTGGACAATATTTGTTCGCACAACTTTGTTGATCTTTCGCTATCCGAATGCTTTTCTGCATACTGCTTTTATTTTGAGATCTGCTCTTGAAGTGAGCAGGGAACTCCCCAAGCTGTATGCCAGAGCAAAAGAACGGCTGGGTGTCCATATAACTAAACAAATCATAGTTATTGTTGGCCAATTGTCGTTTGGACAAAGCCACCTCTGCTTTTAGCCAACTGTATCTAATGCCAACTATTTTACTTTCTCTTGCAGAATCCGAATCGGAGGATGAGGCGAAGCTTGGCGATTAGCAGCTGCCCTCTGTATAGTTTGCATTACAACAGCCAACCGAACTACACTCCCATTTGAAAGATAACCCTAGACCCCAACTGAGCAGATGATGATGATGACAACGATGATGATTACACACGCTGGGCGAAATGCAGAGAGCAGGGCAGTACAAGATGCAGCGATTGAGAGAGAGACCCGAACCGCTAAATTCAAAATTTTATTGTACACAGTTGAATTTATTTATTATTACCCCCAACAAAAACAACAAAACAAATATACACAAACCTCCATTTTTAAATGTGCAGTCTAAGAATATTGTTAAATTTCTCCCATATTTTGAGCAATGATTAAGGGAATTCCATACACAAAAAAACTCAAATCAAAACTAACTGAATTGAATTATTTATGCCAGGGATTTCAACATACATAAATCTGTAAACTTCAGTTGCAATCTCTCATAATTTGAAATCAACACGAGCTGATTTCAAGTAAATCATCTTCAGGTTTTTTAGAAACAAACAAAAATAGTAATTGTAGTTAAAATGCCACAAAGAACATCTTTTGGTGCCTGGGAAAACCAAACGAAAGTGGAAATTGCATGGAAAATATTTCTCGAATGAGGGGAAGTTGAACATACAAACATTAATATATATACAACTATAAAATAAACATAAAACCAAAATCCGAAATTCAAGTGTTTTATTTCGTTCTATTAAAGAATAAATATGTATTATTTAATCAGCAGCATAAGCATTTCAAGGTCAAATATACTTATAGAGGGTATTATCAATACATCTGATCTGATATACATATACTAGATTATATTATACATATATTATTCCAATATATTGTAAAATATGCATAGATTATATTTTCATGAATTGCATTATTGGCTGTAAGGGATTGTCTTTATAAAGAACAATACTTTCTCTTTGTCGATAAATGGTGTTTTAACGATTAAGACCCTTGTTTTTTGACCATACCAGTAATGAAAAATAATGCCTAAAAAACCAAACATGGATGTAATTGGTGGAAAAAATTGTACAAAATTGTGTTTTTAAGAACTTTTTAAAGCCTGAAACGCTTGTTTTTTGACCAAACCAGAGGCCAAAAAATCTCGATAATTTTTGTCTAATTTTACTCCTAAATGATTTGTGATGAAAAATAATGCATAAACACCCAAACATGGATGAATTTGGCGAAAAGATGTAGATTTTTGAGCTGAAAATTGTGTTTTCAAGAACTATTTAACGCCTAAAATACTGGGACCATAAATCTCGATAATTCTTATTTGTATAATTTTACTAAATAATTTGTAGTGAAAAATAATGCTTGAAAAAACAAACATCGATGAATTTGGTCGAAAAATGTAGATTCTAGAGCTGAAAAACCCTTGTTTGTGGACCATACCAGGGGTCAAAACACTCGATAATTTTTCTTTTAAACAAAAACGTAAGAACATGCATTGCTGATGCGCTTCATATATTTTATAAATATTTAATAATAGGCTAGGGTGTTTTTCAGGTATTACTGGTTTACCCTTATGGTAATTACCTTACATCTGGGAAACCATAAGTGGGTTTTTATCTAGAGAGCTCTTAACTAACTGATAAACTAGCTTTAGTTCAAGCAGGTTGAAAGGTAGAACACCCCAACTAGTACTTCAACGATTTCCAGGGTATTTTGAGACGAATCCAAATTGCAGCGGCTATATTTATATAAAAAAGACGTAATTTCGTGTTGGTTTTTGTTTTGTTTTTGGAAATACTGTTTTTATTCAACATAAGTTTTTTGTTTAAGTTTTAAAATTAATTGTTTGTTGCATTTACTCGATGTTCTCTGTCCATAATCGGTATTTCTGTATGCTTATAATGCAATAATAATAGTTATGCTATTGTTGTTGGTTTAGTTTAGGGTTTAGTTATTGTATGCTAGATTTGTAGTTTAATTTATAATTCGTGAACACGCAAACATTAATATACAATTAATTAATAAATGTAGTTTGTTTTCATTATTTAGGGCCCAGAGATATGAACGTGCGTTTTTTTCTTCTTCTTTTTTTCTCTTTTTAATTTATTTAGTTTGAATTTTGTTTTAAGTTTATGGGGCAAATGTGCGGCTACAACGGCAGCAGAATAAATAAATTGTCACTAACTAATTTCCATTTTTTTTTTTCACATTTTTCTAATATATGTAGTATATATGATTTTGGAATTGGAAGCAGGTAAAACATTTAGCGTAATATTATTATCGTTTAAATATGATGTTCAAAACAAATTTAGCTACTTGGCCGCCACTTGGCAATACTTCATGCATTTCTCTGAGTGTAGTGTGTATTATTTGCTTGTGTTTAGTTCGAACAACAACAGACATTGCTAGGAATCGCTCCTATATCATATATAGATCGTGCCAGATGCAGCTGCCGGAACGCACAACAATTACTCCGGGATGCAGCGAAATCCGTGCTTCGATTTCGGTGAATCCGGAATAATAATGCTGAGAAGTTGCACGTCCGGGCAGCCGACAAGTGGCACGTGATCTTCTCTTCTTCTCTTCTGCTGCTTCTGCTGCACCGCACATTGCCTGGGGTCGATAATGTATTATATATAGAGTATATATTTGTATAACATGTCTAAAGCGTAGGATAACAACGAATGAAAAAAAAAAAAAATAAACAATTATATAAACATTGGGAGCAACGACAAAAGTAACGAAATTTACAACAAATACGACAGGAAAATTATACGAAATTGAAAGAACGTAAAACGGTTCGCAAAATATGTTGAGGAATGTTATTACATGTGTTTATAGCATATATATATATTCATTCTTTCTGATTTGTTTTTTTTTTTTTTTTGTTTTCTTGACGCCGGTTCATAATTATAATCAAAAACAAACTTTAACAAACTTGCATTAATTGCTTTAACGGATATTGAATGCACTTCGAACTCGATTCTCATCGTTTTTAGTTTAGTTTTCCTCTAAAATATATGTATATATATATTTATATGTATGTATATTGTGTAAGTATTTGGCAAATGCGACCAAAAACAGCGTTCACTATATAAAAAGACAACGGCAATAATAATTATAATTTATAGACACAATTCTTGTTTCATTTTGCTTTTCTCAAATCAAGTTCAAGTTGAATCAAGTTTCTTAGGCTTCATTCGATTATTTTTTGTGGACTGTAGAAGCTTGAACCTGCTGCTTTTCTGCTCTTCTGCTTTCTGTTCTGTATTTGCACTTAAACGAAGAAAACCAATTTAATCCGTGAATTTGCGGTTCACGTTGCGTCCGAACAGGGCGTTACGTATCTCTGGCACAAGTTGCTGGGAGATCAGCTCTAATCTGGACTCCAGCGTATTGGGCACCTAAACAAACGTACAAAATTGATAAAGTTAATCCCCTTCGATCAGTTGCAGCTAATACCGACCTTGATGCGACCGTTCAGGGCGAGCAACTCGACGCCTCCGCAGGTGTCGGCTGCCAGGTATTCTCTCTCGTCGACGAACAGCTCGACGTCCTGTTTCATCTGGGATTTGTAGACCTCAACGGCCGGCTGGATGACGGAACGGACCAGCGGCACATCGACCTGACGGCAGCGTAGGGTCACTTTTGGCTCCATCACCTGGTAGAGACCCTGGACAATGAGCTTCTCGAGAACCGTCTTGTATTCGTTCTCGTTCTTGGTAACCTCGCCGAGACGTTTGCGCGCATCATCCAGCACACTGCTCACATGATCCTCACGCACTTTGAGCACCTAAAGGGGAGACGGGGGAGCAGTAATAAAGCAAGTTAGCTATAGAGCTTTAGCGGGTATTTGCAGTCTGTTAAACTGACCTTCAAGCGAGCTTGATTGAGCATATTTGAGGACTGGATCTTCTTCTGGAGCTCCACCTGCTTCTCCTTCTTCTCGTAGTACTCCATGATCTTGAGACGCTGCTGCTGCACCAGACGACCCTTCTCGATGTTGAACTCCTCCTCGGCCTTGGCGTCGATCTCTTCGGCTTTCTCATTGGCCTCCTGCTCAATGAACGCCATCATATGTTTGATCTGATAATGGAAAGGAATACATAACAATATATTACGATAACTGCATAGATGTGTTAATTAAAAGAGTTAAACTAGAGAGAACGAAGCAGATCAGTCGGCTCATTCAATATTTGGCATATATTATGGAAATATTTATATAATTTTATAAAAAGCGCAGCAGCAATGCTTCTTCTAGCTTTTTGGTGTACAAAATGTCTTAAATGAGAAATAAGAGCACGAGAGATAATACAGAAATATTGTTTCTTTAATAACTTCTGTGTTTATGCACAGATTTCATTGTGCTTTTCAGCATACATTAATATGATGGTAGAGAATATATACTCCTACCTACATCTTAAAAATGGTTGCTCTAGCTCTTATATTTTCCGAGATCTAGGAGTTTATTTAGAACGATTTATGGATGGATATATTGGCTACGCTTTTTGGACTAAATAAGATTAAACATATATACCTTTTGCCTATTAAATTCATTTGACACTTGCACAAAACCAATATACCCATTTGCACTTATTTAAGGTACAGGGTATAAAAGGTAAAACAAGCTCAATAAACATTCCATTTGTCTGCACATGCTTTAGCTAATCACATGACGGAGCATAGCCGCAGCTAGTTTATATATTAGTGCTTATGCTGCACTGTCTTTCCAT
Source organism: Hypselothyrea guttata (assembly GCA_035045125.1). Classification (NCBI taxonomy): domain Eukaryota; kingdom Metazoa; phylum Arthropoda; class Insecta; order Diptera; family Drosophilidae; genus Hypselothyrea; species Hypselothyrea guttata. The sequence goes on along the minus strand of JAWNNJ010002199.1, from coordinate 671,776 downwards.
GATTAATTATTAATATTAATAAAAAAAAACTGAAACTAAAAATTGTTATTTAATTTATTAAATTTCGGCTGCCATTGATAAGGCGAGTGCCCGGTCGTGTGACAGCGACGGCAACAGGGTGCGCGCCTCGCTAGTTGTCTCGCTCTAGCGCATTGCACAAGTGTAGTGCGTGTCACATGACCAAATCAGTTTTTTAGCTTTTCGTATAAAAAACGCAACAAATGCCTCAATTTTGGCCACAAATGTGATAAAAAATTGAGCAAATATAAATTTACGCTGTTTTCTGCATTGTTTTTATGAGTTTGGGTTAATAAGATATGGCAGCTAAAAAATTCACATGACTTTGACTCGTGACTTGAAAATAAAGTATTTGGCATTGAAATAAAGCAGTTTGCAGCTGTATTTCTATTAATTATAAATATATTCACATTTTACAAGCGTTATTTACCTGTTTTTGGACATCAGCATCGCTTAAAGCCATCTTGACTGCCTTTTCTCACTGAACACAAAATCGAAGGGAAAATTCAACAAATGCGAAGGAAATCACGCACAACCGTGTCTGTAAGTAGTTGCAAGTTGTGTATCGGAAAATGTTGCATTAATTTGACATCTAATTTGAACACATCGACGAATCGGAACCCAAAATATACCTGCAGTACGAAAGTCTTCTGAACGTCTGAAATTTTCACTACCCCAATCGATCATATGATTTTTGAGTTCGTGACGCGCAGTGCTGGGCAGCGTCGCAAAGTACACAGGCATCGATACTTTCAGCCTTCGATATATTTCCGATTACCCGACGACACAAAATGAGCCGCATTTGTAGATTTGGGCCTCGCGTTTCCATAAATGTTTGCAAAAATCGCTTAATTCTTTTTTAATGGAACAATTTAAAAGAAAAGTACATGCCAAGTTTTATTTTCTTATTTGTTTGTTGCATAAAACTATTTTGTTTTTCAAATCCATCCGAACTACTTAAGAAACATTTCATATTAATGATAATAACACAAATATTCAACAAATAAAGATTTTCGTATAGTAATACTATAAACCAATACAAATGAGCTTTTTCTCCGTCAAATCTGGCATTTAATAAATATATATGAGATTGTGATCTCAATTGTTGAATAAACTTGAAAAAAAAGATTTTTTTCTCCCTTTTTTGGATTGTTTTTAGCTTTATTTTCATGAACTTCCGACCAAAAACAGCTTCTGTGTTTAACAACAAGTTGGCAGCACTCTTCACAACAACGCTATCGTAATAATTTCCCATATCGATAGAGCAGGACATTTATCGATACTGCTCTAACATATATGTATACACGCTGCCTGCGAAAAGTTTTTTTAAACGTTTTCCAAACAAATAATTTACCAAAATAATCAAACAGAATGGAGACGCTGTTGGAGCAGCAGCGTCGCTACCACGAGGAGCGCGAGCGCCTCGTCAAGCTGATGGTGGACGAGCACGCGAGCAAGAAGCCGGGCGAGAAGGAGCGCATCCACAGTGAGCACCGGCTAAAGTGTCTGATGGAGCTGCATCTGCAGGCGACGACGCAGCTGCGGGAGCTGTACGAGGACAAGGACAACGAGCGGCGGGCGGAGATTGCGGCGCTCTCCGGCCCCAACGAGTTCAACGAGTTCTACGCGCGCCTCAAGCAGATCAAACAGTTCTACAAATCGCATCCGGCCGAGGTCAGCGTTCCGTTATCCGTGGAGTTTGACGACATGATTAAAGGCTATAGCAATCCGGACGATATGAGCGCGCTGGTGGAGTTCACGGACGAGGAGGGCGGCGGGCGGTATCTGGACCTCAACGAGTGCTACGAGATCTATTTGAATCTGCGGGGCGTGGAGAAGCTGGACTATATCACGTATCTGATGTCGTTCGATCATGTGTTCGACGTGCCGCGGGAGCGCAAGAATCGGGAATACCGCAAGTATATTGAGACGCTCAACAATTATCTGCACACGTTCATTTTGCGCATACAGCCGCTGCTGGATCTGGAGGGGGAGCTGCTCAAGGTGCAGCTGGATTTCCAGCGCCAGTGGCTGCAGGGATCCTTCCCCGGCTGGACGCTCAAGGAGACGGAATCGGCGCTGGCCAATACGGGCGCCCATCTGGATCTGTCCGCCTTCTCCAGCTGGGAGGAGCTGGCCTCCCTTGGCCTGGATCGCCTCAAGTCGGGTCTGCTCGCATTGGGCCTCAAGTGCGGCGGCACCTTGGAGGAGCGTGCGCAGCGTCTGTTCACCACCAAGGGCAAGAGCACGCTGGATCCGGCGCTGATGGCCAAGAAGCCAACGGCTAAGAGCGCCAACGCCCAGGCCAGGGAGCAGGAGCGCAACAAGGAGATCGCCCAGCTGGAGGCGCTGCTCTACAAGTACGCCGAGCTGCTGTCCGAGCAGCGGGCGGCCACCAAGGAGAACGTGCAGCGCAAGCAGGCGCGCACCGGAGGGGAGCGGGACGACAGCGATGCGGAGGCCAGCGAATCGGACAACGACGATGATCCGGATGCGGATGATCTGCCCTTCAATCCCAAGAATCTGCCGCTTGGCTGGGACGGCAAGCCCATTCCCTACTGGCTCTACAAGCTGCACGGCCTCAACATCAACTACAACTGCGAGATCTGCGGCAACTTCACCTACAAGGGCCCCAAGGCCTTCCAGCGACACTTTGCCGAGTGGCGCCACGCCCACGGCATGCGCTGCCTGGGCATCCCCAATACGGCGCATTTCGCCAACGTCACGCAGATCGAGGACGCGATCACGCTCTGGGAGAAGCTCAAGTCGCAAAAGCAGAGCGAGCGCTGGGTGGCCGACCAGGAGGAGGAGTTCGAGGACTCGCTGGGCAACGTGGTCAACCGCAAGACGTTCGAGGACTTGAAGCGCCAGGGACTGCTCTAGACTGTAGTTTATACGTATGCGAACCGATCTAAATAATCCTAAATATACAATTCATCCAATTCTTACATTTCTCATACCGATTTCTCAACTCTTGCCGATCAGGAGCGGGAGTTCCAGAACTCAAGACATTAGAGGACTTGAAGGGCCAACTCTCACTGCCTAACTCTTGCTGGCTCAACTCTCGTTGGCTGAACTTTCGCTGTCTAACTGAGTAGTCCAACTCTCGTTGGACTAGCTCTCTTTGGAAGTACTCTCGTTGGCCCAACTCGTGGCCAACTCTCTCTAGCTCAACTCTCACTGGCCGAAATCTCTTTGGCCCAACTCTCGCTCATCCAACTTGTAGGCCAAACTCTCGTTGGCGGAACTCGCGCTTGCCGAATTCGCGTTGGCCAAACTCTCGCTGGCCGAACTTTCGCTAGTCCAAATCTCTCCAATCTCCAAATCTGACCTAACTCTCGTTGGTCCAACGCTTGCTGGATCATCGTTCGTTGGTTCAACTCTCGATGGACGAACTCTCTTTTCTTAGTAGACACCTAAATATTTTTTTTAACTTGAACGAGAATGAATTAAGTTTTTAGGGCTGTGGTTTGATAGCAAATAACTTTATATAGATACTTAAAATAATATCTTAATATATTATATTCACATAATTAACATACAATTATCAACTCTTGGAAATATGCGCCTGCATCTTCAATCCCAGCTTGTCGACTCTCGCCAGGGGAAGCAGCGGAAGTACGCGGGTTTCCTGGGGATTCCCGGCTGCCTGCAGCCAGGGGAACTCCTGGTACTGCGCCTCCTGGCTGTGCCTGATGAAGGCCGCCTGCGTGGTGTGCAGCTGCACCTTGAACCTGGCGTCCCTGCCCAGTTTGGGCAGCTGCTTCACCCGCTCCGCCAGCTGGAATAGGGCGGATCTCAGTTGCTCCTCATATTCCAATAAATAAAGATCTCGGCTCTGGCGGCTTGACTCCACTGGCTGCAGCTCTAGGTTATAGCTCTCCAGGTGCTCGCTGCCGTCGGCGTAGATAATCAGCTCCAGGCGCAGTTGCCTCTGCTGGTTTTCCAGCATTTGTTGCACGGTTTTCAGAACATTTCCCAGATAGACGCTTAAAACCGGATAGCAAATCATATACACTGGCGTATTGTAGATGCGGCGTTTCTTGAATATCTGTGCGGGATACACATCGCGCACGTAGAGTATATGATTCAGTATAACTTCAATCGCCTCCAAATGTATAGCGGTTATATCTTCTGATTCCATTCTTAATCAGAAATTGTTATTTCATAATTGTAAACAAACCGCAAGGCTCTCAAAAATGCCACTAATTAACACTGCCTGGTCACACTACAGTCTTATCGTGTTCGGCGTTGCCACTTGGCTACATGATGGCGCGCAAAATTTAAACTAGCTAGTGAACTGTGCTGCCAGTTTAGCAAAGTGGATTTAGCCATGTCTGTTTGGAAGAACACTTTGATATCGGAATAATAAAAGCTAGAGTAGCCGTATTTTAAATGTAGATAGGTTGTTGTTGGATGCCATGACCCTTTTAATATAAATCTTAACCTAATCTACTTAGTATAAAAACCTATTCAACGCCGAAAAACAAACGTAATATTAAGCTTAGAAAGTTGTTACTCAGAATAAATACTCTTTACCATTATATCTACCTATCCTGAAAAGTGCATTGAAATCGGTTAATAAACAAAGAATATCTTAACAAAACAATATTACTTTTGTCAACGGGGCAATTAAGCCATGGCACACACAAAAAATTAAGAAGTAGCATTGCTGCTTTGCTACGTATACTTTTAAAATGTTGTATAAATTATAGGGTACTGGGTATTCTACAGCCAGGTTCGTCCGACTGATCTGCTCCGCCCATTAGGTTTATAATAAAAAGTGTACATTTTATTTCGCACTAACTGAAAAATATTGGCAAGTCGACTACATTTTTTATAACTTCGCAACATCATTTAACAGTAGAAATACTGGGCAGTTTTATCTTTAGTTATTGTGAAATGGTTTCCGTTAATTTTCCGCTTTTCATTCTAGTATGTATCTGAAACACATGTATAATGAACTTCCGACTAATTGTCGATGTTTTGTTCTTTGTCTTTGTTCGGGCCAAGTTGCATCATTTGTTTGCACAGCAGCCAATTAGTGAAAGCATTTTCAGGTAGCTCTTGCACTTGACTTGATTTGCGATTGAACCAAGGCAGCTATATAATGCCGCGATGCGTTGCCAAATGGGTCAGTTTGTGGTAAAAATGAAAATTCAGCTAACTATTTGTCTGGTGCTCGTTGCCTGCTGTTTGAGCCAGGCCTACAACGGCGATGGTCAGCCCGGCTGCAAGACGCAGGAGGAGCTGGACATTGCGATCTTCCGGGACAACTGGGACGCCACGTCGTTCTGGAAGTGCGAGACGCTCAACGAGCCCGCCACCAAGATGCGTTGCCCAGCCGAGATGGGCTTCATTGACAGCCTGAAGGACTGCGTCGGCTGGGAGGATTGGAAGTGGGAGAAGCCGGTGGCACCGCTCAGCGAGGTCGACGAATGAGCTGAATGTGCTAGAATGTGCGCGTAGTGGAAATGCTAAACGTGACATTTTATTATTGTCTTTGAATTGAATAAATGTATACAAAAAACTGCACTAGACAAAAGGTCTGTCAAATTCTTACAGATAGAGTCTGATTCTAGCTAGGGTTAGGGTTAGTCGCGTGTGCGTAGGCCCCAGATGGAGGTGCGACGGGAGCCAACAGTCGGACGTCCCACCGAGCTGTGTATGAACTTGTTAATGCCTATCTTGGGCATCTGCTTTTCCAGCACCTCCATGGCGGCGTCCGACAGTATGCCAAATATATCCAGATAGGTGAGAGATGACATAAACTTCAGCTCGCTGCGCATAGGAAAATGGAGAGTATTATTATAATATGTTATTCCGTCTATATGGATATAGCTTTGCTTACATGAAACTTGTGGCAGGAATAAGATAGCAGCGAGATACGGACAAATACTCGAGGCTGCTGAATTTCATGATCGCGGCAAGCGCTGCCGGCGTTAGACTATTGCAATCGGATAGATCCAGCTCCAGCAGCTGTGAGCAGCGTTTCTGCAGCGTTACGACATCTGTAAGCAGAGATTAGATTTATAAAATATAGCTCTAGTCTTAATCAATTGTTAACAGAGATCACAATAATCGGATCCATTTGTGCTGGATCTAAAATAACGACCTTTCACTTGGCACCATGCACAAAAGTCTCAAGAAGATCGCTCGAACATCGTTTTGGTTCGGGTTGCCCTTCGCTCTTCGATTTAATCGATTTTTTTCTTGGACTTAGACGTGAATCGATGGAAAAGATCGATTCTACACAATTAACAGCTCTAGTTGGCGGTCTTCAGAGCTTGAATGAGCGCTTAATAACCAAAAAATTTGGACAGGGCAGATCAGTCGGACGGGACAGATCAGTCGGACGGACAGATCAGTCGGACGGTCCCGACTGTAGAATACACTGTGCCTTTTATTTTATATACAATTTTATAAAACTGTCACACTAAACGTATCAGCAGTACTTCTTCTTCTTCGCTTTTTACGTGCGCCAGCTGCCTGCGCTGCTGCTGCTGCGCTGCTGGACTGCGCTGCCAATTGTATAGCTTATATCTCCTGTGTTTACTAACCAAATTTAATGCGCTTTTCCGGACAGTTAAATATAGTAGTAGAGTATATATTCCGAATAACAACATTCATTCAATGTTTAATATTACGCTTGTTATTCAACTTCTTATGTTAGAAATCACGAGGTTGTTTGGGTTTTATTGGGGCGTGGCATCCAATTTTCAAAACAAACTTGATCTGCGTAACATAACTACCTATCTATAGCAACCAAAACGGAATCCCTAGCTTTTGTAGTTGCTGAGATCGACGCGTTCATACAGACAGACAGACAGACGGACGGACAGACAGACGGACATCGCTAAATCGACTCAGCTTGTCTCCCTGATCAAGAATATATATACTTTGTGGGGTCTGCCACGCCTCCTTCTGCCTGTTACATACATTCAGACAAAGTTATTAACCCCGTTTTTACCCATTTTTCAAATGGGCACAGGGTATAAAAAGACCTTGTTTTTTCCGACTATCCTTTCTGCTCTCGGTCCGACTCTCATCTGCTAAGCAAGCTACGATTATGCTCATTTTCCGAGCGTTCGATGAGCGATCGACTCGTGAGACAGGGAGCACAAATGAAAGTAAATGTGGATGCTAGTCTTTTTTTTAGGTTTTCCTGGGAGCTAGACTTGGTACGAAAATTGGGTTGGATTGGATTGGGACTTACGCGTATCGAAGAGAACGCGTCGACAGCCCGCGACGTTGAGGCGCATTACATTGGGCGACATGTGGGTAACCAGCGCAGTTACCGCGTCGGCGCTCAGATTAGTCCAGGATATATTGAGGCTGTTCAGTTTGGTGAGGGCCTGCATCATCTGGCGCACTGCGGCGGCGGTCAGGCCGCTGGCCATGGACAGATTGAGCGTCTCCAGCGCCGTGTTCTTCGCAATCTCGAAGCAGACCTGATCGTTGAGCTCGGCGTGCTCCAGGCTGAGCTTGCGCAGCTGGCGGCAGTGCGCCAGGAGCAGCTGCAGCGAGGGCAGCGAGATGGAGGCCAGACTCAGGTCCAGATACTGCAGACGCGCCTGAAAGCCGATGGCAGCAAGCGCATAGGGAAAGGCGGGTTCTTGGATCTGCAAGATAAACGGAAGTTAGCTGGGAATCGGCTGGGATCGCATGGGAATCACTTACATCCGCCTGCGCCAGACGCAGCACAGGCACGCCGCGCTTCATGATCTGCTCCAGCGCATGCGGACGCACCGTGCGCAGTCCCAGATCCAGGCGCGTCCACAGCGTCTCGTCCCGCGCACAACAGTTGAAGCGCCTGCAAACAGTGGCCAGCCGGAGCAGCGCCTTCTTCGGCAGCCACTTGAAGATGCTGAGCAGCATCTCGTCGGACAGCCGGTCGAAGTAGTTGATGCCGCTGCTGATGTGCGCGCTCATCAGCGGCGTGCGATACACGAAGAAGTCGTCAGCAGCGGGCAGTCGAGGCTGAGAAGGCGTCAGGGATGAGCTCAGGGGGAGGTTCTTTTTCTGCTGCCGCAGCAGCGCCTGAGCGCTGGTCGAGGGCAGCAGGCTGAGGGGCATGTGTTGTGGTGGCTGTTGCGGCTGCTGCTGTGGCTGCTGCTGTGGCGGCGGTGGCAGCAAGTTGGCGTCGCTCTGACTGTTGCACGTGACGGTGGCCAGCGGATTCCTGGTGCGCTTGTTGGGCGAATTCGAGTTGCTGCCGCACTCGGAGCTGCCCAGGGCGGCTCGCTTGGCCTGCGCCAGCGCATGCAGCTTGTCGGCCGAGGCGTCCTCGCTGTACATCTCCACGATGGTGTTGTCCAGGCTGGTGCTGCTGGAACGCGACTGCGGCTGATGCGGCATGCGGGGCAGAACGCTGCTGCTGGGCGTTGTCTCATTCGAGTTCTCGTCGCTGGTGCTCACGGCCAGGGCGATGGCCGAGGAGCTGCTCTCCTCGGAGTCCAGCATGCCGATGCCCATCTCCTCCAGCGACTCCAAGGTCAGCGCAGAGGGGGACGAGGTGTGCTCGTAGAGCGACGTTTTCGTTGCGGAAACGCTGCTTCTGCTGCTGGATCGCTTTCTGTAAATAATAGACCAAGAGTCATACGTTTCTTAATTGAAAAATGCATGGCGAGCAGTTGCTTGGTCAGCGCAGGGTCAAGCACCTTTCAATTACATTAAAAAAACATTAAAAGCTGCCCTCAATTGCTGCAATTTTCGTGACGTCACGAGCAGAATTCGCGCCATTTGCTGTCGACTCAGCAAACCGGCGTTTTGCTTGCGCTTCCCTCTTTGCTGACATGGGCACTTGTATTTACCTGGCAATGGGACATAGATTTTCAATGTTTTCCGCTGTTTTGTGCTTTCGGCTGCTCATATTTGCATGAAAATTTCTCTATATTTATCACGCACAAATTACGCGCTATTTTTTTGTGTGGCGTTGCCATACGACGAACTGTTGACTTTTAAGGCAATGCTGCCAGAATTTGGCAAGTGTGCGCATCACTGTTGATATTTTAACGATATTTTATCGAGCTATCGAAATTTGTACCTTGCAAACACATTTTAAAATGTAGTCAACATTTTAATTTGTTGGTGCAATAATTGCAACTGCAGCAATTGCAAAATATAGTTATTTCTTTATTTATTACTTGAGAATTTACTACAAGCCACATAAAACATATAATTTAAAGGATCAATCACGTAAAGTTACAAAACATAAACCTAACATAACTTGATGTGAAGCTTTTGTGTCGTCTGCTGCTATTAGCGCTTATAAATATCAACATCAAAGAGTAAAATGATATTTCCTATCGATATATCGATATGCTTGACAAGCGATAGATCAGCTTAACCAACACTGCACAAGTCACAGGGAAAACACAACAACAATCGCTGAAGCAAGCAGGAAAATTTCATTTCCAGTGAAATTGTTGTAATAATTAATATAAAAAATTAATTTAAAAAGAATAAATGAACGAGGATTGCATTGAGCAGGACGATCAGCATAGCAACAGCCATAGCTTTGTTCCTTGGCGTGGATCCGCTTTCGCAGGGTGAGGGGAAAATTTCGCATCGCTTTTGTTGCTGTTTATTGTTTGCACTTTCTTTGTTGCAAAAGCGACACAAAGCCTGGCCAACTGTGAATTTGTGGCGCAACAGCAGTTTACTATTCCAATCAGCTGTTTGCCATCAGTTTGCCACTTAAGTCTTTTGTTTACGCTCGCTGTTAACATTTCTCCCCCTTTCTCCAGCAACAAGATGAGCATCCGCACCCGCGCCCTCGTCTTCTCCACGTTCTTCGGCAGCTGCCTGGCGATCGGCCTGCTATTGGTCAGCGTGACGACCAATCACTGGGTGCGCGCCTACCCCCGCAAAGGCAACTTCTCGGGTGACGTCAACTTCGGTCTCTTCTACGGCAGTCAGTACTTGAATCCCGGCTTTGGAGTGCGCTGCTTTCCAGTGGAAGGTGCGTTTTTAGACCCTGTACCTTTAAAAAGACAAAAAGGTCTATTAAGTTTGTGTAAATGAATCAAGTGTGTAACGCCTAGAAGAAGGCGTGAATATAACCACATCCGTCTGCCGGTCTGTCTGTCCTATCCACCTAGTATCACCTAGACCTCGAAAACTATACAAGCTAGGAACGCCATTTTCGGTATGTAGGTTCTCCCATGCATCGATCATATCAAGTTTATTTTATTACAAAGCACAGCTCCCACCTAGATCTCAGAAATTATAATCTCTAGAGGCATCATTTGCGGTATGTAGGTTCTGCTATACTTCACGAAATTTGTTTTAGAGTTTTGATACCTCGTAACTACCAGATATAGAGGCATCATTCTCGATATGAATGGAGTTCCATACCAAAAGTTGTCCAAATTCGTTTTAAAATTTTGTTAGATATGATTTGATAACTCCGATTGACCATCGATGCTGTAAACTGCATTACGATCGGATAAATAATAGCGAAGATATGCAACAGACAATTTACTCAAAAGGCTATAGGGTGGTGGGAGGAAAAGAGGACTATATTGCCTCTGTGTTGATATATAATGGATGGACAATGGGGGTTATCAAATCCTATTTATCAAAAGTAAAGGTTCTCCTACTAATATTACTGTCGCTCACTTCCGACTGTAGTCTTCCCTTCGACTGTTCGGCCCTGTCCTTACTGCCTTACTGCCAACAACCTCAATTGTGTCGGAAATGGCCCTATATCCCTTAGTTCTTAGTTTATCCGGAACATTGGACTAATGTAGGTTCTTTAGGTTCCGTAGGGAGTACAATAAAGCTCAATAAGCTAATCCTAATTCATTCATTGCAGTGTATTCCTTCATTCGCACTGAGCACGGGGACAACAGCTTCTGGCTCTGGCTGCTCACCACACTTGGCACTGGATTCGGACTTTTGGCCTGCGCCGTGGCTGCCATAGCTGCCGTGCTGAAGTCCGCATCTGCGGCCAAGAAGGGCGGCACCATGGTGCTCCTGTTGGCATCCAACATTGCCGCGGCAGGGGCGCAGGTGGTGGCATTTGTGGCATGGCTGGTGCAGTTCTATCAGTACCTCATACACAATGTGCTGATTATGGAGCATCAGCAGCAGCATTGGACCAGTAAGGGCCTGGCCTATTTGGGCTATAGCTTCTATCTGGTTGTAATATCCACGATTGTGGTCTGCATCAATATAACTATACTGCTGTACGCGAAGCGTCGCGAGCAGCGGGATCGCCATCGCTTGGAGCCGCTGAGCAAGGACAAGAATCAGGCGGCCATAATGCTGTACTAGAAGTATATATCAAAGAGCGTATTTAATCCTAATGTAACCTCAAGTGACAATCTCAGCGGCACAATGCCTGTGCCTTAAAGACGATGCCCCATGCATGCCACAATATCAATATCGAATACATATATATATATACATATATCATTAGATTTCTCTTAGTCTGTAAGCCAAAATATCTGTCTGTTCAAGTCTGATAAGCATTTCGATAGCACAAACCTGCTTGATACTGAAAAAAGCATGATATTCTATTTTTGATATCTATATACATTTTTATACTCGTATGTACTTACTTTGTATACTCGAATGTACTTTATATAATTGTTTTACACACACATTTTGTGCGCAGCTGATAGACAGCTACAATATATATTTATTTGAATAAAACAAAAGTCATTGTTAAGTGAGTAAACAATTTGTATTATTTTATTACAGCCTGTACTTAAAAAATGTAGAAAAGGGGATATTAAGTTAGTGAAAATGGAAATGAGGCGTGGCAGACCCCACAAATTATATACATTGAGTCATGTTAGGATGAACATCCATAACTCGCAATCTATAACAATTATAAGCACAATTTTTAATATGTAGGTTCTCCTATGCTATCCGCTGATTATTTGAGATTTCTGACACCAAAAACTAGACATTATTTTAAAGCTACGAATATATAATTTGGCATTTACGTAGCCCATGCCATTCTCTATGGATGTTCTTAATTGCATTACGATCGTCAAAGAAACAGCGAAGATATGCAACAGACAAGTTGTTCGGTTTGCATAGATTGTCTCTGTGTGTGGGGCAGTGTTTTAGTGATTGCTTTCGGTTACATCCGACTGTAGCCTTCTGTCCGACTGATTCGCTCCGTCCGTACTCGTTTTTTAATCAATTTTCCTTAAAGGAGTCCAGTTCTCCAGCTGCGCAGACGACCACCCCACGGGAAATGGAATTAGACAGTAGCACACGCTACACCGCGGGGCAACATCCGTATGGAAAAAAAAGAAAATGTGAAAAGTCCTTTGGAGAAAGGAAAGCAGTCCGTGTGGCAGCAGGGAATTGATGAATTGCTCAATAGTTTCTTGACTTTTACGAAATGTCACAACAAAAATGCCTCATTGCAATTATAACGTTCCAGCTAATTGCAAAAAGAGGACCACACTATGGGCATTAAAAACCAAGTGTCATCGCATCGCATTTGGCAAACAAATCAATTATTTCACATATCTTCTTTTTATTCCGATTGTTTCAGTTTTTTTCCGAGTTCCTTCTGAGTGATGTCTACTTCCTAGCAAGTACAATTTGTATGCGGCTTTGTCTAGCACAGCAGCAGACACTTCCTATTCCCAACTATTTCAATTTCATGCCCATAACCCAAACACACAGAGGAGAGGAGAGGATAGGACAGGAGAGGACCTGAATATGTATGTATGTTGGCTCGATCGAGCCAATTATGTCATCATTAGTTTTGATTAGTTTGTCTCGCCTATGTTGATGGGAAACTGCAAAGGATGCCCAGAAAATGCATACAATGGCATTTGTATTTGTTTTTCAGTTTTCCGATTCTTTGGCACTTCCGGCACCTCCTAATGTTTACCTTTTCTGGGTTTGCTGCTCAGCTGGATGCTGTTTGGTGTTATGCTTTTGGTTGATACTGTTTGGTTTCAATTGATTGCAATTGCATAATAATGATGAACGTGTTTTTAATAGAGGGTAAATTGTGAAATATCTACCCACCCATAGGGTTTGTTTATTGTCAAGCAAGAACTGAACAGATTCGGATTTTCGGCAAGAAATATAAAAGTCAGCGCTGGTATGGTTTAAAATTATGCAATTCTATATAGTATAATAAATGTTGTATCCTAATGTATCCTAATGAATAGGAAATAGAAAAATATGAGCTAATCAAAGAATAATGCATGCAAAATTAAATAAAACTTAAAGTATTATACAGTAAAGTAATAAAATTTGCTTTATTTTTTATTTGCCTGGGCTTTACAATTGTTTTTAATATTTAACAGAAATATATAAAATAATAATTTTAGCCTAAGTTAAGGTCCAAACATTGCCCAATTTATCATTTTATTCTGCAACGAAATTGTCTCTTTGTGTTTTCTTTTCATTTTAAAATTGCTGATTTTTTTTAATATATAGAACCTACTTATTTACCAAAAATTGTAGTTGCGAGATCTTGGCATACATACGGACAACAGTCAAACGGGCGGTTATGGCTATTTCGACACAACTCGTTGTCCTGATCAAGAATATATATATGTACATACTTTTTGGGTTCTGTCACGTCGCCTTTTGGGTGTTACACACATTTACCTTTTTGAATAACTTAGTAGGCGCTTTTGTGCTTTTTCAAAGTATAGTATCAATCCATTTCAACCTCAATTGAAAATATTCATTGTACAAGTGGAAATCGAGACGACAACATGGGCTCCAAAGATGGAATTCTAATACGTATCGCAAGAAAAGAAGATTATCCAGATATAAAAATTTTTTTAAAAAATAACGACTACGAAGACGACGATCCATCACGTGCCAATGTTGTTGATGTTTTCAATCAGGACGATTTGTTAGAGGAAGGCACCTGCATATTGGCAATTGAAGAGGACACTGGATGCGTTGTAGGATTAGTGGTTGGGGTGCCTCAAGTTCCCAGTGATGTAGAGAAAAACAAAGTAGATGCCTATGCAGAGGAAGACTATGCAGTCCGAAACTATTCGTTGCTACTGAATAAGCTTGATATTGGTGCAGATCTTTTTAACAAATACGCCGTTTCCAAGCTGCTATTCATCTCTCCAATCAATGTGGCTAACTCAATGGAAGGAAAAGGTCTCGACGCTCGTCTAATGGCTGCACTAACAGAAGTGGGGCGCACCAAAGGATTCTCACTGATGGCAGCTTATGGTATCATTAATGACTCAGCACGCCAGTTGGAAGCCTTGGGAATGCAGTGTGTCTACGAACTGGCCTATGAGGACTACAAGGATGAAGCTGGTGAAGTCATCTTTAAAATACCTGCACCACACACTCACGTACGTGTGATGGCTATTAAACTATAAAAAGGCAAAAAAACAAATTTTAAATATATGTATATGCTGAACACACTAACAAATCTTGTTCATACTCGTATGATATCAACCTTTTTTTTTGTCGATTTTTGAAATCAGCGCTCCAAAACGCTTCGGGATCGAAAATAAAATTTTAAAGGTCTCGACTTTCGAAAAATTTGTCGGCCAGTGTTATCAAAATCAGTACCTTACACACCGTATAGGAGACACGATTTTCATTGACCGTGCGTTACAAAATCACCTGTAGCGTCCATGTTTCTGGCTGTCCCAAAACGAAACTTGGCAGGTACTTAGGTAATGAAGTAAGGATCATTTTGAGATATTTTAGAAAAAAATCGAAGGGGGCATTCAGGGTTCAAAATTAAAAAAAAAATTTTAATTTTAATTTTAAATATAAAAAATTAATTTAAAAAAAAAAAATATTTTTTTATGAAAATTTAGACAATTCTATATGAAATCGACATATAGTATGTTCAAATCGGTTTAGCCTTGTAAGAGTTATTAACATTTGAAAATTATACTACCCAAAACTTTGACACCCTATAACGTGGGAGCCACGCCCCCCCCCCCCCCCCCCAAACGCCATATCAAAATTTTTAGTTTCGCTAGGGCTATAACATATATCAATGCCGAAAAGATTCGATAACTTTTCAATTTTAGGTGGCCCCTTTTTGGGAGAATTGCCCATATACACTTGTATCAAATTTTATGTTTCTAATTTTGATAGTTGCCAGCAATAAAATGCCCAATCTGTAAGCTTATTCATACAGACCCAATATTTGGCGAATGATTATACTGCTCATACTACTGATTGCTCCAATCCAAATAATTGCCTCAGATACACATGTGCGTTTGATGGCTATTAAACTATAAAAATAAAACAATATATGATAAAACCAATAATTAAAAAATTATGTTTAAATAACGATTTTATATAAGCTATTTAACTTTGTTGCCTACCAGTATACTTGTCTCAAATTGGACAAAAATATATATAATTAATTGGGAACAAACATGGTATGGAATTTTATTTCACAGCAATGCTTCTTTTTACTTTTGCAGAGGGCAAGCGAGGTACAGCCTGCAATATTGTTTCGTGAACATCTTATTTGTGTATCAAACGATTTTTATTAGCAAGATAGAAAATATAATGATAGTATATATTCCATGTTAGTTTTTATCGATTAAAGCGTAAATGGGGCGTGGCAACTTACATTTAAAAACTTAATATAAATACCAAAAATGGCCGCTCTTGCTAATATCGGGTTCATCCAAACTGGTGGACAGACAGACGGACATGACTATAATGAGTTAGCTGTTCGTCCTCAACAAGAATATAGTATATACTTTGTGGGGTATGCCACGCCTTTTTCTGCGAGTTACACAAAGTTATTAACCCTATCTATTTATAATAATAATTTTAGCCTAATTTTTAGGCAGACCATTACATTGAAAAAACCTTTACTTCGAAAAAGAACTAAATTTGTTTAGAGGTTTATATTTTTTCTAGATCCAATAAAATATAATATTACTAAATAAAACCATGCTTTTAAAGACATCATTTGAGTCTGGAATTCTTTATCTGTTAATCAATCTCTGCGGCTCGTCTGCGGTTTGTCCAAGCAAACAGATTAAGGGTCCCATTTGCTCTCAACTTGTGCCATGTGTGTGGACAAACCGAGCTCACTGTGTGTGTCCCTAAGTATACAAATAGAAGATATACACACAGCACTGTGAAGGTGTGGGTATATCTGTTGAAGCATCTGTGATTATACGTTACGTATGGTTGTGCAAGTACCGGCGTTAGGATAAGAGCTGCAAATTGCATACAATTTGCATGGGAAGATAATGGGACGGCAGGGTCATTAGCTAATGGTACGGCAGCAACTTGAGAAGATTAAACTGCAGACAATCGACTTATTAAGAGCGTTAATGCAGATAAACGCATCGTTTAGCGTGTGTCGGGACATACCCACTTTTCCGCCTAGGATTAGGGACGGGAGGACTCTTGGAAAATGCCAAAGGAAAATGTTGGGCAATGTTGAATGTTGCGTTTGTTTCCTCTGCTTACGGCTAAAGTGTGGCCTGAACAAATATAATTAGCGGGAAAGTCTCATAATCGGAACGAACACAATATAGTAGACTGGCATATAGAAAATGGAAAATGGAAAATAGAAATACCAAACATGTTAGCCACACACGTTGAGCTCAAACTACGGGGAATTGTGTCACGTTGCTCCAACCAATTTCTATACACGAATTTGTTTGTAGTTGCATTCTTCATTTTTTAGGCCAGTTTCTTATCTGCTTTTTATAGGGCATCTCTGCTGCATTGTGAAAGTGTTTGCAGCAACCGCAAACATACGACCCAAAGAAAGCCAACAAGAGGGCCAGACAAACTGTCTCCTAGCCGGCCAATAAATTTCCCAATTAAATGCATCCTCTGACACTTTGTATAAAACGTCAGCGCACACTACTGCCACTACCCCCTGCCAGCCCTTGGGTGTGTTTACGTCTCCCTCTCCCTCTCTCCCTCTCACTCACTCTCTGTGTTTGCGTTAGGGGATGAGGGTTGTTTCTCGAGGGGTTGAAACCCGTCGACGCACTTTGCTTGGCCCAGGAACTGGCGCTGTGAAAGGTAGCAATTCCCCCATCCACCAACCATCCAACCGGGCCTCCATTTTTTATTTATTTTATTTATTTCTCATCTCCCGTACTTTCTTGTACTTGTTTTTGCATTGCTCATTCAATTGCCGGGCCATTGTTGCATTGCGAAATTATGGCCCGTATATTTCTCTATTAGTGCACAAAAGACATTTCAATTTCTCAGCCAGGGCGCGCTGTGTGGCCTCCGTCTCTTCCTTCTTCCTTCAGCTCGTTGGCAATTATCTAGTTGCGAAATATACGTAGTACCATAGTACGATAGTTTGTGGACCACCCGATGACTTTTGTTTGGCCTTTTTGTGGTCATGAATGGCAGCTAGGGCCAGTGCCTCCTACGTGGCAATTGTTCCAAGACATTGATATCCAAACTACTTTCTTGTTAGAAAGCAACTATGCTTCATATTGTCTTCTAACAATAACTTCTTGTTCAGTTTTATTTTGGAGCAATCATATAATTCAGCTTGCTGGCAATTCTAATTCCTGGGAATTGCCAAGGAATATTTTCATATGAAAAACGTTTAACATTTATAAAAGTTGTAAAAATATCATGAAATTCAGCGGATTCTAGGAAGTAGATTTCTTTAGAATAATAATATTTCATTCAACAACCATTTCATTAAAGACAACTATATTATGTTTATCATGGGGATATTTTGAGAATAATTTAAATAAAAATTAGAAAAATATTTTATCATACTTCTACATACTAGAGTCTTTGTGTTCAGATTTTAAACTTTATTATTTTAACCTTTATCAAATAAATAATTCAAATAAGGGTTTAAATATTTATGCGTTGCCAATACATATCAAAAATTATCCCCATTTTATTAAATCCTATTTTGTATTGAATTCAAAACCAAATTCGTATTATTATTTATTGAAAAATAATTTTATACTCCATTTATTTGTGAGTAGTTGATTGGAAATACCATATATTCAGAATTGAATTTTGATAATCCTAATTGAAAAATGATATTTTTATGCATTTAAAATAATTAAAATTTAAAGTTACTCTTAAATTATTTTGATAATTATTGCTCCGCCTGTTTTATTCACAGAGGTTAATTCTTTTAAATTTCCACAGATAATTTCTTAAGTATATCTTACATTTTTCTTTACAGATTATTATCAATAAAAACGACAAGAATTCTCTCTCCAGTTTAATTAATGTCTGCTTTTTTATGCCGCTCCGCAACTTAACACTTGTCATTGTGATTGACATAAGTACCTGGACTTATAGATCACGTTCAAACTTCTGAAGTTTACCTTCCCACACTTTAGAATAAAGGGGATTTTATTGAGAACAATATTAATTACCAGCAATTACAGGACAATACTTGACAAACGCATCAATATCGAGAGCAAATATTAACAGATGCAGAGAATGAAAAGTGTACAATATATTGAAACTTATTACCAGATTCTTGGCCAAAGTGCTCAAGGTGTAGCCGCTGTGTCTGGTGCAAACAGAAATTATAGAAATCAATGGGACACATTATTAGTTCCAGCCAAGAAGACGACGCACTGTCTGCCAGGGAAAAGGAAAATGTTCTCAGGATGCCAAGCAAACAGGTAGAATCTCCAATGTCCTGCACGCCCCTATCAAGCGACTCTATGCTTATTGTTTGGCCGTAAAAAAGGTTGAGAACAGAAGGCAACAGGCGATGCCCACCGGTTTGCTACGGTTTTTTCGAAAATTGCAGCTATTGTGCGCACTTAGAAGTCAGATTGATATTGACCAAAGAAAAGGGAAACCTTAGCATAATAAATTTCCAGCGACAGACACAGTGTCTGTTGCTCAGGTGGGCCACTCTCGGGTATTGTCCTTATGAATGACGCAAGCTGTCGTCTGAGTAATGGCAAGGATACGTGAACAATTGCACTAGAATGCAGTTGGGACTGTGAGAAAATGATATCTGTTGGTTCGTAGTCGTTAATAAATGGATGGAGAAACAGCAGCTCTGCCAAATTAAAGCTGAAAATTGCTGGAAATTAATGGAGTTTTTCTGGCAGTTTTGTGAATGAATTCATGGCATAAATGACTTGTATAAAATCCCGCCGTAAACCCTTTCAGCACAAAGTTGTGCCGACGCATGCAAACTGCAAAATTTCACTTTGATATGGCCGGCATGACAAGAGCAATTGGCCAAATGAACTGTTTAGTGGGAAGTGACGGCCATTAATGGGCTTAGATACAAATGTATCTTATATATATATATATATTATATATATAGCTGCAAATTTAAAATAAACTCAGTTTTTTGGTTGGTTTTTTTTTGTGTATTTTGCTCAGTGTAAACATAAATCGTATGGTAGTATTACAACTCTGAATATTTAACTAGTTTAGCGTTTAAATGTAAATCGTAGTTTGCCTGCAGCATAGAAAAGTGTAAAATATAAGTATCTTCTTTGCTTACAACTATATCTATAACTATATGCGAGTATGTGTGTGTGTGTGTGTGCGTGTATGTGTGTGTGTTTGTCGCTTAAAACTCTTAATCGCTTAGCATATGAGAGAAGGATCACTTAAGGATTGTATTTACACATGTGTGGGGTTTTTTTCGACGATGCTACCTCGTCACGTAGTGGAAGTGTAAATATTCATTAAAAAATAAATAGCTCAATATCTATAGACGGTTTTATCTATAGACAACTTGCTGAGGTAGTTGTGTGTGTGTGTGTGTGTGTGAGTGTGAGTGTGTAAACAGGTACGCCTGAGGTAGATAGAGTATTGGCCGGCATTCAGTTACTTATTATTGTTATTGTATCTTCTAGTCGTTAGATTATTGTTGCTATCGTATGTATCGTTGTTGTTGGGCTTGTAGCGTTTTTAATGCGTGCAAGCGCTTCACAGATCGCTGGAGCTGCTTGCCTGCGAGCTTCTAGTAGCCATAGAGGTATGGATACATGGGCATAAAGATGGCCGGTCCCAGCTGCCGCTCCTGTGGCATGTGCGTCTTCATGTGCTTCTTCAGATGATCCCGTCGCCCGAACTTCTTGCCGCAGGCGTTGCACGGATACGGACGCAGTCCGGAATGTATGCGCTTATGCCGCGTCAGCTCCTCGTTGCGTGTGAAGGTCTTGCCACAGGTTTCCACGTCGCACTTGAATGGCCGTTCGCCTGTAAAA
Source organism: Hypselothyrea guttata (assembly GCA_035045125.1). Classification (NCBI taxonomy): domain Eukaryota; kingdom Metazoa; phylum Arthropoda; class Insecta; order Diptera; family Drosophilidae; genus Hypselothyrea; species Hypselothyrea guttata. The sequence continues at coordinate 651,617 of JAWNNJ010002199.1, read as the reverse complement.
AGAGCGGAAATAAAACTGTAAGTACAACAAGTATGGAGGTTTCTAAGCAGTCTTAACTTACCGGTGTGTATGCGTATGTGCCCCTTGAGCTGTCCATTGTTGGAGAAGGCCACATCGCAGTGGGGGCACTTGAACTTCTTGGGGCGCTGCTTGCGCGCGTTGAGCGCCTTCAGCTGCGCATCCTCGGCCATGACGCGCGCGTACTCCTGCTCCATCAGGCCCAGCGTGAATGGATCCATGCCAAAGGCAGCCGCAGCTGGTGCGCTCGCTGCTGCTGCTGCAGCTGCGGCAGCATAGTACAAATCCGTGCCCGGCAAGAACGCAGCTGGCTGCGGGGATAGCTCCTGCGGAGGCATGGCTACTGTGGCCGGATACGCGGGCTGTGGTGGTGTGGCATCCAGCGGCGTGGAGGTGCGCGTATAGCTGCTGTTGAGTGCGTCCTCATAGCTGGTGCTGGATGAGGCAGAGGAGGCGGAGGAGGAGGAGGACGACTCCCGATCGCTGTCCTGGCCATAGCCGCAGCTGTTGCTGTTGCTGGGCAGCTCCGTCTTGATGCTCATGGGCACCGCATCCGCCACGGCATCCGTATTCCCATCGGGCTGACGTTCGCGTTTCACGGGCCTGGCGACGGAGGCTGGCGTCTGGCGTTGCGTATCCCAGGGACGGAACAGGCGCGAATATGTTTGCGGTGCGTGCAAGTTAATTGTCGACATTTTCGTCTCGAATTGGTATATATAAACTGTGCTTGGAATGTAAAAAATGTGTGGATTTTGGATGAAACACTTGGCTAGTGCCGAAACTGTGAAGTTGTGTGCGGTACAAGATCTCAACTCGAACTGAGCTCTCCCAGTCGAGCGGCGCACAATTTAAAGAGATTTCTGTTCATTGAGGTCCTGGTAAGCAGGCCTACCTAAATGCCTACCTACACACACACACACACGTACGCACGCACTCACACACACATACGCACTCACAGATACATGCGCTGCCTGCTTCATTCATCGATTTGTTGCCTATCTGTCTGTGAGAGCGAGAGGCACGCTTCAGGGTTGTTTTTCGCATCGCACAACAATGGCCGCTCACGCAGGCTCACTAACACACAGATACGCTCACACACACTCACACACACACACACACACAGACACAGTCTGGCTAGTATATAATATATTTGGCTATGTGAGCTGGCAAATCTCTTGGCAGCTTCCTTGACTTTCGCTTTTAATGTGTGTATGCTCTAGCTGCTACTATTTATTATGTCTGTATGTCTGCATTTATATATGTTTGTAAGACTATCTAGTTTTATATTTTTTTTTATATTTCGCTCAACTCCCGACGGGGTGGAACTTTAAGCAGAGTATTCATGATTATGAATTTTACGCTTACCTACGTACAAACCCCCTTATACGCAATTTGATAAAAGTTGTTTGTCTCTAAGGCGCAACTCTGGGCTTGGCCCAGCTCCCTCCTTCCCCCCCTCTTGTGTGCCGTAACTTGGTTATCTGTGGGTTGATTCGGGTTTTCGCCCGTTAAACCCAGAGGCTTGCTGCCCCGCACTGTGGTGGCAATTTATTATTGAATTAAGTGCTTCTTACTTACAGCTGGGGGTTGCTTTTAGCCAACTTTCCTGCTTTAAATATGCAAAATATCTGTATATACATATATATATTTATATCCCTGTATATAGTAGTTTCAGCGCAGGAGATTTGTAAACGAGGCAAATTGTGCCTTCAATATTCACAGCACATTCTTTGGGGTTTGAGCTAAGGTTTGAGCATGTAAAATGGGTACAGTTTGCTGGAAACTTTATCGCTGGGATGTTCCGCTTTGGGGGATGACATGGATAAATTGTTGGCTACTTTATGCTAGCTGCTAGTGGGCGTTTGCCCCCCAAACTCTTTGCGCTGTAGATAAATGCAGGCATTAACTTAGATACATCCAATAAAAGTTCCCTAAGTTCCTAAAGTTGCTGAAATGTTTATAGTTTTGAATTAGATTGATAAAAGCCATGACAGGGCAATCCTCACCAAATACTATGAATGTATGTGGAGTATAGCAAATGCAGATTCAACAAAATTTAACTACAGTTGGTTAGAAAATTACGGCTTCGAAAATTAAAGTAAGATATTCATACTTGAATTTAAAATAATTGCTATTAAAAAGTCTTCAAACAATTTAAGCAGTTAAAAGATTTAATTTATTTTCCTTACAAACCCCTAATGTGAGTTATTCTTAAATAATTACTTGCTTAATAATACCATATTCTTGCCTTAATAAACCCTATTGAAATTATTGAAAGTATTTAAAAGGCTTTTAAAAGCAATCATAAAATTATAAATAAACTTATATTTATTGAGATTCCAAATAATACCTGGAGAATGCCGAATTTATTATTTGTTAAAACAATTTAAGCGGAATACAAGTTTTAGTACAATATAACTATTCGTATTTTAATAAATAATTTTAAAAACTAATTGATTCTATGGAATTTATTGAATAAAGCCAATTTTTAATAGCTGTACGTGAGATATTCTTTTGAATTAAACTATTCAACAATTTGTTTATTATTCCGAGTAACAATTATAACTTTACCATACATTTTTAGTAAACGATTAGTTTTTGGAGCTGCCTTACAATATATTTGATATTTAAATTCAATGTAAAGTATTATATGTATATAGATTATTTTACTTAATTCAATAAATTTAAACATATAATATGCATATTATAAAATAAAATATTATTACAAACTTTAGGGTCAAACAAAAACAATATGTAGGAAGCCGAATTACGTTAAAGTAAAAAATAAAATGAGTTATAAATTAAGAATTGAGTAATAAAAATTAATTTGTTTAAAAAACTGAAATTTCGTTTAAAACAAAAATGTAATTTCTTTATAAATTCTGATTAATTTCGTCTAATAAAATGAATCAACTGCATATTTATAGAAATTTGGTCGAGCACAATAGAAAAGTCTTTCCATTAGGGAATCTGTCATTCCAAATCGCACGATCAACACTTCCGCTGAACTACTTGGCAGAGGAACAGCAACTGGCTTGGACAACGCTTAAGCCTACCGCTGCGTCATTAGAAACAAAAGGGAAATCATAAGTATTAAGTGCAACAGTCTTTGTTTTGGCAACGTTAATGAATGCAGCGGCTGCACTGGGTTTCGGTAGGGTTAGGTGTTTAGGGCTGCGCCAGTAGGTGGTTTTTAGTACCTGCCATAAAGTTATAATGCGCCAGGGAGACGCATAGATTCATTCACGGGCTGCCTGGAATTCATTCATAAATGCGCTGAGCTGGGAGATTTATCAGGTAGTAGGTGGGTTGCCGGGCGCGGCAGCGTCATAAAAGTCCACGGACCTTTTTGCGTAGGCTGACACTTAGGCATACAGCATCGCGGGTTTGGGATTTCCCCGCGGATTTGTCAAATAAACGAGCTATGGATTTTCCACGCATTTTCGCAGCGTCGCTTCCGGTTACGTCGTCGTCGGCGTCATAAAGTAGCACCTACCGAATACAATGAAGTACTCATAAATGTACAGGAAAGATATAATAAAATAATTAAATATAGCAAAATTCCCAGCGTAGAACAAAATTTCATTCATAGAATGAGAGTTTAACTAGAGCAAACATTGCGGTATTTAACAATAAGGATGTGGCGTCATATTCAACTTTGATTAATGAGGAAATTTCAAAAAAAAAACTAAAGGGAACACATGGAGCGCCTACGGCGCCTCATTAAAAGGCGACTATGTGGTCAGAGGTAAGGGGAAAACACATCCTAACCAAACTTCGAACTAACATGTTTTTCGCAGTGTAATAGGTAGATAAGCTAAGTATCGTACCCCAGATTAGTCTGCCACGCTCGATCCGCATCTTGATCCAGCCACATCCGGGTCTTAACTGTAGATCATATGCTAGATCCTAGAGTACTTTCGCTTGCTGATCACTCCAAGTCATAAACCAGGTGTGATCTTTATAGATTACACTTAAACGGGATTACGAATGTGATTAGAGCATGATTAGGTTAGCATGGGACTTAGATTAAAGGAAATATTTTAAACAGAGCCCAAATAAGACTGAATTTTATGTCGAATTTAGTGTTTATTTCCCAAATAAATAAATGCATGCGTATATTTGCGCTCTGAGTTTAAAAATCTTTATCCATTAAATACTAAACAGAAACAGAAAATTTTCTGTTTTATAACTTTTTCGATAATTTTTATTGATAACCCACTCTTAATCAAACATTTAGATTGGAGCAATCATTAGTATGAGCAGTATAATCATTCGCCAAATATTGGGTCTGTATGAATAAGCTTACAGATTGGGCATTTTATTGCTGGCAACTATCCAAATTATAAACACAAAATTTGATACAAGTGTATATGTAGGTATACAACAAAAGGTTGATATCATACGAGTCAAGATTTGTTAATTAGTGTGTTCAGCATATACATATATTTAAAATTTGTTTTTTTGCCTTTTTATAGTTTAATAGCCATCACACGTGCGTGAGTGTGTGGTGCAGGTATTTTAAAGATGACTTCACCAGTTTCGTCCTTGTAGTCCTCATAGGCCAGTTCATAGACACACTCCATTCCCAATGCTTCTTTCTGGCGCGCTGAGTAGTAACTGGTACAATAGGCTGCCATCAGTGGAATACCTTTGGAGCGCCCCAACTCCATTAGTGCGACCGTCAAACGAGCACCGATACCCTTTCCTTGCATTGAGGCAGTCACAGTCGTTTTACGGGCGAAAAGCACCTTGGAAACGGCGTATTTGTTGTATAGATCTGCATCCATATCAAGCCTAGCCCCTAGCCTAGCATTTTTTCGCCTGAAACACTCTTCCATTGCATAGGCATTTATTTTGAGTTTCTCTACATCACTGGGACCCCGAGCTACCCCAAACACTAATCCTACAATGCATCCAGTGTCCTCTTTAATTGCCAATAGGCAGGTGCCTTGTTCTATTATGTGTATTTGATACAAATCATCTTTTTCCTCATTGAGATTTGCTTTCTCTTGAGTAGCATAGGCGTGTAATGGTTCGTCCTTGTAAAAGTTGTCGTTTAAAAAAAGTTTTATATTTGGATAATCTTCTTTTCTTGCGATGCGTATTTGAATACTATCTTTGGAGCCCATTAGTGTGGCCATCTTGTCGTCGGGAATTAATGAAATTATATTGCTGCGTTTAGGGAGGTTCTTTTATACGGTTCGAAATCTATTTAGAGACTACACTTTAAAACAGCACAAACTTTTTGTCGTAGCAAAATAATTGCACGTTAATATCGTGAGTCGTAAAATTAATCGTACGTTAAAGTCGTGCATATTGTAATCGATAGATAGAAACAGTTGAATTGTACACGATAAGATATCGATAGGGTTTTTGTTGAAAAAGTTCTTCCTTTTCATCTTTACAGCCAAAAATTTGTTGTCATCTTGCCGACTATGCGTATTGTACATATATAAATGAGCTTGCTTTATTTTGTGAGGTTCTTTTATACGATTTTACATCTAATTCTAAAAATATTAATATTTTTGGTTCATGTAGATTTTATTATAAACAAACATATCGATATACTCGTAATCATTTGAGTAAGTCGCCAAAAACTTATGATATACTCAAATCTCAATTAAAGTTTCGCGGAAAAAAAAATTATTATGAAGTTCTGGACTCTTCAATGCTAAAAGCTTCCAAAGAAAAAGCTTTTGTTCAGTAAATTGTCATTTTGATGTTTATGATTCACTCAGTAGATGTTTGGCCGCGCAGCACGACGGAAGATCGCGCGGTTTTAAACAAACATTGACTGATGTAGGTTTAGATCAAATTGTATTCACACAAGATGTTGCTGGAATTTTTAGCAATATTTATTGTGGCATTGTTGTTGGCCTATCGCTGGGCTACAGCAAACTATGATTTCTTTAAGAAGCGGGGAATAGAATACGATGAACCCAAACCTCTTGTGGGCAGCATGTGGAAGATGTTTTCGGGAAAACAAGCATTGTTTGATCTGATAGTTGAACTGTACAACAAGACTGACAAAAAGTAAGTTTGTAATGATTATTTGTATTTTATTTTAGTATTTTTAATGCATAAGTTTACAGAATTTATGGCGTTTTCGAGCAGAGGGTACCGATTTTGATGCTTCGCGATCCAGAACTAATTAAACAGATAACCATAAAAGACTTCGATCACTTTGTTAATCTCGAAGTGTCTTCACAGCAGATGATGATGCCAATCCACATGATATGGACAATCTTTTCACAAGCTCTTTATTTACAATGCGAGATGGAAAATGGAAAGATATGCGTAGTACGTTGAGCCCCACATTTACGGGTAGCAAAATGCGGCAAATGTTCCAGTTGATGAATATGGTAGCCATGGAAGCAGTGAACTCTCTAAACAGTGGTGATGGTGTGCCAGCTGAGGGATTGGAATTGGAAATGAAAGATTATTTCACGAGATTCGCCAATGATATCATCGCCTCTACAGCATTTGGCGTAGAGGTTAACTCATTCAAGGACCGTGAAAATACGTTCTATATGAGTGGAAAGAAAATGACTAAGTTTGATACAAAACAAAATATGAAATTCTTACTTTATATTACTTCAAAAAAATTATTTAAGGTGTGTTTGAAATGCACTACATTTTGGCTTAAATTAATTTCATTATTTCTTTCGGTTTCTTTACGTAGCTTCTGAAGATTCCACTTTTTGATGGGAAGAGCACAGACTACTTAGTGAGTTTGGTGCTGGATGGAATGAAATATCGCCGGGAGCACAATATCGTGCGGCCAGATATGATTAATCAGCTGATGGAAGCTAGTGGCATGATTCATTCAGAATGGGGCAAACCCATTCGCAACTGGAGTAATGTAGATATAGTGGCTCAGTCTTTTGTGTTCCTTTTCGCAGGCTTTGACACATCAGCGGTACTTATGAGCTTTACGGCTCATGAGCTTATGGAGAACGAGGATGTGCAGTCCAGACTCTACGAAGAGTTACTCGAGGTCGAAAGGGAACTGGAAGATGGAGTACTTACTTATGAGGCTCTGATGGGCATGAAGTACATGGATCAGGTAGTTTCGGAGGTGCTTCGCAAATGGCCCCCAAATGCAATTATAGATCGAGAATGCACCAAGGATATCACATATGAGGTCGATGGTCAGAAGATTGAAATGAAGAAAGGTGATTCTTTTTGGTTGCCCACAGCAGGATTTCATCGTGATGCAAAGTACTTTGAGAATCCTGAGAAATTTGATCCTGATCGTTTTAGCGAAGAGAATAAGGATGAAATCAAACCATTCACGTACTTTCCTTTTGGCTTAGGACAGCGCAATTGTATAGGTAAATTTAATTTTATTTAAACAATAATATACTTTTTAGCATGTATTTTATTAAAAATATTATCTTTGCAGCCTCACGTTTCGCTCAACTAGAAGCTAAGGCTGTTATCTATTATTTGCTGCGTGATTTCCGATTTTTGGCTGCCAAGGAAACCACAATTCCTATAACGCTTCGCGCTTCTGGCTTTTTATTGGTACCCAATAATGGTTTCTGGCTGAAGCTTGTACCACGCGCTTAAAATGTAAATTTTGTGGAAATTTCTAGAATGCAAATAAAATCTGAAAATAAGTTTATAAGGGAAATTAAATTGTCTACGATAGCTGGAATGAATCAAGTAATGGACTAGGTTTAACTAGTTTGCACAGATTAAATAAAAAAGGAATCCAGAAGGATTTTCTGGTGGGTTAAATGGGGGTTTCAGCAGCACAAGAGGTCACCTAAGTAGCATCTATAAAACTATACTTTAGCTTTACGTGAATGAACTTAAACAACGCTTAAAAACCTAAGAACAAAGTAAAGTTATGGTTTGAGTGCAGGGAGTAATTACACACTTTCGTATAATATTTCATTATCTATATCGGCAAGAGTCACGTATTGTTGATATCAATAAACCTTGAGGGAAAACCTTTGTCTATAAACCTTATCTAGTACTTAATTGTTGTATTTCATTATTACTGCACTTTTGAAGTTAACTTTTCAATGGTGTTTACCTCAATTGTAATAGAAATTACAGTTTAACCTATCAATCTTAATAAAACGTCCAATTTAAATAAATTCGGGTCACTAACTACATACCTATGTACATACCTATGTACATACATTTGACTCTCTTTATAATGAAATAAACAACTAACTTAATTTGGTTTTGGCATGCCTATTTTGATAGATTCAAATAAAAGCACAGCCAAGACTGGCAGCTAAATGTTGTGCAAAGCTGCTTAAACTTAACCTACCTCAAATGTTTTTTATATGTCATGCATGTTTTGATACTTATAAACTATAGATGAATAGATGAGTTGGCCCAAAAAATATGTATATTACCATAGCATACGAGTTTTATGGGCATGTATCTTATCATTGTTTACATGGTATCTACTAAGCCGATCCACAAGCTTGTTGTTGATCACCAGCTTACACTTTGCACTCTATGTTACCCGTTAGTTCACCCTGCGTTCCCTCAAGTTCAGTGTCAACCAGCAACTGTGTTATTTATAGAAGCTTTTGCGCTTTGCCGGTCCCGCCTTTGTTGATATGAACAAACACATATATTGATGTTCGTATATAGCACATAAACAGTCACACGTATTACATACATATGTTTTATATTGCGTATATCTGAGTTTCTCAAAAAGTAACGCAATTTCATCAAGTTGTTAAAGCTCTCAGCAAAAGCTCTTGGTCAGCAAAACGAAGCTTGTTGTGTATGCTCTTGCTTTTCATGCATTCAGTTGTTTTCTGTACGCTCAGATCGTCGGGAGAGCGTGCTTTATAGATTGTCCACATTACTATATATTTCGATCATTAAGATCGGTGCACTGGCATTATGTTGTTAGAATTTTGTGCCCTCTTTGCGGTGCTATTGCTGTTGGCCTATCGCTGGGCCACAGCCAACTATGATTTCTTTACGCAGAAAGGAATTGAGTATGATAAACCTTATCCCTTTGCGGGTAGCATGGGCAAAATGCTTCTGCGTAAGAAATCCATGTTTGATGTGATCATCGAGCTCTACAACAAAAGTAATAAAAAGTGAGTACATCCGATACACCATATGGACAACTGCGTATTGCTAATGTGAAGGTCAAACAGATACATGAAATCCATAATTTAATTTATTTTATAAGGGAATAAGTAAATATATGTGGCACACCATAGCGTGCGTAATATGTATAAACATTTGTAGATCTCTAAATATTTATTATGTATTAAATAAAAGTTTTATATGAGGAGTGGCTATACAATGCAGCAGGCGTTACATTTTGATTATACTACACTCAATGGCATAATTACAGTGACATAAACATCATGTTGAGATATTTGTATTTAAAAACCACTGTTTGAAAATTTTCCAAATAATATGTTTTTTAGTTAAGCAAAAATATGGCGTTTCCAAAGACGGCATAAGTATTTTGACAAAAACAGTTCAGTGAGAACTGGTGGTTTCTTAATGCAATTTATGTATAAAACTAATGAATTATACATCCTTCTTTGCATTCAAGCTATTTGGGAATAGATTTGGATCTGAATTAGCCAAGGATTTGGCTCGATATGTTTTATTGCGGGTATCTGAGTTTCTCAATAAATAATGCAATTGCATCTATTAAAAAAGCTCGCATCAAAAGCTCTTGGTCAGCAAAACGAAGCTTCTTGTGATTGCTCGTGCTTCTGATGCATTCAGTTGCATTTCTACTCTCAGATTGTCCGGAAAGCGTGCTTAAAACTAGATTGTCCACATATATATTTTGATCAGCAAGATCGGTGCACTGGCATTATGTTGTTAGAATTTTGTGCCCTCTTTGCTGTGGCATTGATCTTGGCCTATCGCTGGGCCACAGCCAACTTTAATTTCTTTGCGAAAAAAGGAATTGATCATGAAAAACCGTATGCCTTTGCTGGTAGGATGGGCAAAATGCTTCTGGGCAAGAAATCCATTTTTCATTTGATCATTGAGCTCTACAACAAGAGTAATAAAAAGTGAGTAGATCCAATACACCATGCGGACAACTACGTATTGCCATGTGTAGGTTAAACAGATACATGAAATCCATAATTTAATTTATTTTATAAGCGAATAAGCAAATACATATTTGTGCACATATGGCGTGTGTAATATAGACATTTGTAGATCTCTAAATATATATTATGTATTGAATAAAAGTTTTATATGAGAGGTTGTTATCTGGTTAGGCTTGCTGTAATTGAATATGTTCATATTCAGCAGGCATTACATTTTGATTATACTACACTAAGGTGCATAATTATTGTGAGAACAAATGTCATGTATTTAATGGCTTTTATTTCAGATTCTAAGTGAAAACAGTCGTTTTTTTTATTAAATTTTTATAGATATAAATATTGTATTTGTATATAAAAATCCCTATTTGAAAATTTTCGAAATTTTTTTTCTAATTATGTTTTTTAGTTATACAAAAATATGGCGTTTTCAAAGGCGGCCTAAGTATTTTGACAAAAACATTAATTTCAAATCGCTGTGAGAAATAGAGGTTTATTAATGCAATTTATGTATAAAATTAATTAATTATACATCCTGGAACTGAATTACTCAAAGATTTGGTTCGATATGTTTTATTACGTATATCTGAGTATCTCAATAAATAATGCAATTGCATCGATTAAAAAAAGCTCGCAGCAAAAGCTCTTGGTTAGCAAAACGAAGCTTCTTGTGATTGCTTGTGCTTCTGATGCATTCAGTTGCATTTCTACTCTCAGATTGTCCGGAAAGCGTGCTTAAAACTAGATTACCATATATTTCGATCAGTAAGATCGGTGCACTGGCATTATGTTGTTAGAATTTTGTGCCCTCTTTGCGGTGACATTGCTGTTGGCCTATCGCTGGGCCACAGCGAAGTTTGATTTCTTTGAAAAGAAAGGAATTGATCATGATAAACCTTATGCCTTTGCTGGTAGCATGGGCAAAATGTTTATACTTAGGAAGTCCATGTTTGATGTGATCATTGAGCTCTACAACAAAAGTAATAAAAAGTAAGTACCCCCGATATAAGAGGAAAACTGCGTATTAATACTGTGAAGGTCAAACAGATACAATAAATCCATAATTGAATATTTTTTTACAAGAGAATAGGTAAATATGTGTTGTACATATGGCATGCGTAATATAGACTTTTGTAGAAATATAAATATATATATTATGTATTAAACATATACATATATTATATGGGGAGTGGCTATCTGGTTATGGCTTGCTGTAATTGAATATGTTCATATTCAGCAGGCGTTACATTTTTATATACTATGTACTATCAATTATTCAATTGATGAATGAAGTGTTTTTTAATCAAAAACAAATAGATTAATTTACAGATTGATTTACAGATATAGAATGCATAATCATTAGGAAAATGGTTTGAAATTCAAAAACTGTCTTATTTGTAACACCTCTTATTTAATTTGCAATTTATTATGGCTATATTTGTAATGGAATCGCGTACCTTAAAGTGTCTGATATCGCAGAGTGTTTTGTTTTGCTTGATGATAACACAAAACTATTTCACAGTACTGTGCATACTTCAGTGTTTAACATCATGCTTAAGTGCTTAAGATAATTATATTTTTAGTTACCCGTTTTATAAGCTCAAATATAAATAATAGTAAACGTACTGCTAAATTTGAATAGCTAAGATCTCTTGTTTTTTCATACTATATTCCAAAATGTATTACAGAAGACAGGGCAGTGACAGTTTTATTTTTAAGGCCAATTCAATCAACAAAGCAAAAAAAAAAAAAAAAGAAAACAAATGAACGCGGAAAAATGTGTTCATTGTATAAACAAATTAAACGAATTAGTCTGTGTGGACTAACCCGTCATATTTGACGAAATGAAAGGAATATTATAGGCAGTACTGAAAAAATTTAAATTGATGAAATTTTTGTTTAAATTTATTTGATAAACATTTTCTTTAATAAATAATCATTAAGTATTTGCGTGTTCCACCGACTTAGTACTATATTTAGAAGTGCAAAAAGTTTTAACAAAGAAATTTTTGATTGTGCACTGAAGCAGCAAATAAATATTATTATTTTACCAACCGATAACAAATATGATAATGTTTAGAGCTATCAATTAAAGCAAAAGCTTTTGCTGTTATTTTTGTTGTTGATAAGCCAAGTTGATATGCGATAATAGCATTTGTAACCTTATAGATAGTACTTTTCGGGCGGCAGCTTAGTTATCGGTCATTGTCAATAAAGACTCATAAATTTGTTGCACTTATTCACAGGGTTTACGGTATCTTTGAGCAAAGGAATCCGCTGTATATGATTCGCGACCCGGAGCTGATAAAACAGATAACGATTAAAGATTTCGATCATTTTGTGAATCATCGCAATATATTTGGTGTTGATGGACATGAAGATGAGAACCGGAACGACATGGATAATCTATTCGGCAGCTCCCTATTCTCCATGCGTGATGCCAAGTGGAAGGATATGCGTAGTACCTTAAGTCCAGCCTTTACGGGCAGCAAAATGCGCGCCATGTTTCAGCTGATGGATTTGGTAGCTAAGGAGGCTGTAGACTGTTTGAAGCGTGATGGTGGTGTGAAAGCCGAGGGATTGGAGCTGGATATGAAAGACTATTGCACGCGATTCACCAATGATGTCATTGCCTCGACGGCATTCGGTTTGCAGGTGAACTCGTTCAAGGATCGTGACAATACCTTCTTCACGTTGGGCAAGAAGATGACCAAGTTCACTGGGCTACAGAACATAAAATTTTTATTGTTTATGAGCATGAAAAGCCTATTCAAGGTGGGTTTAGAAACAGTCTGTTTACTGGTATGGAGATACTTAACTTTCTTTTAATTGCAGCTGTTGAAGATTTCACTTTTTGATAGACAAAGCACCGAATACTTTGTGCGCCTGGTGCTGGATGCCATGAAGTATCGCCAGGAGCACAAAATTGTGCGCCCAGATATGATCAATATGCTGATGGAAGCCAATGGCATGCTGCAGTCGGAGAAAAGCAAAACAGGCAACACTCGCAACTGGAGCGATCGTGACATAGTTGCCCAGTGTTTTGTATTCTTCTTTGCGGGATTTGAGACATCTGCGGTGCTGATGTGTTTCACAGCTCACGAAATAATGGAGAACAAAGATGTGCAAGAGCGACTCTACGAGGAAATACAGCAGGTGGACAGTGACCTGGAGGGCGGATCGCTTACCTATGAGGCGCTCATGGGCATGAAGTATTTAGATCAGGTTGTTTCGGAAACGTTGCGTAAGTGGCCTCCAGCGCCTGCCATCGACAGGGAATGCAACAAGGATATTACCTTTGACCTGGATGGTCACAAGCTCGAGATAAAGAAAGGTGAAAGCATCTGGTTGCCCACTTGTGGATTCCATCATGATCCGCAGTACTTTGAGAATCCTAGCAAATTCGACCCAGAGCGTTTCAGTGATGAGAACAAGGACAAAATCAAGCCATTTACCTATTATCCCTTTGGCCTGGGTCAGCGTAATTGCATAGGTAAGTTGCATTTGATGTACATAACATATATAATAATTAATATTGATAATAATTAAAATGTTTTTTTCAGGCTCACGTTTCGCGCTGCTGGAGGCAAAGGCTGTGATCTATTATTTGATGCGTGACTTCATTCTGGCGCCTGCCAAGAAGACTACCATTCCCATAACGCTATCCTCTTCCGGCTTCCAAATGGCGCCCAAAGGCGGCTTCTGGCTGAAGCTCATTCCCCGCAAATAAAACGAACAAATTCTTGATATTCGATGTCACACTATATGATATATGTATGTGTAATTTACTTTGTATTGTGATTGTTATAACTAAAAGTTATATTTTTAAAATTGTGAGATAATTATAAATGCTGTATTCAATTTTCAAAAATGCTTGTCTCTCATTTAAATCACGGCTACAAATCTCGCTTGCGCTCAATAATAAACAAACGACATTTTGCTTTTCAATTAAATTTATTATAATAAACGCCAGATAAACCCGAGCCTGAACCGAATGCTAAACCATCTAGTATTTTCGAAACAGAACGAAATTCAAACAGTTTTCATAGCATTTTCTTTTGGCATTACAGCCCTGATTTTAAGCTCTGTGCATGGCTAAGGCGAATTTTGTGTTGTTTCCAAAAATTAATTATACAAATCGTATGCCCCCGGTCTGCACAACGAAGCATCAAGAGGCGCTTGGCGGGGCGTTACAAAAGCAGCTGGATGCTTGGCAGAGCCGGCCATGTTATGGGTGTGAATGGCGGCTGGGAGAGGCGGTCGAACGGTGGGTTGCCCTGAATGGTTCTCAGCGGAAAACCGCACTTTAACGCGAAGACATAAATCAAATTAGTTTTTCAAGCGAATGCACTCGACTAATTCGTACGGCAAGCGAACGCGCCAAACCGAAGGTACATACAACGCAGCGCGTTTGTTGCTCATTTTCAGTGCGTAGGACAATGCCGGAGCTGTCCTATGCCAAGGCAACAAAGGGACAGACATACAGATAGAGAGAGGTATCGATTAATGTTTATCCCGTGACACAACGCCACAAAAACCGCGGCGGCCGTTGGTCCATTAAAAGCCGCACACAAAGACCAACCAACCCCATGGCATTAAACTCGGGTTCGGCTGTCCCAAGGACAATGGCAAGGGACAGTCCACACGCGCTTCTAAGTCGCATCCACTTCACTCCACTCCACTCCACTCTCGGCACAAGATCAATGCCACTTAGTTTTTCCACCAAAGCGAGCGATACTTTTGGGGCATGCCACAGGCGGCAGTAGGCACACAACAGCTGCCCTCTCTCTCTCTCTCTCTTTCTCTGTTATATACTACATGCGAGTGCTTGTGTGTGTGTGTGCGTGAGCAGCTGCCTTCTTAGCAATGGCGTTTCGCCCCGCCTTTCGCTCACGCGTTTTGTGCGCGTTTTTTGTCGCCAGGGCTAAAAATACTTTCAAAGTCAAAACATTTTTGAAAATCCTTGCTGCATAGAAGATTTCAATTTTAATTTTAACTCAGTTGCGATCGTCGCAAATACACTTAACATCAAATCCAATAATCCGCTTGTAATGCAGTCCATTCAAAATACAACTCCCGGTCTAGTGTGTCCAGTGATCGGACTCTTTGTCCGCATGTCCTGCGGCGTTTTTCAATTTGAATAGCCATATGTGCGGGTTGCAGTAGGTATATGTGTGTGTGTGTGTGTTTGTATGCAAAGTGTTGACCCCGATGGGTAATCGTTCTATTATTAATGGACATTTGCCCTCAAACAATGTCACAGTGCCATATCGATCTATTTTGGCTACCGAGCATGCATACAAATACGATCTATTTATTTACCTGCCCAGGATTATTTAGGATTTCGGGGCTAACAACACTTTTTATAGCCCTATGCAAGTCAAGCAAACTGATGAAGCAAAATATAATATTATCGGCTGGAGCTATGCATATCTAAAATTTAACGTAGACCATTTTTAATATATTCAAATGGTTTTTATCGAATACGCAGTCTACAGATACACCAAAAACTTAAAAAAATATAATATTAAATGTACATATTCTTACAGAATTCTTAAATTTTAGGATCTTGCTATATTGGTTAACTGATAAATATTTAATGGAAACATTTTCCTGTAGCCATCTTTCCTAGATAAGATCTATTTCTTCTCAGTATAAATAATATAAACTTCAGCGAAACAAGTATATGGGCATACAAATTTTTATGGCAAAAAGTATTTTAATTAAAACAAATTAATTCAAGTTTATTTTGTTATTGTAGAACTTATGAATATACAACAAAAATGATTAACAAACTTAAATTTGTTGTAAATAAATAACAAATTTATTGCATTGGCAACCGTTATAGGAAATAAGTATATGTGAAGTAATATGTTATCTTTATTAAAATATATGTTGCACATCGTATCTCTTTCCTTTGCCGTTTGCAACGATTAAACAGAAGAAAAGTTTTTTAATTTGCCATGTGACACGCTTTTGAGGCTTATAACAGATTTACACTCGGAAATCGTCTTAGGATTGTGAGATTTGTGCAAGCGAGCGTAAGAAATACGTGAAAATCTGTAACAATCAGCAGAGTGTCAGGGGCAGGGGCAGTGGCAGAGACATCGGCACGTTCCTTTGGACCCATAGAGCTGGCCAAGATCCGACTAGCACTACTGTTCGGGTTTCCTGTCAAGAAATGAGGCAAACATAAGTGGCTTGGCTCGCCCAAAGAAGTCAAATGCAAATTGAAATGTACGAAAAGGAGACAAAGACCGGCCGAGTTCTGCTGAAACCATGGACAATGGCTACTGGGTATTGCCAAGGCTCGTTGGACAAAGCCTTTTCACACTTATCAATGGCAAGCGGATGGACTTTTGTTTCGGATGCAAAAAAGATGCATACTGTGCACTGAAAGGCTGCAAGCGGTAGGAAATTGCAACGATTGCCATACAGCTATTGAGCTGCTGGTTGGGCTCTCTGACTCCTATGGTGCAATTATGATGGAAAGGTGCTAATAATAACCGATAAATTCATGTTTACCTAACAGCCCAAGGTTCTGGTCAGCTGTCAAGTGTCTGTTGTGCGTGTGCCTGCAGGAATGAGTGAATGAATGAATAGATGGATGGCCAACTTGTATGAATGATGAACTGCATTTGTAGTGACTGCCTCTGGGCTCTTGTTGCAATCTTGTAGGTGCAGCAGCCATCACTCCGCTCTGCCTGAAGGCTGTGCGATTGTTGAGATTGCCAAATATTGCGGGGGAAAATTGCATTCGATTTGATTGATCGGTTATCGCACGAATCGAATGATACGCTCGTGTGATTCCCTATTGAATAAATACCGAAAAATTCTACAAAAAAACAGAGTTTTTTAATAAAAATAAAATAGTTTTGTAGCAATCATAATGAGTGCATGCCAAAAGTGATTGATGAGACAGCAGATAGTAAAAATGTTATCTAGAGTTCCCCTATAAAACTTTACTCGATATCGATAGCTATGATTGCATCTTTTGCAATCGGATGAACGTATAGCTGCTGTTTCTTCTATGTACTATGTTGAAATCTGTTGTAGTGTCTGCTGGGAGACCGCAAAAACTAGTATAAATTGACATCATAAATTAAAATTACTTCC
This sequence comes from Hypselothyrea guttata, assembly GCA_035045125.1. Lineage (NCBI taxonomy): Eukaryota > Metazoa > Arthropoda > Insecta > Diptera > Drosophilidae > Hypselothyrea > Hypselothyrea guttata. The sequence continues at coordinate 634,416 of JAWNNJ010002199.1, read as the reverse complement.
ACCCTTCTTCACATAGGCGCTCCACCAGGCCAAACCCAGTCACAGCCCTCGGTTGCGGCATTGGACTATTCGCATCTTCAGAGGGTTGGCCCTCTGCTCTGGGGTTGCATGAGGAAAACCCAAAATGCCAGAGGCCCAAAACGTAAATGTCACAGCGGTTGAGAGTGAAAAAAGGGGCGAGCACGCAGCCATCAACACGATTATTTCGCATAAAATAAATTGATTCCTGTTAAAAGTCAAGCATGTCCTTTTGATGCTACCAAAGGAACTGTACACACACACACACACACATGCACACAGCTACAAACCGAAAACAACGTTTGAAAAATGTCGAAATTTGTCCACAATAAGTTCTTTATTGAGTCGCCATAGACAAAAGGATTGCCACCGCCGCCGCCGCTATATAAACCACGGCCACGGTCGAACCACTCGACTTCAGCGCAGCTAAAGAAAACAATGAAACAATGGGCCCAGAGAGACATAGAAAACTGTGCCACGTCTTCGCCTTGAATTGCGCCAGGCAACCGCATCTCTCTATGTATGTAGATATGTATCTGTATCTGTATCTGGATTTGTATCTGTGTCTATAGCTGCAGACGGAGGGGCAGTACCGACACCTTTGCCTCGACACCTTCCCCTTGGTTATTGTCTCCTAGGAATCTATTCAATTCAATAGAAAGTGGCATATAAATAATGATGAGCGAGCCAATTTCTAAACAGTTGCGTCAAGAGCGATGTCGAGCTGTTTCATTGTCTTCTCGGCCCTTTTTTCCTATGAGCCAGCTAGCCAGACAGCCAGGCAACGTGGCTCTGACAATCCACAAATGCCATATCCTTAAGTGCGGTCGCCAAGGTGCCTGACTGACTGGATGGCCGACTGCTCCTCGTCTCCTCTCCCAGACGTTCGGTCGCCGCTTAAATTGAGCGTATGAAATTGATTAGCTGACGCATTTTAGTTACAATATTTGTATTTAGTTTATAAACTAATTTGAAAATCGGTCGACCCATTAGATAAGTGGCGTGCGTGAAGCATGTGCGTTGTCACCTACCACAGCGTGGAAAGGTGCGGATAGGTTTCATTGATAGAGCTGCTCTTGGCAGGGGTCGATCCTCGTTTTAGATATACTTCGTTTTCGACGTAACATTAAAGGAAAATACCTATGTTTGGGAATATGGAACAGGGTTAATTAGTTTGTGCAAACGTATGTTACATACAGAAGGAGGCAGACGAAGTATATGTATATGTTCTTCATACTTGATCAGGACTTGGTTTTTGACAGTTTAAGTTTGTTTTAGATTTGTAATACCCCTTCAAACACTAATTACAGCATTCACATTATGATCAGCTAATAATAAGAAAAATGGAACATAAAACTTAAAACATAGAACATGGAAAATGGAACATATAACCTGAAACCTAAATACCGAAAATGGTGTTTTTAGCTTTTATAGTGTGTGCTTTTTACCACGCCCATTTCTGAGTGTTATAAACATTTCCCATTTGTTGTTGTATTATTTTGCTACAAAATTTAGAATATTAGGTTCTTATTTTTGAGCTTTTTTCACGGCTAAAACCCTAACTACTTTCCTAAAATATTTATGTAGTTATTATTTATGCCTGGACATTATTTGCTGACAATTCTAAATATTCTTTCTCAATAGGAAAAACTGATATTATAAACAATTCTTGATTAAAGGACTATCGAGGGATTTACAAACAAATCCCAACTTGTATATAATCCTTGATGAAACATATAATAAATTAAACCCAATTACAACCTTCTATATTTTCCCATGCCCACGCATTCCTTTAAAAAAAATCACAATAAAAACTACTAAGCCGATCATTTACACTCTTGAATTGTGAATCAAAGTCATAATTCCGCTTTACTCGGGACTCGACAATTCAATCAGTGGCTGCCGCTGAAATTCTCGGGAATTTTGTTTAACTTTTCGCAGTGGATGGCGATTCCTGCTACCAGTCTTTGTGATTGAGCCATATAACTGCCCATATAACCTGTTACAATTGAATGGCAGGCAAACGTCATAGATGCAGCTGAAGTCAAGTTGGCTGCCATTATTAATTAGCAGAATTGTCTATTTTGTGAGGTGTCAACAGGTAAATTCGTCATTGTCCTGGCGATTTTTTAAGGTGCTGCAAAGGGGGATAGCGAACTGCTTTGTTTTTGCAAGACAGCCTCTTGGCGGCAAGTTCTGAGAGTGCCGCATGTAGCAATGTCACGTTGCACATCAGAGGGAACCGGCTGGTTGGGTCGGCCGCAATCTAAAGGATAATGTGGCAAAATCCTGACAATTGATGTCCTTTGCACTGCGGCACTTCAAATGCTGCGACAACGCTACATGACTTAGAGATTCGGCGATAGAGATGAATCCCAAGATGAAGACCTTTCGTTTGTTTGTTGTTGGCCAAGGCAACAACACTTGACGCTTCGGCCGGGGGAGGGCGCATATAAATAATAATAATCAAACAAATATTAATACGACTCTATTTCAATATAACTATCTGACGCGTCGTGCATTGTTTTCTCTCTAATGTAATTTTTCAACAGGCCTCAAGTGCGCTGTGGGATTTCCTTTGTTCTTCCACCTATATTTGTATATACCCCAAGTGCCAGTTATAATCAATTTCAATCAGCTTTCGTTACGGCTGCCATAAGCTGTCCATAGATGGCGCTGCCACGGCCAGCCAAGCACAACCCAACACCCACCACACGCCACTCACCACCCACGACCCACCACCCACTCATACACACAAGCGCGCACGCATATTTGAGTGCTTCCTAAGCGTTACACTTTCACATTTCCTGCTGTCACTCGTGAGCTATGGCTCGTGTCACGACTGTGGTGAGTTTCAAAGCACAGATGCACTGTGAAAAATAAAAACTAAATTTAAATGGTTGATAACTGAAAATCTTTAGATATTTAAACTGTAGAATTTTAGTTTTCAGCTTACCAATTATTATTGAATATAAAAATATATTTAGATTTCATTTAAAGTGAGTACGAAAATTTAATAAAAATTTTTGTTGGTTAATTTTAATATTTTCCACATTCATTTTTCTATTTTACTTATGTTAAATAGCGGAAATGTTAATATTATTGAAAATATATTGCCTATTTCAATATCTAATTTAATTCTAAAACATTCTATATATTTTTAATGTCATTTAATTTTTAGTTTGATTTGTTATCACCAGATAATCTTTTAATTTATATTTAATTCTTTAATTTAATTTTATACTCAATTTAAAATAATATAATTTTCTGTGTCTACTGTTAATACCATTTTTGTGTTTAATGTCACATACAAAAAATATTTAGGTTTGCATTTCACTGGCAAGCCTTTTTGTTAAGTTAATATTTATTTATTTTCCTATTACTTAATTTTTATAATTCCTTAATTAATTAATTATTTGTTTTTTATTTTAATATTAATAAATGAAAAACTGTTAAGCAACATTTAACTGAGTTCAACCTATCTATCACCCCATTTATTTCTTCTGGGTGCTCTCCAATTCCTGCAGCAAATGCTGGCTTTGTTTCTCTTCGTTTCTCTCAGTGTGCTTAGAGCAGCAAAGTTTGGTGCAGACTTTTCGACGTTGTCGCTGGCATCAGTTTGCTCTGAACCGTCTCGCCAGGCGAAAGCAAAGCTTTGCTTGCTCGTGCGCGTTTCGAATTCACATACACCAACTCACCCATACACACACAACAGTAACAGCAACAGCAACAGCAACAGCGACAGCGACAGCAACAAGAACAACAAGACACACACACACAGACAGAGACACACGGACACACAGACACACGGACACACGGACACGCTGCGTGACATCCGAAGCCAAGGCACACACGCACACACGCACACGCCGAACTCTGTATATGTGTGGGAGCAAAAAATTATGAGCAGCGAGCCGAAAATACAGTTATAAAACAGATGAAAAAATTAATGCATTAATTAATTAAATCGAGCTAGAGCGAAAGTGATGTGAAAATTGGCCTAGAGCCAGAGAGAGAGAGCGAGAGAGCGAGAGCAAGAGTGAGAATCCATCTTGGCCATATAACGAAAGGTCGCACGTTTTCCAATTGCAACGGTTTTCTTCTGTATCTGTTTTCCGCAAAAATAAAAAACTCTTAAGCTAAACTCTCTGAAAAGTGCAAAGTTTATAAGCGATTAATTAATTAACTAAGGGAAAAACAACTGACAAAATGGTAAGAATTGTGCCGAAATGATTATGAAATTTCCTTGATGCGTGCGAGATGGTAGATATGTGTAAATGTAGTTGTGTAGTTGTGTTGGTGTAAGTGAGCGTGTGTTTGTGTTGCCAGAATTGTTAGCAATTGTTTACGGGCACAAGTGACAGTCAATTGCATTTTTGTTGTCCGTCTTAGGCTCAGAACTTGTCGCCTGGCCATAAAAACACAAAACAAAACATTACACATTTGCTTGCCACTCAGTGGGAGAGGGGAAGGGATGAAGGAGGAAAGGGAGGTAGTCGCCATGCTTTGTTGTGAGCCGTTAAGACAAATATGATGTAAGCCCGAATGCCTCAGCTCTCTCCTGCCCCCTCCTTCGCTCGGTAGTCATGGCAACATGTATACTATATATGCTTAACAGTGCCATTTATTTTTATAAGATGTTGTTGCAGCATCCATGGCTAACTGTAACTGTAGTTAGCACCCCTCCCGCTCACCCACACCCACAAAGCGTTTGCAACCTTAGCCAAGCGCGCGTGTATGAGCGGGAGGGGGCGGGCAAGGGGGCAACGGGCGCCAGGCAAATCGATATTGTGCGGCATGACCGAGTGGCCCACAAGGCGCTGTGTATGTTTTGATTCAGCCCCCCCTCTCTTCAACCGCTTCCCACAGCGCTCTCTTTGGCTCTTATGCCCCATGCTCGTGTGGTGGCTTCCTCGTTGTTGTTGTTGTTGTTGCAGCAATGGGGCAGCCAGCCAGACGCCGCAGCTGTCGGCGTCGACGTCGACGTCGCTGCTCCTTTTTTTGCTACTCTTGCACTCTCGCCTCGGCGGTTGATGTCGTGCCTCGTCTTTTGTGGTGAAAACTTTCCATTTTGCTCTCTTTTGGCTCACCTACCAAACTCAATAAACCTTAACAGCCGCTCTCTGGCGTCAAAATTGCGCTGTTATCACTGCAGCAGCAGCGGCAGCGGCAGTAGCAGCAGCAGCAGCAGCAGCAACAACAATTGTCAATAGCAAACAAATGGCTATAATCAGTGTTGCCAATTTTGTTGAGAAAAAAGATGTTTTTAGCGGCACGTCCACAAAAATATATAAGAAAAAAGATTTTCCATGCTTTTCCTTAACAATTTATTTCACAATCCCTTTAAACTTTTTTCACAAAATTTACTTTTATATTATTATTATTAAATTTCGGCTCCAGCTGGTTTCCAAATCTGCCCAAAGAACTCATAGAACTTTTAGTTTTTGAAGTTTTTTTTTTAATGGAATAAAAGCGGAAAAGGAGATGGGCAAAAACAGCCGGGTACGTCCTGCTGATCGGCTACGTTGTTACTGATTTTTTAACTTTTTCAATTGCTTAACAATATAGTTGATTTTTCTTTGAAAATAACAATTTCCCTATAATATTTAAGTGTTAAAATGGCAGAAAAACTTTCCAATACCAAAACAAAAATAAAGCAACTTTAGATTAATTGATATATGTATGCGCAAATATTAAACAATACTATGGCAATAGATCAAACTTATGAAAAATCGGATAATTATTTATATATATTTTGCAAACGCTTTTCAAAAATAACAAGATTTGACGGGAAAATAGCGGATTTGGCTGCAGCGATTATAATGCTGCTCGAAATTTATTCACAGACATTTATTGTTGTTGTCGCTTATGTAGTTTGTGTCACGATTTGCGCATTTTGTCAAGGGAGTCGAATTCAAGGCACACACATGATGTCATACACACACAATCACAATACATATAGAAATCTCAATTTCTTTGTCTGTTTGTGTGTGCGTGTTTGCCTTGATAAGTATGCAGCATTTCTTGGCAATGGCAAAAGAAAATTCTTTCAGAAATTGCAGCAATTGCTTAGCGCAAATCTGTTTCAGAGCAGTGTATGTTTTCTTATCGCTTATCAGTGCGGGCCAGACGCACAAATTTGAACATTTGTATGTACATATGTATGTATTTGATAAGGCAAACTAACGATAGCTTTAGTGAACTTCCCTATCACTTTATATATTCAAATTCTTCAGAGTTGGACGAACCTACTTGGCTCGCTTGGTCAATTGCATATCAAATTTCAAGCCACCAGATAAAAAACCATATTGCAACAATGGCATCTTGTTGCTGGCTAATACGCATACTAGTTCTATGGCAACTAAAGCCGGCTGTACCAGGTACTATTATTAGTGCTAAGCCCCAGCTCTGGTTGCTCTTGCTGCTCTTGTTGCAATTTTCCATTTACTTTCGAACCCCGACTAGTTGATGGCCAGGCCTAGTCGCTGCTTCAGCTGGGGCTATATCAAATTTCATGTCTCAGTCAACCAAGTTGAGGCAAGCGCAGTGGCAATAAACTTAATAAGATTGCCACAAGCACAACCTACTCGTATTTACTCAGACACATAGCAGATGTAAACATAGTAGTTAGATGTGTACTCTATCTGCTTGTACTGTTCCCTCTGTATGGGCTCATAAATACCCTGCACGCGCAGCTTTAGCCAAGAAGTATATGAGACGAGAGAGGCTAATAAACTATAACAACATTAAGATACTCCTCATGTATTATTTGTTAAATATATTAAATTTAAAAATAAATTAAGATCAAGAAATTTATACCTAATACATACTAAACTCAACATAATTATTTTTTTACATTTGAGCAGAATTTCTTCAGTCTGAAGGCTCTCTCTTTAAAAGAGAGTATCTTAATTTAATGTTTTCACAAGAAATATAAATATAAATCAGTTCACCCACCATTTGGCGCGCAGTTCGAATTTACAGATTTTTAGTAAACAATAACAAAGATAATATACTTTTATGTTCTATTCATATTTATTTTTAAATGACACATTTGAAACTTTGCAGGAGAGGTCTCTTTTAGTTGTTAGCAAGGTCTGATCTGTGAGTTTATTCTCTTTAGCAAATTGAGCTCGGTTTGATGATCAATTAATTATGAAAAAGCGCGCTCTATAGTATTAAATATTTGGAATTTGTAAGACAGATATATCTAAAGATTTCTGCATAGACCTTAATTAAAAATTTGTGCACGTTTATGGGTATCTTCAAGTTGAGCACACTGCAGTGCATTTCAGTTGCTTTCAGTTGATGTTTACCTACCATTTAGCACATACATAGAAAGTATTATGTACATACATAATGTGCAAATGTCTGTTTGTGTGCTGTACATAAAACCTTATCAGAGGCGACGCCTGCAGGCGATGTGTAGCAAGCACATAAGCCGCATAGTCTTAGCAGCTTTGTCTTTGGCACGCTTTGTGTGCTTAGATGGGGCGCCTAAGCTCTCCCTAAAACAGTCAACAATGACAACTAGCATAGGAGGCAGAAGAAAAGCAATTCGAATAACAAGTGGAAAGCGGAAGGTGGAGACGATTCTAATGTGTTGTATCTCTTGAATGCAGATCGGACGTCGTCGCTCGCGTCGTGCGCGCTTTTGGAACATGGGTCTGCTCTTTCTGATCTATTACTGTGTGACCGTCTACTCGGCCAAGGGCGATGACAAGGATATGCCGGACATGCCGTTGGATGTGGGCAGTTTGCCAGAGGCTGCCGATCCGGATACTCCCACTCTTATCCCAACAATACCAATGACCAGCACAGCCAATCCTCTGCTGACCACGATGGTTAGTTTGATCCCAAGGCATTTGCAGCTTCTATTTTATATTCATGCATTTTATTTTATTTTGTCAGTCAAGTAATGTAACAAACACGACAGCTGCCAAGGGTAAACATGCAGATCTTTCCTTTTATCGGACAAGACGATTAAACTGCACGCCCCCGGCCATTGAGCAGTTCCCGAAGCCGCTGATGAACAAATGGGGCAGGCAGCACGGTGGACTCATCATACACATCATAGTGGCCCTCTACACCTTCTTCGGCTTGGCCATTGTGTGCGATGAGTACTTTGTGGCCAGTCTGGACAGGCTATGCGAGGGTAAGTTGCAAGTTCTCCGAATACAATTGTCACTTATTTGTATCTGCATCCCGCTCAGAGCTAAGGCTGTCGCCGGATGTGGCAGGTGCCACTTTCATGGCCGCTGGCAGCTCTGCACCCGAGCTGGCCACTGTAGTAATTGGCGTGTTCTTTGCCCAGGATGATATTGGCATCAGTGGCGTCATTGGCTCCGCGGTCTTTAACATCATGTTTGTGATCTCGGTCTGTGCCCTCTGCTCTGGCACTGTGTGCCAGCTCAACTGGTGGCCTCTGGTGCGTGATTGCTTCTTCTACTGCGTGTCCATATTGGTCATGCTGATCATCATCTTCAACGATGTCATCTCATGTGTAAGTTGACTTGGCACTTCAACCATCTTAGTACTAATTTCATTCACTTTTATGCAGTTTGAGTCTGTGGTGATGCTGGCCTGCTATGTGTTCTACTGCGTGGCATTGGTGTTCAATACACCGTTAGAACGCTGGGCTATGAGCCTCAATCTTCCCTTCAAGCTGCCCAGCAAAGAGGAGCAGTCCTCTTTGGTTACCTATAAGAACGTGCCGGAAAGCTCCTACACACAGGGCAATCAACAGCCGACGTCACCGCCTAAAAACCCCGAAACAAGCTCGCAGCAGCAACAGCCATCGGCACAGGGAGATTACCAGAGCTACAACGATCCCAATTCCAGCTGGGATCCAAACTCTGCCTGGGGAGAGGAGAATCAGAAACCGCCACAGCCCACGACCAGTTTCACTGCCAGCAGCCAACCGCCGGAGGACGACTGGGGCATGAGTCAATTTAATCAGGGACATGGCCAGGAGAATATGGGCTATCATGCTGATCAGCCGGAAGCGGTGGTCACTGGCGAAGCATCCGCTGCTGCAGCCTCCAAAACGCAAGTGGCAGCTTCTGCGCCAGTTCCTATCGAGTACTACAAGTCGACGGATAAACAGCGCGAAGTACGTCCAGATCCCTTGGTTCGACCTGCGCAGGGCGGACCGGCTCTGATAGCGTGGTATGTGGTTTATCCCATACACTTTCTATGCAAGATATCGATGCCGGATTGCCGGGAGGAACGGTATAAGAGGTGGTATCCGTTTACGTTTCTGATGTCAATGGTTTGGATCTCGTTTTACTCGTACTTTATGGTCTGGATGATAACGGTGATTGGGTCCACGCTGGGCATACCAGACACTGTGATGGGACTGACGTTCGTAGCAGCTGGCGTTTCTGTGCCTGATGCCCTAAGCTCAATAGCTGTTATCAAAGAGGGCTTTGGCGATATGGCCGTATCGAACGCAATTGGCTCCAATGTCTTTGATATACTAGTGTGCTTAGGTCTTCCATGGTTCATACAAACGGCCATCATTAAGCCTGGTTCGCACGTCAATGTTTATTCCAAGGGTATGTATTGTCATTATATACTCTGATAAACCTACACCTCTCCCTGTACTGCTAGTAAACGTCGTCTATATGTGGTATGCCTGGCATGTGTAAATGTTAGATGGTATAAACCGTAGCTGCAGATCCATAGATACTTCCATGCTAATCCTATAAGTTCTTATAATTATACTCTAGGTTTGACTTATTCCACACTCTCGCTCTTCTCCACCGTGATCTTCTTGATAATCTCGACTCACTTGAATGGCTGGAAATTGGACAAGCGTCTGGGTATCATACTGATGGTTTGGTATATACTCTTCATAACCCTGGCGGCGCTCTATGAGATGAACGTGTTTGGTTACATGAACCCACCAGAGTGTAAAAGTAAGTAGTATGCAGGCAGTAGTATCGCAGATACTCTAACATCTTTCTATCTCAAAGGCGAGTTCTAAAGCAGTTACTGCGGACTACCGGATCAACGGATCATATATAGACAAATCTGCACTTAGTATCACCAGCATCACCAGCACCAAATAGGCAATACGAGTATATACAAACACAGTCATATGCAAAAGTATGCGCATGCAGCAACTATAGAGAACAAGATTTCAAACCACAACAACATCTATCATATATGTACATTTACTGGACAAAAACCAAATAGCATATTGGATTACTCAACGCGCGTTTTACATGAATTTTTACATGCACCAAATTGAAAAAAAAAGAAACCTAATATATACACCATATATAATGGATATATGTACTATTTGAGATATTTAGGCGAATGCAAACAAACCCATATAGAACATATACATACTTATACTTATATATGCGTATAGCACTGTAGGTAGGGTGAAAATGTATTAAATTAAGTACAAGTATAACAATGAGAGATAAACAAAAAATACTCAACAAATCATAAACATTTGTTGTCACGGTTTTATGGAACAACACGAATAGCAAAGGAACAACGCAAAATTTCATACACTCACACGAACACAACGTTGAAAATTTATTAAAATTTAGGCATTGGTTAATTTTGTTAAGTGAATTATTAAATTTATCGAATGTTGTTTAGTTTGTAAGTTTTTCCAATTCGAACAAAATTAAATCTGCATCAAGAGCAGAGTTAGTTGAAACCAATGAATAAGATCAACGAATTTTTGTTATAATTTAGCAGTAACTGATACCCTCTAAATTGCAAGCCAACAAAGATGTAATACACAGGGTATTCGCTAGTTGAGTGTACACATATCTAGCTTACTGTTGCGTTTATTTATTGCATTAAATATTTGTATTTGACATACAGTAAGTACTACATTTCGCAGGTAATCTTTATGTAGATATTGTTAAATCATGCATACATACTACATCAGCAAATAGAAATGAGTGTATATTTTGTACAATTACGATTACAATTACAACTGACAAATAGCCATTTTGATTAAAACGAAAACGTCCTAAGTTTTGCCATAGACAAACTATAATTTAATCAATTAACTATGGACTCATTAGGCAAAACATTTAACTTGGTGATACTTGATAGCTGAACCATAATAAAAATGTAGATGAACTGAATGCATTTGAATTCATTGAATTCTTTAAATAAAAACAATTGACTCAATAGCTAATTGTGTGATTAGTATCAGCTATATTATGATACACGATTCGTGATAACGATAAACATAACGATTATGATAACGATAACAGCGCTTTCGATTCTTTCAGCTATCAAATATCACTAACTGAGATGCACTGCTGAATGTTTCCACAATTCGCATGACAAATATATATTAAACATTTAAAAGAATATTTATATATATGTATATTTAACCTAATGGGCAATTAATGGCGTCAATTTTTTACTGTAAATAAGTATATGAATTCTCAATGTATACAAACAAGTTATGGAACGAATAATGTAAATTTATAGTCAATTTTTGGTGCAATTTCTATACGTGCATATTTACGAAATACATATTTGTCGAAATTTTTAAACAAAAACTCATATAGCGTCAAGCGAATGATTCAAATTAATATTTATGTTACTTGAAATTAAATAAGATTAAATACTATTACAATTTGTATAAGATAATGACACTAAAGCAACATTTTTACTATGTATATTTTAGTATAATGTGTATAAATTAGCAATTTTAATTTAAGCGAACGTAATCGTTTAGTTTTAATTTTATATTGGAAAATAAATTTATTTATTAAATTGATTATTGAAATAATCAAAGGTTCTGTTTCAGCTTCTAAATGTTAAGAATTTTAATTGAAAATATCTAAAAATAATAGCTGAAATATTTATTTTATTGTTGGCATTTTTGTTTGCAACACTTTCAGAAAATGTTACTTAAAGCAGAGTTAGATTGTTGCTTCGGTAGTATTGCTAGCATATTACGAAATCGGTATGATAATTTAGCTGCAATCAGAGTGTAAGACACACACACATACACATACATATGATATACCCAAAAATACAAGACATAACCACTATTTATTTAGCATAAAGTTATTTAACAAAACAATTACAAACTTACATAGTGAGCCATGCACTGCTATATACATATAAATGGACGCGCTCAAAACATAGTTACATACATATTTATACAAAACAAAAAAATCATGTATAGACTATATTAGCATATTAGATACAGATACATTACAGATACAGATACACAGACAGGGTCGAAGTTTGGATTGAATGCGATGATAAGATGGGTTGGCATGCGATGAGTTTAGTATTTCCATTTACGAATGAACTATATAATACTTATGCTAAAGTTAAACCAATAACAATAAATGTACGAACAATCGCCTAATGAAATCTCCCACAAATACAAACATACTAACTACTTACCTATAGATACCAATACAATTTATCGATACTGTCGATGGTACAGTTTTAGGCCCACTTAATTTTCGAGTGTAATTTGTAATTTCTTCAAAGTTTATCAGGGTTGAAAACAGTATTATCGACAGTTTTGAAATTCTATATTTATAGTAAAAATGTAATGCTTCCTATGGCCATTACACCAAGTACAAGGTTCTTCCCCCGACTCAATGAAATAGTAGGCGAAATTCTTATATGAATATAACTGAAGTTACAGACAGACATATGAATAACAGTCATTAACCATGTTATCACACATCTGAAAGGCATATTTACATGTTTACCAATATACAATCCAAAGAAACTAACCTTAAATTGTTGCCGAGCGTTAAGTGTTTCAATTACAACAAACTATTTCAATTAGAAGTTCAATTTAAAGCTTAACCAAATCGTACAAATTACGTAATGTAATTAAGATGTTCTATTCATAATTATGTTTTTGTTTCTTCTACTACTACAGCTAAATATAACTTCTAACCAAATCAAATTGAATCAAATATTGTATATTACGTGTTACTTTCGACTGTACAAGTATCCAAACTATCTAAGTATTAAGTATAAATATACATATACGAATTGACGGTTAAACACACACACACACACACACACACACATACATATACATGCTTTAAACATACATATGTACATACATATACAATACATAACGAACATGTACAATAAATGTCATCAACATACCTACATACATACCACATATATTCGATATACTATGATATTATTCTATAACATTATACTACCATTTGTGTTAACCTATGACTATAATTGTTTGCAAACATATTTGAAAGATACTTCAGATATACATACATAGTATTTATTTATGCGATTTACATACATAAATTAACGCAATTAACAAATTATAAACAACAATAATATTGATTTGTGAACAAAACAATTTAACGAATAAACGAACAACTTAAAAACTATTGCTATTATACACAACTGTTGATGTTATGTTTAGTCTAATAATGGATTTCAAAATAAAATGAATATACACACGCATCAAGCTTTTTTGATTTAATTATACTTACATTAAACTCTTTGTACCAACTTACTAGTAATACCCATACCAAATTGGTTATACCCAGTATACTGAAATGTTTATACAACCTTGATGTTATGCCAAAGATGAGCAGTATGGAAGAAATTCTAAAAAATCATTTCACATGCGGATCATCATAAAGTGAACAATAATATTTCTAACCTTATTGAACAAATTAACCTTGGAGGACAACCAAACACATGAAATTGCGTCTACACTAACCAGGCAGTCTTAAAACTTTTGGATTGTAAATCAGAAATAGTCGTAAGACAGTCCACTTCATCATTTGTCCCTAACTCCCCAGCTTTAGGTTGCACCCGACTTTTGACTTTCAGACTTAATTAATTGGATATTGTATTACCTTCCATTATAATCGATTGGGTGTATGCTTTCATTGCAACGCTTCTAAAGGTCTTTAAATAATATGTATATGTTAATATATATAATGTAGAAGTACCTTGTTAACACCCTTCAGCTATTCATTAATCCAGTTTCTTAATTGACATACTTATCTTTATACTTTATGTACCCACTGTCCATTTATACCCTATACCCATAAAATGCGTGAAACAGGGTATATCTTCTATATTTTCATATTCAAGTTTATCTTTTTTCGGTTTATCGCAGCAAACTGTAAATATTATGTCAAATAATATTTACATCATTACATATTAGAAAATTTAAAATTAAATTTTTATAATTTCATTTGTAGAACATTTGTAAAAATGTTTAAACTAAAGTTTGAAATAAATTAAGAATTAGAAAAAAAATCATTTTAATATTACCAAATACATTTATAATAATCGCGCAATATGTCTTCCGATAAGATAGATATTGATCAGGACAGATATGATCAGAGCACCTATATGGGACGTGCTAAGCATTTTTTCCGGGTAACAAATCCTCTAAATTTATTGGTAACCAACAATCAGCTTGAGAGTGCCCGCGAATCTGTAGAGTATATGCGTGCCCACAAGAAGCTACCCAAGGGCATGACAGTTGAGGATGCATGGAGTGCGAAGTATCTGTATGATTCGGCATTTCATCCAGATACGGGTGAGAAGCAGATCATAGTTGGACGAATGTCTGCACAAATGCCAATGAATACGATTATCACAGCTGGTAAATAAATAATAGATCCTGTACATACAATTATACAAAAGCTAAATGTGTGTAACAGGCAGTGGGAGGCGTGGCAGATTCCACAAAGCATATATATTCTGAATCAGGACGGCGAGATGAGTTGATAGATAGTCATGTCCGTCTGGCCTTCTCCCTGTCAGGTAGATTTCACAAACTATAAACGTTAGATACACCCTTTTTGTTGCATTACGATGGGATAAGAAAGTGTAAAGATATGCAACAGAAAATTTGCTTGACTATGTGTACATTATTGAAACAATGTACAGGGTCTCCTACTGTCGGTTACGTTCGACTGTAGCCTTCCGCTCGATAGATCTACCCCATGCTTATTTTATAAATTTTGTCTTCAGGCATGTTGACCATGTACAAATCCACGCCAGCTGTAGTCTTTTGGCAATGGTTTAATCAGACGTTCAACGCCACTGTTAACTATGCGAACCGCTCCGGCAAGACGATAATATCTAAAGAGTGTGTATACCAAGTTAGCGTTAAGTAATGATAATAATGACACATTGAATTGCAGGCAATTATTATTTTCGTATTGTATGGCCACAGGAGGTGCTCTGAGCACCGCCCTCTATATGAATCGCGCCGTCAAGCATATGAATCCACTCATTGGACGCCTGGTACCGTTCGTCGCCTGTGCGGCTGCTAATTGTATAAACATACCCTGCATGCGAATGGAGTAAGTAAACCTAATAGCCTATACCTAATAATAATACTACATATAATATATACCAACTATGCAGGGAATTGAAAAATGGCATGACCTTGCTGGATGAGAATAACAATGAAGTGGGCGCATCCAGAAAAGCAGCTATATACGGCATCTCATCAGTGGTATTCAGTCGTGTTTGTATGGCCATTCCAGGAATGAGTAAGTATTTCTATTCCAAAATCTGCATATTGCAGGATTTGCATAATTTGAACTTTAATCTCAACAGCGATGACTCCTGTGCTGGTGGAACAACTGGATAAGCGTGGCTTCTTTAAGAAACATCCCAATTCTTCTGCACCTATTCAAACGTTATTTGTGGCATTTATGCTAATCTTTGCCACGCCCCTCTGCTGTGCAATATTTAACCAGCGCGTTGCCATTGCGGTGGACGACCTTGAGGCTGACGTTCGCGATTCGATAAAGAAGAAACGTTCGGATTTACCAGTTGTATGGTATAACAAGGGCTTATAAATGATGGGTTATCCAGGAAAAGTTCACTTCACTTCTGCAGGCAATTTCCCATATAGAGGCATCTGATATCTGTTAAATATTAATTTCTAGCTTTCCAAAATTCGAGTAAACAAATTATTCACACAATACAAAAATTGTTCCAGGTTTAAGCAAAATTTGGTTAATCGAACAAGTGGTACATTGTGACCAATTTATCTATTATTGAGCTTAGCCTTAGCTTCTAGATTTTAGACCTAGCATTGATTTGCTTTTGGAAAATTCGCTAAAGAAAATTATGCAAAATATATCTGTTAATATTTAAATTTTCAGTATATGCAAATATAATAGAATTATGTGAGAAACGGTAAAAGTAAAAGTAGTAAAAATAGTATAGTAATCTCTTGGTCACTAGAGGGTTAAGCTAAACAGTCGGCAAAAGGTACTCGGATTTTGGAAAAGCTCGCTCTTTGAAGCTCTCTCTCCCTTTATTTTGCTCTCATTTCAATGTCATGTCCATTAAACAATGGGACACACAAAATAATTTTGAGATGATAGAAGAAACCAAATAGAAAGTGAAAGTAAACTGCATAGTGACTTGCAAATACTCTGCTCAAAACTAACGATAAGAATATTTGTATTTTATTTTTTTAATACTGGGGAAATGCCAAATGCATTAGTCACGTAAATTAATATGTTAAGCTTAAATTAAGTTGAGATTATAAAAATTTGAGATACAATTTTGAATTTTTTAAATTATATACTAATTTTTTTTATAAGTTCAAGTTATAAAATATATATATAAATATAAAAGAAATAAAGGTTTAAAACAATTCGTAATTTTATAATTATAAATTATAGGATAAATATTGTTTAATTATTTAATATTTTTTAAATTAATCATTATTAATTATGCTTATAATTACTCATAATAAATAAACAATAAGTAAATGAATAAAGAGAGAAACAAGTAAACTACTCATCGACTACGCTACACGCACGCACACACCCATATAGTCGAAAAGCTCCGCTGGAGAGGGCATCGAAAGCTCTCTGGAGCGGCAGCTGACTGAGGCCAGCTGCGGGCTGCCGCTTTGGAGCTCTTTGGTTCTCGCTTCAGTCGTCAGTTCACTGCCAAAGTGTTAGGAAGCGGCGGGACGTGCTGGCGTGAGCGTGTGCGTGAGCTTGTGTGTGTGTGTAGTTGGAGGCGCGCGCGTGAAAACTTGAAAGCACCGAGAATACATACATACGTACAAGTGTGTAAGTGTGTGTGTGTGTGACACAACCTGTTCTCCAGTTTTTAGCGAGTCTCGGCGACTTGGCAAAATTTGTTGTTTGTAATGGGCTCTCAGCTGTGCGCCCCGGCTAAAATGTCGATAAGACTTATAGATTTTTCCAATCTGCATGTAGCACTCGAATTTCCTGACAGACCGCATTATATAATGGAGCCAAGATTGTTTTTGTTTTGAATGCATAATACTTAGCACTGTTTACCTAACACCTCGCCACACACAGTTGCATAGTATTTAAATGTGTATATGAGTGCAAAATATGTACGTGTGTCAATATGTATATACTACATGAGTTATACGAGACTTTTACTTGTTGGAGATTAGCAGAAATCAGTTGGGTCACTGCGGCCATTGATAAGCCATCCGGCACAGCAACAATTTTCGATTTGTTCTTGCCTTAATCGTAAAAATTATTAATAAACAAATATGTACATATAATTACTGTAAAAGCTCTCGGCACAATTGGTATAGCAAATTTAATTACTCTGAAAAGTTTTGTTGGCTTTTCTCGACAAGTATTATTCAAACTACACAAATACACTCTTATATAAATATAAAAATATTAGAAATATATGTAATTAAATATTCAAATTACTAAATAATGCAACTAAACGAGTTCAGCCCTGAACTTGAATATTTAAAATAATCTTTTTGCGTGCTTATTTTACGGTTTCGTTTATACGTAAAGTTAGATATGCTCCGGAATTCTTAAACAACGTTCTGCATCATTAAACACCGCAGTTATTGCTGATAACAGTGCATAAAAAGATAAGGTCTTCCAAAAAACCGAGATTAAAATGTTTACGATGAGATGATAAAATAAATAGCTATAAGCCCATTAAAAAAAAAACTGAAACAATATTGAATTTGGGTGTCAAAAGTTCAATAGGCGAGATTATTATTATTATTATTCTAAAAACGAAACTCTTCTTCGCTAAGGCGCGTTCTTTAAAGAAATTTCAACTGCACAATGTCGGATAACACCTATAGCCATATAATCGTTTATCAATATAGTGTGTGTCTGGGCGTACAGAGCTCGAGCAATCAATCAATTAATGTTTATTAAATAATACCCCATATATCTAATCGGAATTTGCAACCCACTAAAATCATTATTTCTATTAACTCGTGTATACAGAATTCAGATTAAAACAAAAACAAAATGGCAGCCCTACCTCGTGTGGATATCGACAAGCCGATGTTCGATCAGAGCACCTATATAGGACGTGCGAAACACTTCTTCCTGGTCACGAATCCGCTGAATCTCTTTGTGACCGGCAATCAGCTGGAATCGGCGCGTCAGATCGTAACGAAATACAGGGAGGGCAAGGATGTGCCCGAATGCAAAACGGTGGAGGAGTTATGGAAAGCCAAGTATCTGTACGACTCGGCATTCCATCCGGAAACGGGGGAGAAGCAGCTGATCATCGGACGCATGTCGGCGCAAGTGCCGATGAATATGTTTATAACGGGCTGTAAGTATATATAGATAGAATTTATGTAGATAGAATGTGTACACCGATAACAATTTGTTTACTATTGCTAAAGTTTATACGACGAATTGCTTGCATTTCCGCATACGCGAATTTCAAATAACCGCCTGTTTATGCGAAATGAATATATCAGCAGGTCTCTCAGTTCACTTTCATTAGTCAAATGACCAATTTTTAATTACATTTGCCTCAAATAAACAGACACAATAATTTCCACAGTTGTTGAATAAAAATACAAGCGCTTGCTAAGCAAATAAAAAATTGAGAAGAACTTAATCATGATAGACTGTTGTATTTTGTTTTTAATTTAATTAATAAAATAATAATATCCAGACGTACCTGATGCGGAAGTTTCTAAACCATTATAAGATCATTTAGCAAAAGCATTTCGTTTACAGGAATTAGTTTTCCTTGGAATCCCATCAGAATGGGTATAAATTCAAGTAGGTTAGTGTTAGTAGATCTATGAATTATTTCCATGTATTGAGCATTGCATAAACGCAGTTTGAACAACGGCTAAGAACTGCGCAGTGGGAGGCGGGAGGCGTGAGAGATCCATATCATATAACGGCATGAATGAACGTGGACTTATTGTCATTAAGAGCATGCGCCGCGCCACGCCCCCCTGTGCGCTATACGCTGGGCTTCTGACCTTGAACTGAAGATCATCACGCTTGTTCCATTGAAAAAAGTCAACCATTTGCTTCCGCGCTTTGATTAATAAACGAGAGTAATGACATTATTGCGCGTGCTCTGGTTGTTGTTAGTTTTTGTTATTGCTGCTATTTTTATGCTTATTGATATTGTTGTTTCTGTTGTCGTTTAGGCATGATGACCTTCTACAAAACAACGCCGGCCGTTGTCTTCTGGCAGTGGTGTAATCAGACCTTTAATGCCATCGTCAACTACACGAACCGCTCGGGCACCACGCCAATTGATCAAACCCAGTTGATTACCTCATACTGCCTGGCAACGGGCGGAGCCCTGGGGACGGCCCTCTCCCTCAACAGGGCCGTGAAGAACATGAACCCGCTTATCGGTCGCCTGGTGCCCCTGGTTGCCGTGGCAGCCGCCAATTGCATCAACATACCCTGCATGCGCATGCAGTAAGTGGTATGCACGACTCAATCAAATACCCACTAACCACTTTGCTCTCTGTTAACCCTAGGGAGCTGCAGAACGGCGTCGTCCTGGTGGATGAGAAGAACAACGAGGTGGGCATCTCCAAGAAGGCGGCTGTTGTGGGCATCTCCACCGTCGTGGTCAGCCGTATTGCCATGGCAATGCCCGGCATGAGTAAGTACTTACTGACCTTCCTTTTAAGATCAGAACAGGGTCTCCTACTGTCGCTTACGTCCGACTGATCTGCCCCGTTCTAATTAGCTATGAATTACCTCTATATATTTTATCTTTTGCAGCCTTAACTCCCTTGCTTATGGATGCCCTGGAAAAGCGCGGCTTCCTGAAGCGTTTCCCCCGTGCGAATGCGCCCATTCAAACGCTTTTTGTGGGCTTCGTGCTGCTCTTTGCCACGCCCCTGGGCTGCGCCTTCTTCAGCCAGCGGGCGGCCATCAAGGTGGACTCTCTGGAGACGGAGGTCAGCGAATCTATACAGAAGCAACGTCCTGAGCTGGGTACCGTTTGGTACAACAAGGGCCTTTAAGCCAATTGTTGCGAATTGTGGAAATTTCGTTAGTAGCCAGACAATAATTTGTGCAGAGTTTAGTTTATTTACTCGAAATGCATTTATGAGAATTGTGTTATTTGTGTGTGGTTAATGTTCTGCGTGTTTAGTTCCCCCACCCGAGGAATCAGTTGAATATTATGCTCGTAACGCAACAATTTACTTAGCTCTAAAGTGTAATTTTTTAGCTAAAATCAAAGATATGAAATAATTGTTAAATAAAATGAATGAAAATCGTAATTTGTTTTTGAAAATGTAACGTTCGTTGAACTATGACGTTTTATAGCAAGCAGCTTTTTTAACAAGCAAAACAACAGATGGCGCCATCTATTTTTCATTTTAATTATGTTAACTGATTGCCCGCCAGATCAGTGATATAAACCGAAATAAAACCTAGACTAAATATAGACTTAACTCAAAAACGTTAAAAATATGCGCATTGTCTCTGTAATGCAAAATTATTTATAAAATCAATAATGGGTTTATTTTGAGAACAAAGGCGGATTCATAAAACGTTGTTTGATTTAACCCCGATATTAATATCGATATGCTGTAGACAGCCACCCATCGCTAATGGCACAAACACATGTTATCGATTGCGGGCAAAACAAAATGTACAAGCTGCGTTTGTTACGTGAAGTTCGACACATTCTGATCTATCAGTCCAGAGCGGCGTTATCTCCATCCCCCCCTCAGCGTCTCTTCGCCAGTCAGCACAAGCGACGCCCCCAACTGGGCGCGGCGCAGTCCGATGATCTGGATGAGCTGAAGGCGCAGTATTTCGGCAGTCGCCAGGCGTTGAGTCCGGCGGAATGGCAAACGGTGCGGGGCAGGCTGACGGACAACAACAAGTACATCACGGCGCACAATGTGGACGCTGTTATACTGGGTATGTGCAGCGGGGGCGAGCAGTTGGCGCTGGCTAAAAGTTATCTAGGGTATTTGCAGAGCCAGGGCCTTGAACCCAATGCGGCGACCTTGGGCCGGCTGCTGCGCGTCTACCACGCCGCCTCCCACACACGCCCACTCAGCGAGCAGGAGCAGTCGGAGATAGTGCGCATCTGTGATCAGCTGCAGGGGGCGCACGAGACGCTGGACGCCAGCAGCTGTGAGCAGCTGATCCTGGGCCTGGTGGCCACCGAGCACTGGCAACGCGCGCTGCCGCTGCTGCAGATGATGAAGCTGACGACGCGGGCGCCCAGCATCAGCGCCTACAGCGCACTAGCGGCCAAGGGATTCTCCGCCGGGCAACAGCAGCTGGCCTGGCAGCTGCTCGAGGAGATGCTGGAGGCGCGCAAGCTGCCCAAGTGCGAGGTGTATCTGGCCTATCTGAGCAGCTGCAGCCGGGATGCCAAGACGCTTGGTCCGCAGCTGGAGCAGCTGCTGCAGTTCATGGAGCGCCACGATCTGCTGCTCACCGACAAGGTGGCGCAGCAGCTGCTGCAGTTGTCCCAGCAGCTGCCACAGCTTCTGGAAGCCAACTACAGCAGTCTGGAGCAGCTGGGCAGATGCAGCTGCTGCCAGCAGCATCTGCAGCACGTGGCCATCAGCGATGAGCAGTTCGTCCGGCTGCGGGAATCCTTTCTGGATCGCGTGCTCGTGCGCAACGATGTCTTCCAGAAGTCCACGCCCGAGGAGGTGGCGCGCTTCCGGCAGTTTGTGGAGCAGACGGCGCCCTACGACTGCGTCATCGATGGCCTCAACGTGGCCTACTCCACGGGCGCCAAGAAGCCGCCACAGCAACTGGGCCAGCTGCTGGCCACCGTGGTGCGTTACTTCAGGGATCAACGCAAGCGGGTTCTGGTGCTGGGCAGGCAGCACATGAGGCACTGGTCGAAGCCTGCGATGCAGTACATACAGCGCAATGCCAAGGTGTTCCTCACCAGCGATCTCTCGCAGGACGATCCCTTCCTGCTCTACGCCACGCTGCGCAGTGGCCAGGACACCGACTTCTTCTCCCGGGATCTGATGCGCAGCCACGCCTTTCTGCTGGGCAGCGATCTGAAGGGCGTGTTCCGTCGCTGGCAGCAGGAGCATCAATACTCCCTGGTCACCCAGACCCACACGGGGAGGATCATCGTCAAGGAGCCAGTGCGTCATCGGCTCAGCGCCCACAAGGTGGGCGGCGTGTGGCACGTGCCCTGCTGCGAGGCGTACTCCGCGAATCCGCCGGAGACCTTTGCCGTGCCTGAGAAATGGCTGTGTTTGAGCATTAAATAAACGGAATAAATAAACGATTTTTGTATAGCATTTGTAGTTTTAAAATCTGAGCTAATAACTTTATGAAAATGTACCGCTGGCCCAACTCTTGCTGGCCGAAGTCTCGTAGGCCGAACTCTCACTGGTTATATTAGATATGTATAAGCTTCCGACTGGTCGGCTCCGTCCTTTCAGGTCTATTTTAATTTAGTTTGTTATTTTGCATATTTATATTATGATGTTATTTAAGGAGTAAATTAAAATTTATCAAACCATTTAAAAGTAAAACGTAATGAACTAACTAAAGTGTTTTGTGTTCTATTTGGTTTGAAATTGGTGCATTTTGCTATTTTAAAGTGGCAACCGTGCTTATCGAGCTATCGATATATCGATAGCAGCAGAGCAGTCAGCGCTAAAAAATACCAAACGCCTGGCGATTTGAGCGCATTTTACGACGCAAACAATCAATGTTTTAAATAAATTAATTGTTGTTAAATGGAAAACCCGCCAATAATGCACAAAAGGCGCTCGCTAACGCTGAGCTCCCGCTTGCTGCAGAAACGCCACAGTGGTGAGTACGGGCGTGCTGCAAAGCGCCGCAATTGCTGCCCAAAGTGTCTTAAATAAATCTGCATTAATTTTGCAGCCTCGCCACAGAGCAGCGTTCGAGATCGCGATCGAGACGCGAATACATCAGATTCGTCTATAGCCAGCATTGTGGATAATGTGGAGAGCACGCCGCCGCACAAGAAGCTGCACAGTCTGGACGACAGCCTCGACTTCTCGCCCCGCAACTTGTCCCCGCATTGTTTGTTCTCTCAGACGCTGGTCACCGGCAGCCCCGAGGTGGGCTGGCGTTGGAACGCTGACAAGCGTGGGCGTGGCAATGGCATCAATGCCACATCAGACAGCGGCATCGACTCGGAGGAGTTTGGCCTCAGGGCCAAGGATCGGCGCAAGCAGAGCCGAGCGGATGCGGCCAATGAGCACAGGCGAAAGCAGCTGGACAGCAGGCACTGGCATGCACAGCAGGAGCGGAATCACGAGCTGCTGCAGCAGCGCTGCAACAAGCTGCACCGGCAGCTGGATCAGCAGAACACCAGCCGAGCAGCGGGAGCAGCAGCAGAGGAAGTATCACAGGAAGCATCAGAGGAATTCACAGATGTGACTGTGCTGCCCATGCCCAAGCCGGATTTGGCAGCTTCGACCATGCCCAAGCCTCAATTGCCAGCTTCGCCCAAGGCAGACGCTGATCCTGCGCTGGCGGACTTCTTCAACGATTCGGATACGGATTGCTTTCTGATTGAGGCCACACAGCAGCTGGAATCGAGCATTCAGCCCAGTAAACCTGTGGGGGAGACCCTGGCAGCCACCACGCCCACCAGCCATCACAAGAGCCACACGGAGAAGCGTTCCTCCTTCTACATGAAGTTTCTGGAGGATGAAAGCGAATCCGAGGATTGGTTTACAGCTTTGGATGAGGCCATGCTGCAGGCCACGCAGCCCAAGAAGCCGCGCACCTCGCTGCAGCGCTACAAATCCATGCCAAGCAAGACGGATGTCGATGCCAATGCTGCCAGCGATGTGCTTGCCGCATGTGGCAGCTCCTCCTGCTCGGCTGCAGTGCCCTCCGTTGCGAGTCGTGGCAGAACGGAAAGTTCCCACATCAAGCGTCATGTCAGCTCCAATGCGTTGTCGCCGGCAACAACGAGTGGTAAGTGCTGAGCTTAAATTAAGCAATTATTTATTAATGACAATTTTATTTATTTATATTTGTAGCACGTGGCAGACGGAAATAGAGCCTGCAACATTCCAGAGGCGTGTCTACCGCTAGCTTCCCCAATCTTTTGTGATGCCCACAAGCTTCGTTTGCCTTTTGTTTTCCATTGTTTCCCATTTCTGCAAAGATGTTTAAATCGAATGCAAATTTAAGACCTAAGCTCAATTAAAGTTTAATTGTAATTTAAAGTTTCGCTTCGCTTGCCAATCCGCGCGCTAATTGCATTGTTTACGGTACGCGCATGCGACCGTCCATATGCTCTTTATTGGCGACTTCGAGAGCAGATTCGATTGGTCTACCTGCACAATGGGCCGAGTGGCTGCCCTTTGACGTCAGGCCGAAAGCGCTTGAATAATTGAAAGCCCAATTAAGTTTATAATTCATTTAGGCCTGATCCCGCAAGGCCTTTAATACGCGCGAAAACAAATTGTTAGCATTAATTGTTAGCTGAATTTAAAGCTGATGCGAACTGCTGCCCACGTTAGGGTATTAAATAATTGTATAAAGCCCGCCTAAACTAAGCTTAAGTTAAAGTGTCTGCGGCTGCTAAGCCTCAGACTGTTTTCATGTGCTATATATAAATTTAGTCTTAGCTTTTGGATTTCATAATGAAGTGATGCGATTTGTAGTATACGCTAGCTGTAAGTTGTTTATAATACTGTGGTTTCCATTAGAATAACTTGATAACTATAACTATAACTATAAAACTTTAATAAATTGTAAGTGCATAATGTTTAAAAGCTCATTTTAATCATTTTCCTCAGTCTGAATTATGCTGGGAAGTCGTCGAAGGAGGCTTTAAATTTTATAAAGGAAGCTTTGAATTGTTCTCTATATTATCTATATTATTATACCCTGTGCCCATTGAAAAATGGGAAAATAGGGTTAATAACTTTGTCAGAATGTATGTAACAGGCAGAAGGAGGCGTGGCAGACCCCACAAAGTATATTTATTCTTGATCAGGGAGACGAGCTGAGTCGATTTAGCGATGTCCGTCTGTCTGTCCGTCTGTCTGTCTGTCTGTCATTCTGTCCGTCTGTTTGGATGAACGCGTCGATCTCAGCAACTACAAAAGCTAGAGATGCCGTTTTGGTTGCTATAGATAGGTAGTTATCTTATGCATATCAAGTTTATTTCGAAAATTGGATGCCACGCCCCCTTGACGCCCAAAAATCAATAAAACCCAAACAACCTCGTGTTTTTGAACATAAAATGTTGAATAACAAGCGTAATATTAAACATAGAAGGTTGTTATTTGGAACATAAGCTCTCATGTATAATATTTAACTATCCTGAAAAGCGCAAGCGTTATATTGAACACAGAATGTTGTTATTTGGAACAAAATATAAATAAATTAAAATATATTTAAAATATTTAATTAAATTATATACTGTATTTGCGAGCGCGCAGCGCGAGCTTTGGCACAGGGTATAAGACAGTCGGGCTCGTCCGACTGATCTGCTCCGCCCATTCTGGTTTTATATGTTAACCTTAACTTGTAAGTTCGAACTTAATTTCGAATTCAAACAGTTTTTAAATTGCAAATTTGGTTCAAACCAACTATTCAGCTTACGTTGCGTTCGACTGTAGCCTTATCTACTGAACTGAATGCAGGCAAGAAGCTAAACCGTTTAATATCAATTGAGTAGGTAATAAAACTATACTCGCATGCATATATGAAATTCAATATAGATGTCGTTATTTTAAAGCTTCAGCCAAATGCGACGCAGTCGTTAATTCCAACATATACTAACGAATGCAGGCATTTAAAGGGCTTAGCACGCGTCCGTTTCATTTGGGCTAAGGTCAAAGTTGAAGCCCTTTTCAGCTATTATACGCGCAGAAGGCAATTCTCACACACATATATACATATCAGTAAGGAAGCTTAGCTGTGTGTGTGTGTGTGGCTTTTATGAAATGCAATGAATCTGAACATAAAGTATGTTGCCATATGTTGACGATGCGCAGCATAAACCAATCGCAACTGAGCAACAGAGCCGAGCAATCGCAAGGAACAAAACAGAATCAGCAATCAGTTGACTGAGGTGGGTGCAGGGCGGGGAACCCCCGGGGGAGATAATGGGGCATACAAAACAAAACGCACAGGCAGCAGGTCAAACAAAAATTGGTGACGTCTACAAAGCGTTTGCTGCCGCCGCTGCAGAAGCAATAATAAAAGCTAAAGAACAACAACGGCAAAGAAAACCAGTAAGTGCGGGCGCAAGGCTACAGTCGGACGTAATCGACAGCAGGAGATAATGTTTTTTGTGCTTCAATAATAACTGCAAAGTAATTTAGTTTTTTTCGCCTCTTGAATTCGATAGCATGACAGTAAACACTAAGCACTTCTATGCGATATGCCCTACTCTGCCAAATCGGGGAAAATTATCTTTTAAATATCTTCGCTGGTTTTTATCTGTGCGTAATGCAATTCAGAACGTCCATAGATAATACAATAGGCTACCTACTTGCCAAATTACAAAGCTGTAGCCTGAAAACTGTAGTCGCTATGTTTTTTTGCGGTTAGCTTAGGAAATCAAAAATCTAAAACAAACTTGATCTGCCTATTGCGTAGGAGAAGCTTAATACCAAAGATTGTGCCTTTAATTCTTATAGTTTGGGAGATCTAGGAGCTTATACAGGCGGACGGACGGACATGGCTATAACGACTAAGCTAGCTCGTTGTCCTGATTAAGAATATGGTAAATATTTTAGGGTCTGCTACTACATTTCTCCCTTCTTCTAAATTAATAGACCACTTTACACTTTTCCAAAGTACAGGTTCCAACGGGAGCTTGAGCTTGAGCCATTGCTGAGCGAAAAGGAGCGCAGCAGCAGCAGCTTGAGCAATGAGTGCGAAGGGCACAACACTAGCGACAAATAAAATGCAATGTGTAGGCGGCAGGCGTAGGGGGAGGGGCAACGAAGCGAACGAAAGCTTCGCATGGCGAGCTTTCGCCATGCTTTCGTTCGTAGATTCATAATGGCGTCCATTGACGACGCTGCCAAACAGTTTTCTGCGCGCAACGGCAAAGCGAAGTTCGTGCAAGCGCACAAATATTGAAAGAAAACGCCAAAGGAGAAAAGCCAAAGAAGCGAAGCAGACAAAAAAAACAACAACAAGCAACACAACACAACATACTATAAAGCGCAGAAATTAAGACATAAAATAAATGCATAATAAACCTGCTAAAGTAAACACACGTACAAATTTATAGTATTCGTAAAGAGCGTAACGTGTAAACGTAAACGTAAACGAAAACGTTTACTTTGTGTGCAGTGAAGCGCGGCCTTTATTTCTGACACCCAGCACAGGCGAAGCGCATCGGAAAAGTGGCGCCAGCGTTGCCCCATCGTCGCAAATTGTGAACCACAGCGCAAACAACAAACCCAAAAGCGAAAACACAAAACACAACAGATAAACGAACAAAACGAACAAAACAGCGCAGATCTGAAAATACCAATAATAAATCGAGCTTCAAAACGCAACGTGTGCAATGTTCATTGCAGCAGCCGCCTGGAGTCTCGATGCTTCATGCCGCCTGCTGCGATGGAACGGGATGCTGGCCGTACTATTACCGCTGCTCTGCCTGGTCTTGTCCGGCGTAAACGCACTGGCCACACCGAGCGATACGGCCGCCGGAAGTCATGGCCATGGCGCGTCTAATCAACCGATGTTCACCAGCTCATTTCTCGTGCGCTTCCGTCGAGGCGTTGATAATGATTTCGCCCACCAGGTGGCCGATAAGTACGGCTTCGACAATCTGGGAGCGGTAAGTGAACCAAGTAACAGCTCAGTAGCTGGGTTTCCTTTCAGCATGTTTCTGGTTTTTATTTTTCGTTGCCCAACTCATAAGTCAGTCCTACGCGTCGCTTTGAAAAATCAATTATTTTCTGGTCCGACGGCGTGGGCAGGTTTCCAGGCCTAAAGAGACAACAATCTGTCTTCGGCGAAAGGGAGCGCAGCGGCAGGGGCTGCCTCTGCTAATTGCGACTGCTTAAGTGCGTATGCGTATGCGGGTGTCTGTGTAGGTGTGTGTCGCCTCTCTGTTGATTGAGTGCGGCAAGGGACGCGTGCCCCGCATGCAGAGTGCTGAATTTTTTAGCCAACTTCCGTTGAACGTGCAAATTTTTCATTTCCATTGCATACGTCTAGGCGCAAGAGTTTCACCTAAAATGCTCATTGCATGTCGAAAAACGGGCACAAGGTCAACAACAACTACTACTACTATATATTCCCGTTTATATATGTATATATATTAATATTACACATATGTATTTACTCTTTGCGATTGTTTGCTGCCTATGAGGTAACAGCTTTTGACAGTTATTATGCTTGGCTTGCACGGTTATTATATGGCCATCAGCAGCAGGTGAATTTCCCGCAGTTGGCTAAAAATATGTAATAGGTGCTTGTGTAATGGTTCCGACAGCTGGCAATAACGTCATAAGTATTATATGGCAACACTTGTTGCTCTTTGAGTGCTTGAGGCTGGTAAACCCGGTTTAGGGTTAAAATTTAAAAAATATTCCAGATAAATAAATGATGTGCGTAAAATTTGTATCAAGTTTAATTAGCTTGTATATTATATTTGATTTAAGATTTTCTATAATCGATTTAGCACTGTCTGTCCGTCTGAATGAATCTCGGAAGCTATAAGAGCTAGAGCAGCAATTTTTTTTAATGTGGGTAGATGTTTTTCATACGCAAATCAAGTTTATTTAAAATCTTGGATGCCACGTATTTAGATAAATTCTGTTTTTAGTATTTGGTTGGGATAATTACTATCCACCAATTCTGTAAATATCATCAAAATCGCTTAATAATTAAGAGAGATATAATCCTCCATATAATAATCCAATATTTGCTAATCTGCCTGAATTATCTAGAATATACAAATATTAATTGAAATCTATTAATAAATACTAAAGCTATTAAAGAAACAATATTGCAGGACATGCATCGCACACTTTCTGCCATTTAAGCATGGTTCAAACAAAAAGTAAGAAGAAACATTGCTGTTGCGCTTCTTATGATTTGTTATAAATATTTTTGAACTTTGTTTAAAATGTAGAGTGCGGGGTATTCGGCTGTTTGGCTGCGTCCTTACTGATTAAATCACAGAAAAATCAAATCAGACCGCAGACATTTATTATTTTTAGTGTTTTATTTTTAACAATACTCGTTACAATATTGAGCACAGCGGTTGCAACAGCAATTGCCAACCGAAACAAGGCTAATTAATTTGTTTGATATGGCGCCTTAATTAGGTAGCTGGACGTCAATAACATGCCACGAGGGTCAGAAATTGCGTCAATAAAGAAATATGAAGCAGGCGCCAAATCCAATTAACTGTCCACTCTTCATTATTCATTATATAAATTGCTGATTTATATATGTGAGTTGATGTGACCCCAGATATCGCCTGGTTACACCTGCAACAGATGTGCCTCATAGACACATACAATAACAAGCTGCACAAGCTGGAAACCTACTACGGTAGCTGCAAGTTAGCATAACATTGATTACGGCATCTGCAGGTAACAAACATGGAATTGTGGCCATGTTGTCAGGACAACATCCCAAGTGTTGCACAATTCATAGTAAAAGTGAATGAAATCGTTTGGCCTTTAATTACGTCTGGTTGCGTTTTTGTTGTCCTTGTTCTGTGAATGGTTGACAGATCGACTGAATGCGAAAGCGTAAGAATACCTAGAAGTGTTTTGACTTCAATTGCCCGACACGCAGAAATTTTCGCTTGTACATACATATTTCCTTGGCATTTCAAAGACCCAACTGGCATCCCACGCTTGACAACTTTTAATCAGAGCCAAACTCTTTGAATGTATTCTTTGTGTAATTATATATTATTATAGTGAAGGTCTGCTGAAGGCAGCCTAAACAGCTTTTGTCTTTTTAAACTAAATACCCATAGTACTTTCTATGATTTGAAGCGAAATTCTCCAAAGTGTGAACACGTTTATCTAAAAGAAAATCTCAATTTAATTACAGTTTTCTCAATTGAATATCTCGAATTCTTTTGCTTACTTTTTACGGTATTGCAAATAATTCCTTATTCCTTTGAACCATGCCTAGTCCAGCCTAAGTTTAATAAATAATTA
Source organism: Hypselothyrea guttata (assembly GCA_035045125.1). Taxonomy (NCBI): domain Eukaryota; kingdom Metazoa; phylum Arthropoda; class Insecta; order Diptera; family Drosophilidae; genus Hypselothyrea; species Hypselothyrea guttata. The sequence continues at coordinate 604,022 of JAWNNJ010002199.1, read as the reverse complement.
TATGCCGTTTCATCTTTAGTTTATGGAGCAGCACTTAGCCTTAGCTAATGGCCTGTTTGCACCTCTCTCTACTCATTTTATTAGCAAGCTAAAAAACCGAACCCATTCTCCATTGTTAATAGCTTATTGGCACCTAGCAACATTGATCCCAGCTTAACAAAAAGTTACTTCTCGCTTGTCCCTATACATCCTAATTGCAATTGTTTTCCTCCTTTTTTTTTTGCTTTTCGCTTTCTGTATTTCCTGCTTAACGATCCCGTACAATGCCATGGACATCGTTACTCAATAGCCTTTTGTCTGAGCTCAGTGGACACATTAATTTGCTTTAATTTTTTGTGAAATACTGGCCAGACGTTGAGAATTTATGGTATGTTTATATTTCATTCTTCGTCTGGGAATTCACTACGTGCCAGCCACGCCCAGTATCAGATATATATCTATGATATATAAGCTACACATGCTGAGCGTGATAAACTCTAGTCGCTGCTTAATTATTTATGATAGGGTGTAATATGAAATTGTGCATTAGAAAGTCATAGTTCATTTAATATTGATGAGATTATTGCCTGCTTTAGAATTGAGTTTAATTAGAAATTGGTGTTTGCATGACTTTGCTGGGATTTCCGGTTCGTATTTATATACTCAGACAGCAAAAGTCCATCAGCCTGCTTAGATATTATTTTGGGGGCGTTTGGTAATAAAATTGCCGTACATGTAGACCAACAAAAATCTGTTGCTCTTACGTCAAACGCTATCAGCAAACAAAAATCACGAGCACAAAAAAGCCAAAGGCATAGCATATGGGAATGGAAAGGGGCAGGGAAGGGCAGGGTGCAGGCTCTCTGCTATGCCCTGCTCGGATTTGGCAGCCTAAATCGATATTGCGTATACGCAGCGTATGCTCTTTCACAGGCTTTGTTATCTGTTGGCGCTAGAGCTTAGAGTTTATTGCATTTTATGTTACAGTCTTATCAGCAATAAAACTTTAGTTCTTGTCAGTCAGTCAGTCGATTTGTAGATACATTCATATAAATATTATATATATCTATTTATTTACACTAACCTATATGCAGCAATTTTAATGCGAATTAAGACTGGGCTTTTTTTGCCTACACTTTTAATGTAATAAAATGCCTAAGTTAATTTCGTGCTTTGGTAAATACATATGTTTGCGCTTTTAGTAATAAGATGGCAAGATGACAGCAGGTCTGTTGCGCTCCCACGCACAATCACCAGCCTGTTTTCCAGCCTGTTTAGACCCTGTACTTTGAAGAAGTACAAAAGGCTCTATTAAGTTAGTGCAAACAGGAAATGTATGTTACAGTAAGTGTGCATTTTCTTCATCAGTAGAAAATGCTGAGTCAATATAGCCATATCAGTATCGTGTTAGTTCGTGAGTTCTATTACGATCTGTTAATAAACAGTAAAGAAATGTAACAGACAATTTGCTTGAAAAGTCATAGGTTGGTATGTTGCTTATGTCGTGTTTAAAGTATTTGCATAGTTCAGGGTCTCCTACTAGCGGATACGTACGACTGTTGCCTTCCGTCCGACTGATCTGCTCTGTGCTTTCTGGTTTTTTTCTGTTGCCTTACAATTTTATGCTCGCTGATTTTTGCCACACTCTGCATTAATGGCTAACAAATTCACTAAGTGCCGAGGCGGATGTTGGCTAATGCCTCAAAGCGCCTTTATGCTGTGTACCGTTTGTCTTAAACGCCATACCCGCTGCTCACCTGTTAGCTCTTTAGTCTGAGTCTGACTCAGCCTGCCTGAGTGCGAGTAATAACTTAAAAAGCTAACAAACCCGACTGTCAGCTGTCTCTTGCTGGTGTCTGTGGTGTTATCAGCAGCAACTGTGCGGCAAATCCTTGCATAAAGCGTTAAGTTGTTGTTTGCCAAGCGACTCTAAGCCCTGACAACAGCAGCAAGAACCAACAGCACCACAACTTGTTGGTGCCACACCTTGACTAAATAAGGCAAGATGACAAAGGCAAATAATTGCCACAGGGCGTTTGTAGTATTTTGGGTTAGTTAATTGCTGCCTTATGGTGCTCATTCACATTTAAATAGTATAAAGCAAAAGTAATTATGCTGGAAATTCTTGGCATCCGCACAGAACTTGCGCAATATTGAGTTTCCGGAATGATGGAGCTCATGAAATATGCATAACTTGTGCATAGTTTCTACTCTAGTTTCGCTCATTCAGTATGCAGTGTGCTCATTTTAAAGAGAGTATTTTAATATGTAAAGAATTATTTATGTGTGTACAATGTTTGTACATTTGTTGCTTGTCATATGACGATTATCTCGAAGAAGAATTGCTCCCGGACTTTGAGGCATGAGATTGACCAATTTATTTCATGTTCTCATCAACATTTGGCCAATGCATCTTGTTCAGAATTGCGCTGAATGTTTTCGTTTCATTTATTATGCAAAATGAAAAACGAGTTTACACATTTTTTGTGGTCGTTGCGTTGTCTCTGAAATTAAAGGCGCACGGACATTTTGCTAGCAATTTGTAACTCAAGGCAAAAGGAACATATGTTGGCAAATAAAAGACAAACAAAGGACATGCACGTCCTACATGCTGAGGGTTATAGCCAGAAATCTTAAAAAAGAACCGCAGGCTCTCACACACATACACACACACACACATGAACGCAGACACGCGCAGCAAGAAATGGCAAACACAACATTATCACGTTGTGTGCCAAGTCAAATGAGAATTTCTTTTCTCTTGTTTTTTTTTTAACTTTTTTGCTATTTATTTATTTTATTTTTAGCTTCGCAAAACGACTGGACACGAGCTGAGTTCAATGATTCGATTGGCAGTGGGTTTTCTGTTTGCTTAAAGTTCAAGCCATAGTTTGATTTCGCATGAAATTTATTTGCCATCATCGTCATAATAAACGTTCAAATTGCTGGTTTTTATTTTTATTAAATTCATGAATACCTGCGCCATACACAAAGTTTATCTGAACTTTTTACTACATGCCCCATTACCAACTGTTGCCAAAGTTTGATGAAAAAGCCAACTTTTGGCAAATATTTGTTAGCTTCTCATCGTTAGCATGTTGGGTATCGTTTTACACGTGCTGGCTCTGCCCCTGACAACCAAATATACCCATATCATTTTAAGTAATACTTGCAAATTTCATACTAAAACCAGCACCCTAATTTGGCTTATTAAATATGTAGTTTCCTGCGCCTTCGGTCTACTAATTGCCTGAAAAGGCAACAAAACAATATTCTGCATTAGTTGAGCTTTCAAAATGACAGTTTTGTAGTTTGCTGTGTGTCATTAGAAACAGTTTAGCCCACAAATGGTGTCACATGATAGGAAAAAGGGCGAGCTAAGTTGAGCTTAAATTGTGATTGAGCCATAAATCAAAAACCTAAAAATAAGAGCTCAAAATCTGTCACTTGAAACTTGAAATTTCGCAAGACACACATTTAAACTTGAATTTTAGAATAATATTTAAACTGTCAAAGTCGAAAGTCTGCAGACACTGTTAAAAAGATTTAAGGTGCTTTTGTTTTTTGGGTCTATAACAAAGAAGATATATCAGAAACATTAGCTAAAAATAGCCAAAAATTTTACACGTAATAAAGTCTTTGTTGTCTGAGAGCGTGGCTTGAGTTTGTTTCAGTTTTGACACATGACTGCGAGGTAGCTATTGTACAGGTAGTCTTTGCATTATTATGTCTCGTTAAAACGTACTTTTTACATTATTTTATGCACATTTTACTTTGCACGTGGCACTTGAAGAATGCCAAAGTGCAGATGAAAAAGTTTTGCCTTTTAGCTGGCGGAAAATTCCATTCCATTTCATTGTGATTCCTTGAAATGCGTACTTGGGGCTAAGGCACAGACGGCACAAAATTAGATAAAATCATTAAATTTAATTAGCCAGCAGGCGACTGACTGTGTGTGGCATAGAATGTTATGTTTATTTAATTCGGTATGTTGTTGAAAATCACGCATACGCAGCGTGTGCCCACCAGCATGTCAATGTCAA
>JAWNNJ010002197.1:0-151301 GCA_035045125.1 Hypselothyrea guttata | reverse complement strand
CATTTTTCAAATGGACGGCTGTGCTTTAACTACAAAAAATTCCGCATCGCATTACGATTCATAAGAGGTTACGAAAAAAAATTACGATTTATAAGAGGTTCAATATTCTTTGCGTTGCGCCAAATACTACGAATTAGACATTTACGCCGATGAACATTTTCAGCGGCGGCGGCGTAGGTGCTAAAATGAACCGGCGGCGGCGGCGAAGCTTTTAGAAAGAATCGGCGCGGCGGCGGCGCAAGCGAAGCCTGCAAATTCGTCGGTGGCGTATGCAATTATTGAATATATAGAACTTTTTATACCCTGTATATATTCTTGATCAGGGAGACGAGCTGAGTCAATTTAGCGATTTCCGTCTGCTCTAACAAAAGTTAGAGCAGGCGTTTTGGTTGCTATTGGTAGGTGTATTCAATACGCAGATGAGGATTATTTCAAATGTTGGATGCCACGCCCCTTTTACGCCTTCAATAAAAAAAACCGAATAACAAGCGTAATATTAAACATAGAAGGTTGTTATTCGGAACATACAATCTCATCCATTTTATTGACCTATTGTGAAAATCTCATTGAAATCGGTTAATAAACACAGGAGATATATAACGAAACAATATTACAGGCGTTGCATCGCTCGCCTCTTGGCAGCGTAGCCATTAAAGCTGGCAAATATAAAAAGGAAGAATAACAATGGTGCTACACTTCGTGTGACAGTTTTATATAATTATATTTTCATTATAGGGTACATGGTATGCTACAGTCGGGCCCGTCCAGTGTAGCACCGTCCTCACTGGTTTTAATTAACATTCTTATAGTCTCTAATGATTGAATCAGAGACTACAGAATACTACTTGTATCTTAAATACAAAGATAATCGAATCTACGTGAAGCGGGAATTTTGGCTTTTTTCTTAAATTGTAAAAATTCGTACAAAAATAGGAACAATTTTTATTTTTAATTTTCAAAATAAAAATTGCAAAATAATTATTATTTTCAATTTTTATTATAAAAATGGGATATAATAATTATTTTGCTATTTTTTTTTTTTACAAAAATTGACAAATAATAATTATTTTGCAATTTTTATTTTAAAACTTATAATAATTGCGATCCCTAGTTTAAAGCAAAAATTGTTCCTATTTTTGTACGAATTTTTTACAATTTAAGAAAAAAGCCAAAATTCCCGCTTCACGTAGATTCGATTATCTTTGTATTTAAGATACAAGTAGTATTCTGTAGTCTCTGATTCAATCATTAGAGACTATAAGAATGTTAATTAAAACCAGTAAGGACGGTGCTACAGCTGGACGGGCCCGACTGTAGCATACCATGTACCCTATAATGAAAATATAATTATATAAAACTGTCACACGAAGTGTAGCAGCCATTGTTATTCTTCCTTTTTATATTTGCCAGCTTTAATGGCTACGCTGCCAAGAGGCGAGCGATGCAACGCCTGTAATATTGTTTCGTTATATATCTCCTGTGTTTATTAACCGATTTCAATGAGATTTTCACAATAGGTCAATAAAATGGATGAGATTGTATGTTCCGAATAACAACCTTCTATGTTTAATATTACGCTTGTTATTCGGTTTTTTTTTATTAAGGCGTAAAAGGGGCGTGGCATCCAACATTTGAAATAATCCTCATCTGCGTATTGAATACACCTACCAATAGCAACCAAAACGCCTGCTCTAACTTTTGTTAGAGCAGACGGAAATCGCTAAATTGACTCAGCTCGTCTCCCTGATCAAGAATATATATACAGGGTATAAAAAGTTCTATATATTCAATAATTGCATACGCCGCCGACGAATTTGCAGGCTTCGCTTGCGCCGCCGCCGCGCCGATTCTTTCTAAAAGCTTCGCCGCCGCCGCCGGTTCATTTTAGCACCTACGCCGCCGCCGCTGAAAAATCCATCGGCGTAAATGTCTAATTCGTAGTATTTGGCGCAACGCAAAGAATATTGAACCTCTTATAAATCGTAATTTTTTTTCGTAACCTCTTATGAATCGTAATGCGATGCGAAATTTTTTGTAGTTAAAGCACAGCCGTCCATTTGAAAAATGGGAAAACAGGGTTAATAACTTTGTGCGAATGTATGTAACAGGCAGAAGGAGGCGTGGCAGACCCCATAAAGTATATATATTCTTGATCAGGGTGAAGAGCTGAGTCGATATAGCCATGTCCGTCTGTCTGTCCGTCTGTCCGTCTGTTTGAACGCGTCGATCTCAGCAACTATAAGAGCCAGAAAAGCCGTTTTGGTCATTTCTGAAAGGTGTATACCATACGCAGATCAAGTTTACTTCAAATCTTGGATGCCACTCCCCTTCCGCCCACAACGAGCATAAAAAGAATTCATTCGCATATTTAAAAGACACAGATCGAGTTATATAAATTCTGTTTTCAGTTGTTTGTAGGTCTATATTAGGCGCAGATAGGGTTTTTTCAAATTTTGCATGCCACAAACGTAATATTGAACATAGAACGGCACATATAGGAAACGTAGCAGAGAAATTGCTGCTACGCTGCGTAAGACAGTTTTATAAAATTTTCTAAAAAATATAGGGCACAGGGTATAAGACAGTCGGGCCCGTCCGACTGATCTGCTCCGCCCATTCTGGTTTTTTATAAAATTTTATAAAACTGTCATACGCAGCGCAGCAGCAATGCTTTCTCTGCTACGTTTCCTATATGTGCCGCTTAATTGGCCGCGCTGCTAGTGAGCGAGCGTGCAACGCCTGCAATATTGTTTCGCCTATAACTCCTGTGTTTATTGATCGATTTTAATGCGCTTTTCAGGAAAGTTTAATATAAAAGAAGAGAGTATATATATATACTACATATAAGAACGTTCTATGTTTAATATTACTCTTGTTATTCAGTTTTTATGAATTAGGGCGTAAAAAGGGCGTGGCATCCAAAATTTGAAAAAAGCCCTATATGCGCCTGATATAGACCTACGAACAACTGAAAACAGAATTTATATACCTCGATTTGTGTCTCTTAAATTGGCGAATGAATTCTTTTTATGCTCGTTGTGGGCGGAAGGGGAGTGGCATCCAAGATTTGAAGTAAACTTGATCTGCGTATGGTATACACCTTTCAGAAATGACCAAAACGGCTTTTCTAGCTCTTATAGTTGCTGAGATCGACGCGTTCAAACAGACGGACGGACGGACAGACGGACAGACAGACGTACATGGCTATATCGACTCAGCTCGTCATCCTGATCAAGAATATATATACTTTGTGGGGTCTGCCACGCCTCTTTTTGGCAGTTACATACATTTGCATAAAGTTATTAACCCTGTTTTCCCATTTTTCAAATGGGCATAGGGTATAAAAATTTGGACGGGGCAGATCAGTCGGACGGGGTAGATCAGTCGGACGGGCCCGACTGTAGAATACCCTGTACCCTATATTTTAAATGTCATACAAAACGTATCAGTAACTATTCTTCTTCTAACATTGTTATGAGTTCCAGCTTTAATGGCCGCGCTGCTGGAGGCGGCGAGTTGCCGCCTGCAATATTGTTTCGCTAATAACTCCTGTGTTTATAAACCGATTTCAATGCGCTTTTCAAGATAGTTAAATATAATACAACAGAGCTTATGTTCCAAATAACAACCTTCTATGTTCAATATTACGCTTCTTATTCAACTTTTTATGTTCAAAAACACGAGGTTGTTTGGGTTTTATTGATTTTTGGGCGAAAAGGGGGCGTGGCATCGACGATTTGAAATAAACTTGATCTGCGTTTTGAATACACCTACCGATAGCAACCAACACGGCTGCTCTAGCTTTTATAATTTCCAAAATCTCAGCGTTCATCCAGACGGACAAGAATATATATATATGTACTTTGTGGGGTCTGCCACGCCTCCTTCTGCATATTACATACATTCTGACAATGTTGTTAACCCTGTTTTTCCCATTTTTCAAATGGGCACCGGGTATAAATATACGAAGCGTAGGTATACTGCTTCTTGCTTTAATGCAATGTTGTTTCGTTAATATCTCCTGTGCTGAATGTAAGTATTTTATTTCACTCAAAATAAACCTGATGTGCATATTGAATACACCTATTTATGTACGTACTTACCAAAATAGCTGCACTAGCTCTTGTAGTTTCCGAAACCACAGCGTTTATACAGACGGACGGACGGACGGACAGACAGACAGACATGGCTATATCGATTCAACACATCGTCTTGATCAAGAATATATATTATATATACATATATATGTTTCTACATTGCTACGTGGGCTATTGCAGAGTCAGGTGTCGTTCGGAAGTGTTTGACTAATGAGCTGGAAAAAACGTTACTCTAAAGGAAAAAAATAAAAACCAGTTAAAAGTTTTGTTATTTGAGCAAATTGGCTTGTACAATTTTATTGATTTTCATTTTAATTAAACTTGTCGGAAATAATAAAAAGTATTTCTAATGGTTTACAAATTGTGTATGATTTTAACAAAATGAGCAAATTGGAATTGAATTCGTTTAGTATTTCTAAAATAGAATGTAGAGTTTGTTTTGTTTTTAGATCCATCAAAGAGATTCATTAACACAGAGTTTGATTTTTTAAGTTTTCAAATAATGTTTTGCTTATCACATATGTTATGTTTAACCGAAAATAACTGAGAAGTGACTTGATATCTATTTGGTTACACGAATAATATAATAATGGGGTGGTATAAGTCGAAATGAATATATAAATATTACAACTAGATTTATAGATTTGTATATATAAAAAATGCAACAATCGTTTCGTCTAAAACATTTCGCCAAGCAACAAAAACTTGACCAAATTTAGAAGAGTTATTATTTTAGACAAAAGGATTGGCATTATCTACATTTTTATGGCCCATATACGATTAAGTTTTTCTGCTTATTTTCAACTTTTGCTAAAATTGTTACATGTTTTGTATTAGTTTGGAGTTTTTAGCTTAACTAAGGGGATACAGAGTGTAGTTACATAATTAATTTAATATACTGTTTAATTCAGTTATTCTTTTAAAGTAAACCCAGTTGGCTTCTAAATTGTTCGTTTTCTTCTTTATGTTTAATTTGACTTTGGTTTTCGTGTTGTTTTAGATATGTGCCCTGGTGCTTGGGTCTTGCACTTGTCTTCCTGCAAGTACAACACTCTTAAGTCTAAGCAATTACACTAGGTATCCCCAACCTTTTTTCCGAAATATTGAAATTTTTAATTTTTCATTTTCCGTTTGATTTGTTCGTTTGGTTTTTTATTTAAGTTTAGTTTAGTTTAGTTTCTCTCTGCATAGATCCTATTTTGCTTTTTGGCTGGTTTTCAATAGAACTATTGTACAAGATACCATTTGCTACTCGTAGTTGTTGTGCCTGCTTTTCTCGATGATTTTGCAGATTTCCAAAATGCATAAAACATATGAACATTTGAACGTGTGTGCCAATAGCAAATTTAAATTTAAAATTCACAATTTAAAATGTACTAAATGTAAGATTTTGTCAGGCGTATTTGTGTGTGTCTGTATGTATGTTTTCGGCTTGGGTGTAAATAAGATTCATAACGAAATTTCGCCTGCTGCTTTGGCTTGTCTTGGGTACAACTTTTCAAGGATGATTTTAGCTTTTTTACTTTAAGTTGTTGCTGCTTTTTTGGCTTCGGCTTCAATGTGCTGGTTGTACAAGTCGGAAATGTGTAATTTCATAAAGAAAGACGTTTTTTGCTCATACTGTTGCTGCTAGTCTTTGTTGTTGTTGTTGTTCCTGGTGTTATGGCCAAGTGTCTAGGTAGTGAGTATGTTGCTGATGTTGCTGATGTTGCTGTTGTTGCTTGGCCAAGCAACTTGTGCAATGAATTTATAAATCACAATTTTGCTGTCTAGTGGTCGTTGGCTGACTGTCCCCCCTTCTTCCACAGGCAGCCATATTTTATTTATTGATAGCAATTATGTGCTGACCTCTCTGCTATTGCCAGTAGTTTATATAAATTTGCAGTTTCGTTTGATGTGCTTTCATCTGCTGAAGATGTTGCTTCAAAATGCTCGCCAAAGAAAGATCTAAACCACAATTTCAAGGGTCTGTTTGTGCCTGACATGTGCCTTTAATATATCTATATATACATTGATAGATAGATAGATAGATAGCTGATACGTAATGCTCATCTGCTAGTTTTTGTTTGTTGATTTGAAATAAGATTTCTTGCAGTTTTTAGTCAGGCGCAATTAATGCGCTTTCTCTGAGGTCCTTCAAATCGCTTCAAAGTTTACAAATTTTGAGGCTATTCAAAAATATTTAGTTTTGTGGCTTTCCTGTGTGTGTGTATGTGTGCGTATCTTTTTGTATGGATGCCAGTTGCGAGATGCTTTATGAATTTGGCTGCTGAACCGCTTTTCAATTTCAACCCCTTCTTTGCGAAAGTTTTTACTATAATAATCGCGTGTCTCTGCTTATTGTTTTTGTAGTATTTGGTTTTGTTGTTGGTGTTGTTGTTGCTGTTATTGTGTGTTTTGTTTCGCGTTGATTTATCTGCCTTGTCCTATTTCTCTGCTGCCTGTGAGTCGTCCGCCATTTGTAAGATTTTTGCCAGAAAGTTGCCAGAACAACTGCATCGTTTGTCGTCTTGCCGGTCCTGATTTTATTATGATTATTTCAGCTTAATTCTTTTTTTGTGCTTTTTCTGTTGCTGTTCTTGACTTTTGTCGCATTATAACTTCCGCTTTTTGTAATTTATAATGTTGCTTTTTGGGAATTTCATTGTAATTTGTCATCTTAATGTGCCATAATTATGCGCCCAAGGGTCTTTCGAATGCTGCGACTTTGAGTTGTAAAGTTAGTATTGTTTTTGGATTTATAACTGCATTTTAATATTGAATTTGATATTCGATTCATGTTTAAATATTTTTCGGAGATGTTTTAGTAACCAAATTAAATTTATTGGCGGTATTATTAATAAAATTGAGTTTTTATGGGATGGTTAGGTTACTTCTTTTTTATTATAGTTTCGAATTGTAAAATTGTTTTAATTTGTATTCAATCAGCATTCCAATTGTTTTTTTTAGAAAAAATCTTGTTTTTACCATGAATTTGTTTTGATTTTGTTGTTTGAATTGCCAGAAGAGTAGCCGAAAATTGCAAATTTTGATTTCGTTTTTGAGCTCTAAAATAAAAAAAATGTTAAATTTGTTATTTGTCATTACCAAAAGTTTTTTTTTAAGAAGCCTAATATATGAATTGATTTCAAATTGAAAATATAATATATCACGGGGAACAAACTTGTTTTTAATTTTTCGTTGAAAATAATTTTTGAATAGAATTTTCTAAGAAAATAATTTTATGAATGGAACGAAAAACGTTTCAGAAGAGTATGATACAAATGTATACGGCAGACAACAATTAGGCATGAAATTAAATCGAATTATAAAAAAGAAAATTCAAATATTTCAAAATGAGAAATTGTTTTTAAAAACAGAATATTCGAGATCTAAATTTTTTGTTTGTAATGCTTAAAAATGATACAGTTAAATGTATGCTTTATCGAATTTTAATAAAATAAATATAAATGTTTGAAAAAGAAAGAACTTTATAGGTTTATGCTATTTTTAGATATTATTTTTGTAGTGTATGAAATGTCAAAGTTTTGTATGTTTTCAGTGTGTTAAAAAATTTTTATAAAATTTTTTTTGTTAAACAATGATTTTGAAATTTAAAATTTTTTAAAATTGGACCAACCTTTGAAATTTTGTTTATAATTTCAGATTTTGAAATAAAATATTTAAGTAGAAATATTGTATTTGTTTCTGAATTGGAATTTATATATTTAAAGTTATATTTTTAATGATTTTATGTTGAAAGTACCTAAATTTTTTTTATAATTTTATGATTAGTTTTACTGTTGTTTTGTAGGTTGAATGAATGTTATTTTAAATCATTTGATAAAAGATTAAGGATATCATAATTTTCAATGCGATACCGAATTAACGTTTTTTTCTAAATACTATAATTTTATATTTTACATTAATGATTCTGTTGCAGTGAACTGCAGTTTGGATCAAGATTAAAAAAGTAGTCTCTTTGTAAGAAATATTATAATTTGATATTTTGAATTAATAATTTTACTGTATTATACTTCAGTTTGGATTAAGAATTAAGAAATATTATTTCTGAAGTAAATAATTTAATTTCATTTTTTAATTTAATAATTTTGTTTTATGGTACTGCAGTTTGGGTCAAGAATTAAAAAGTATTATTTTTATAGTAAATACAATAATTTATAATTTTAAATAAACAATTTTTCTGTATTGTACTGAAGTTTGGATCAAGATATAAGAAGTATTAGTTTGAGAGCAAATTACTAGTTTTTGATTTATGAAATTATTAATTTGTATATGATTGGGGTGCAATTTTCTATGGTCTAGATATTGCTTTTAATATATATATTTTAAAAGTTGTGTTTTAGTATTTTAATTATAAATTGTTGATTTCGAATTTTAAAAGACTTATTCTTTATAATTGCCTTGGGTCAATTTGATGGAAATTCTTTTGTATTGTAAGAAATTTGTTTAACTAAAGACACTACAGTTAATTTAGTTGGAATTCGACAGAAAACTTTTGGAATTTTGCAAAAATAATAAACAAATTTATTTGAATTTTGTAGCTTAGCAAAATTGTAGACAATTTTGAATGTTTCAAACCCTTGTTTATGGTTAATATTTTATAAAAGGACGTAACAGCTATTCTTACCAACGACCAAAAGAGATTTCTATAGTTCATTTAATTAAAGGTTTTCAATCTTGAGCAACGATTTTCTGGTCCAACGATTGTTTATACTTTGGGTATTACTTTGATTTTGGGCATTTTTGGACATTAAATATTTTTTTCAATATTTTCGAGAATTTCAGTTTGTAAAATACCGCAACGCCTTTGCCATTTCCGTGTTAAATGAAAATACGAAAAAAATATTGAAAACTACAAAAATGCTGAAAGTTATTTGTCTTTGCTAAAGATTCGATGAGAAGGTATACTATCGGAAACTATTCGGGCTATTTCTTTTCTTCTTGGGTATCGTAGAAGCAGCTTCCTTTGCAGCCATTTTATAACCAAAGTGGTGTGAGTATGCTTGGGTGTGTGTGTGTTGGATTGGTGTATGAGTATGTGGTTGTTTGTGTGTGTGTGTGTGTGTGCCCCTGTGTGTGCTCTAAAGTGTGTTGTGTGTGTATGTGTGTGAGTTGTGGGTCAAAGTGGTGGTTGGTTTGTGCCTAAAGCTTTTCAAATGCGAAACTTTGCTTTTGATTTTTGCTTAGATTATATGGTATATTATTGAAATAAAGATTTATAAAGGCGAAACGGAAATTTGAAATTTAAGAAATAATTCGATTTTTGCGTTTCGATACACAAAATGAAAAACTATTGCATTGTGTGTGAATTTCAGTGGATGCAGGGGCGCAGCGTAGGGATACGGGTTGGAAATGAAGGCTTCTGCGATGCCGTGGAAGAATAGTATTTCTTGGATTTTTTTGGATCGCACTATCTTATCGAAGTAATTGTGATAAATGCCAATTTTGAATTTAACATGTTTATGGCTGTTCATGGAAAATCGCTGCTTAGCTTTATACGCTACTTATGTTTACTTTTCTTCGTCTTCTATTCGAGGTTTTCGAGCACACCTTCCGCTTGATTTTTGATTTACCTTCTATTTTCGTGTATTTTTCAGTATCTTTTGAGCTCAGCCTTTCTGCCTGCTGTTCTACCGAAAGGTTCGAAAAGTGCAACTGAAAACCGTTAGGCTGAAGCAAAAAAGGTCAAACATACTTGCGAAATTTGGTTCTCGTTGCCTTGTTTTTGAACTGCCAAAGGTGCCTCGTGTCGCCTGCTCTCTCGCTCTCTCGCTCTCTCGCTCTCTGCATTGCCTTTGCTCTTTGCTTTTCTCTTGCCGGCTGTTGTGAGTGTGTGAGTGAGTGTCTGTGTGTTGAATTCGCCGCATTTGCTTGGGTGGTGGGTTGAGTTTATTCGTGCTTGTTCGTGTGTGTGCTTCCTGTCGAGGGGTTGCTGCTTTGTGGGGCGGCTGCCCCTGCTTAGATATTCAGCAAAATATCTACGGCGGGGCGGCTGCCTCCCCGCTTAGCTGCTGCCTTAGATAACTGCCGACGTCCTTGCGGTCGCTGCTGCTGCTGCTGCTGCTGCCGCTGCAAACGTCGCTGCTTCTGCCGACGTCGCTAACGCTGCTGCTGTTTCTGCCTGCTGCTGCTGTTGCCAGCTTTGTTCGCCATCAAATGCTCGATCCTCACGGCTATTGGTATCGGTATCGCTATCGCTATCGGTATCGTTATCGGTATCGGTTGTCATCATCATCAGCGTGTTGCAGTTGTGCTGTGCCTTCATATTAATTTTGTTTTCATAGCCAATTTGAATTTCGGTTTCCTTCCTTGCAGTTTCTGTCGGAACTCTGTATGATTTGTGGGCCTGGTCTGTTGCTTTGGGCACAATGCTGCTGTGGTCAGCGGGCGGCATCCACAGTGCAGTTGCAGTTTCTGTAGGCGTTTTGAAAATAACGGTATATGTGTTGTATCTTGATGGGCTTTGCATTTGGCCTTTTGGGTTTTTCGGGTTTCGTGGAATTTCTTGTAATTTCGATTGTCGTCGCAGTAGAGAAATATGAGCAGTAAATATTTAAAAATTTCTTTGAGTTTCATAACAATTTTCCTTGCAATCGATGACCATTCGTTGTTGTTGGTAATGCTTGTAGTTTTAATAGATCCATGCTTATTTAGCTAGTCGTCTTACTTTACTTTGGGGTCCTACAGAATACCAAAAATATGATACATTTTGTTTTATTATAAGAAAATTAATAGTTATTTTTGCATAAATTATAAACAGATTTTGTAAAATTTGTTTTGATTTCAATCCAATTTGGATCAAAGCAAATTAGAATTATAAAATGAAAAGCTTTTGGCATTTGGAAAAAAGTGTGAATTTCTTTTATGCTTTTCGAATCAAATCTGAGACATACAGTCGAACAAGTTATGTTTTGGGCTAAAGTACACAGTTCTTACAACTTACCTGTAAATATAAAAAATGTTATTAGTATCTCCTCGATAATTGCGTTTAAAATTCTCATTGCGTTTCGCTTTGAAAACTTTCCAATTTGTTGTTAAACTGCTGTGCACTTATACGCTTTTCATTTCGAATTAGATTAATTTTGTTAATTTCCATTAAGTTTATGTTGGATGTTGTGCGTTAGGTATATGCGTTTTTGGGTCTTATCGCAAAAATATTTATTTTTGTTATGATGACAATTTTGCAAATTGTTTATCGTTTTGTGTTTAACTTGAGTATAGGAATTAATCTGACTTTCGGTGTAGTTGGTTTGGTTTTATGGGTTTTAGGTTTGTGTTTTAAAAATCAAATTTGAATTATTTTGGCTTGGTTTGAATTTGTTTTTTGTATTCGTAGGTTTTCGGATTGGTTGAAAATAAACTTGAAAGATTTTAATTTTTTTAATGCCACGAGCAACAGTTTTCCTAGCGCTGCCTGCCAGACATGGTGCCTGCAGGATGGAGGAACCGTTGCTGATTCACACAAAGTCCTCGACTGCTCCTTGTGCCGCTGTTGGTGCTGCTCCTGCTGCTCCTGCTGCTACTAATGATCCTCAGCGAATGAAGATTGGAATGAAACTGATTGATACTTAGCTGCCGCCGCGGTTTATATACTCTCCCTGCGCATGGGGTGGATGATCTGAACACAGTCGAGATCTAAAGGAGGCTGCAGAGCTTTGTCTGGCCGGAAAGATGGACAATAGGGCCAGGGCAACAAAGCGATAAAATAATAAAACCCGTTAGGTTGGTTTATTGTAGAAAATTCGTTGCCCAGATCATTGAAAAAAGTGCGTTTCGTGTTCATTCATGGTGGTGGGTCTACTCTAGTTTGATGCTGTTCACAGCATCTGGATCGGTACGTAAAGTCACACCTGGCTATCAAAAAAGCTGCAACGGCTGCTGGACCGTGGCACAAACCAGTTTGACAGCAGTGCACAAAGGTTCTGCAAGCAACATCCTTAAATATCCTTGACCATTTGAACTGCAATTGTCTGGGAAAAATTGAAATTTTTCATAATTTTTCGATCTAGGCAAGTTTGGCCAAACTTGAAAGATAAGCATCAGCATCAGATCAAATGGAAACTGGTTTTTGGGCAATTTGTAGCTGCCTTAATTTATGTTTGCGGCACACAGGTCTTAGTACATTTATCGTGGCATCCAACCCAATTCCCATCACGTCTCTACCGAAAACTAAAGAAATGTATGAGTATTTTAATTTGTTAGTTGTCTATGGGTCAGAGTACAACTGTAATCGCTTTTCCTACTTCTTTTTCGCTAGTTGCACATTGGGTTTTCATTTTGTTGTTGTTGCGCTACTCAGGGCATATCAACAAGTTAAGGGTTGGCAATACATTTTCGTATATGTACGTTTTTTTCGCAGTTGTATTATAAAAATTGCCGTTAACCCTTGCTTGGCCGGGGTTAGAGGTGGGGTCACGACATTTTCATTTGTTTTTCTGTGTGTGTGTGGCCTATTCCAAAACGGGACAAAGACAGGGAGAGAGAAAGAGAGACGTGATGTTTATTGTGAACTTCAATTTAAGTGTGACCAGAGCTGGGAAAATAGGTCATAAGCTAGATTGTAGCGAATGCCATTGAAACTATATGCAATAACGTTTACGTTGTCTGCTCTTGTTTCATTTCTTTAATAAGAAAATATGCACTTTTATATTATACTTTTTAATTAATTGAAAAAGTAGATGCAAGAACGTATCTTACATAAATCGTAAGCTCGTGCATGCGACATATCCTCTCCCCATCCTCAGAAAAGTCGAACAAATTGCCTGTTGCATATCTTCGCCTTATCCAATAGTACAGAAACTACGCTAAAGGCCATAGGCTACGTACATAAAAATGACAAGTCTGTAGCTTTAAAATTGTGGTTGCTGTGAAATTGTGCGATTATCGGAGAAAAACGGGATATATTAAATAATTATAAACCGAATTTGGTCTGCTTACTGCATAGAACCTAACTACCAATTAATGGCTGCACTGCTAGACGGCGAGCAAGGCAACGCCTGCAATATTATTTCCTTAATAACTTTTGTGTTTATTTACCGATTTCAATGCGCAAATTGTTAAATTTAGTAGAAGAAAGTATTCTGATGATGATGGTGTGATAATGACAACCTTCTATATTTAATATTACACTTGTTATTTTACTTTTTTGTTCATAAATGCGATGTCATGTGGGTTTTATTGATTTCGGTCGTAAAGGGGGAATGGTATCCAATATTTTTAATAAACTTGTTCTGAATATGGTTTTCACCTACTTATAGTACCAACAACTACCTTCTTTAGCTTATGTGGGTTCCGGGATCGACGCGTTCATACAGATAGTGGGATGAACTGACGGACGGACATGGCTAAATCGACTCAACTGATTCCCTGATCAAGAATATATATAGTTTAAGGAGTCTGGCACACGTTCTTCTGTCTGTTACATACATTCGCAGAAAGTTAAACAGGGCTTTATATCCATTTTTAATGGGTACAGGGTATAAAAATTGGTTTCTGTTGTACTAGTTTTCGATATTTAGGTGTTTAAACGGACAAACATGCAGACGGGAGTAGCTAAACCGAAAGTGCTCGTGGTGCTGATTAATAATAATAAATACTCTGCCGTTGAAAAATGAGAAAAACAGGGTTATTTTACATATGTAGGTACTAGGTTGTTAAACTTTACGAAACCCAAAAATATAAAATAATTATTTATCTTAACACAAATTATTTTAATTAAAAAACATTTTATACGAACAAAATATTGGTAATTTAAAAACAATGTAATTTTTATAATTTTATTTAATTTATTTTATTGTGTTTATCATAAATAAAATGGGTTTCCTTTGATTTATGAAGAATGAAACTATGATTCAAGATTTAATTGCATTGGTTGCATTCAGCACAATAAGTCGATCTGATAATTTCATAAATTGGAAATTGCGACGAAACTATAGCTGTTATATTTATGCATAGCTCTGTTGGGTCTCTTTGGCTCCGTCACAGTCTAGCCAATGTTTGAGAAGAAGTTAAGTAGTAGGGGAAAGGAATGTACACAAATTCTGGGCAAGTCGTTTATGGTCTAACAATTTCTAACTGTAAATTTGTGTGTGTGGTACAGTTGTGCACAAAATGTTTGCATGTCCTGACAACGCTGTAGGGTAGCGTTAGGCTCTTGGAAGCCTTGTCATAATTTTTAGACTTGACTGTGGCCTTAACGAAAAAGAAAATTTACATATTTCTGTTAATTTTACATTGAAGTTGGGTTCATAACGAAGAGGAAACACTTGAAATTTGCATATATTTGTCTCACACATACACACACACACATAGACTATATATGTATATGTATAGAATATACATATACATATATATATTTATGTAAATTTGTGTGTTTGTAAACTTTTCATATAAAATTCAAGTGAGAACAGACAGAGAAATGGTTTAGAGTTGGCTGCTCGGCAAATGCTGGCAATGGTAAGCACAACAAGGACAAGAAGGACAACAACAAGGCTATTACCATGGCAGCCATTACGGACGCCCCCTCCTCCTTCCGCTAACCCCTCTGACACACACACACACACAGACACATAGAGTCAGACAGGGAAAGTGCTTTCACAAAAGAGAGCCGAGCTTTTCAAGGAAACGGATTGTGCGTATCCAATGTATCAAGATGTGCCTGTATGTGTGTGATTGTGATTGTGATTATGTGTGCCTGTGTGGGTGAATGGTTTCTGTAAAAGTCAGCAAAAGATACACACACTAAATAAAATTTCAACAAAAGCCTTGTTTAGTCCTCAGTCTTTCCACATGTACTATACATACCCACAAACACATACAGTCTACAATGTATATGTAGCTGTCTATGTATGTGTAAGTAAAGTTGTGAAAACAAAAAGAGCCTAAAAATACTCAAACAAGTTCCTATCTCTCTCATATAGTCCTACTCTCGACCCTCATTTTGTTGCTTGGTCAAAAACACTCTTTTGTTGCCCCAAAAATGTTCGATGTGATTGTTGCTGTCGTTGTTGTTGTTTTAACTGCTCTTGTTTTTGTTGCTGCCGGTGATGCTAATGTGGATGCTCCTGCTCAAATTTATGCTACCATAATTTGACTTAAGGAAAAAAAGCACTCACAAAAAAGTCTGAAAAGAAAAGTTCACTTCCAATAACCGAGGCGTCTAATACACTTATGCTACATACTATAGACTATATAGAATTTGGTATATATTATGTTTGGATATTTATAGGTCATATTTATATTTATTTGCTATTATTCCTTTTATATTGAAGCTTATTCAAGAAACAAAATTATAAGGTTTCATATAATTTATCATATATAGGGGAACTTTCATTTTGATCCAAAACTTAAGTTTGATAAGCATAGAAGTCCTAGGATTCATTAAGCGTTGTTCGAAAGAGTTATACCATTCGTATACTACTAATACCCTGAATACTGTAATAGTGAGCCTGAATATGTAAAATATATATAGAAACCAAAAAGTTTAAATAATTTAAATATGTACTGGATATACTAAGTTGTGATATACTTAGTAACCGTACTTTAATAAAGAAACTAAAAGTTATTTAAAGTTATTTTTATTGACTTTCAAATTTGACAATTCGAAAATAAAATGCGTTTTTTCATATACCGTCTGTCCGTATAGAGAAATCATTTTTGGTATGTAGTTTCTCCTATACTGTTCGTTGAACAAGTTCGTTTTAGATTTTTGATATCTCCCCTACATTCGGCAGCCTTCCTCCCGGCTGATCCGCCCCGTCCTTATTGATTGTGAATAAACAAAATACTGTTAATAACAAAGCGAAATCGCAGAAGGCGTAGCCCGCTAGTACTATAACTAGAGGTTTAACTTAAATGACATCCAACTGGCGATTCGAGGGAGAGCGAAGCGTGGACGCAGGGGATCTAATTCTACTAATTAAAAAAATGGCCATTTGACACAAAACAAATTGCTTTTAACTAAATCAAAGCGCAAGTGCAGGCATAGTTTGAGAAAAACGAAATTTTATATATCGAAGAGTGTCATAACTCAAAAAAGTGCGATTCGAGATAAACGCGTTTAAAGTTTTCAAGCGCCGTGTATGTCCATACAAGGTGGAGGGACATATTCTCTTCTCACGCTGTGTGTATTGAAGATAGGATAATGAAATTTTGACACAAGATAGACTAATATCCAACATTACTGCATCATTAACTCAAAATTCGCGTTTTTTGAGTTATATGTGATGTTAATTGCTATATAACTACTTACTTAATAGTTTTTGAATTATTGGAGGACTTTTAAGAATATTTATATATTATATTTTGCAAGGGTATTCGAACACTACGCCACTTTCATTCATTTACCAACAGTTTGTGTATTTATATATACATATAAGAGAAAATTGGGAGCCAACACTTGCTAACCGAATTTCCTGGCGTAGTTTTTGGGCTATGATGGGTTCATTTTTCAGAACACACACAAGCACCTACACACACACACACCCACACGCACACAAGCGCGCGTGACCACTTATAAAACGTTATTCGGATATGGTAGTGTGCTCGTACACACACACACACATTTTCATTTACACACAGATATGGCCGACTTGTTTTCATCTCTGTGTATGTTGCGTTCTTTTGCGGATTTTGCAGTCAACTTGGAAGCAACACTGACAAAAATATACAGCTAATGTGTGAGACCAAGTGGGCGGGAGTGTGTGTGTGTGTGTCTGTATGTCAGTATGTGTGGGTGTTTGAGTGTGCATAATGTGTGATTGTGTGGAAATTTTTGGGCAGTTTCATTTCGGTCATATTTATTAGTTGGCACAGACACTAGCACAGATCAAAACAGGACAACAAGATGCCTCCATCAACATCATCAACAGTAACAACAACAATAACAACACTAACAACAACAAAAACAACATGGGAACTAAAGGAAACATCTTTTTCACCCTCATAAGCTCGAGTTTAATGTGATGGTATTAGTTTGTTTCAATGTGTGAGTGAAAACTATTCTGATGCATATCCTGTTTAAGTTAACCCACACATGATGATGGGAGAGGGGAGGAGAGTAGAAAATGGCATCCATTGGGATGTATATTTACTTATATGTACATATGAGTAATTTTTGGGCACATGGAAAACAGCCTCAAGGATATAGCCGACGCTAGTGCTGGAAATTTAGCTTAGATTTAACTGAATTGGATTGCCTCTTCTTCTTGAGCTTTATTTTCACCAGTGCTGGAATTTTATTTACTTTTTCTAGCTTGTTTTTTTTTTTTAACAGATATAAGTTTTAATTGGTAACAAGCATATTTATTTATAATTGCTCTTATATAAAAGAACAGCGTACGATCTTGGTCTCCTTAAAGTTGAATAACAGGTCATCTCAAAAATTGGGCTTCGGGATAAACGCGCTTAAAGTATTCAAGCGCCCTGTACCTTTATGCAAAGCTGAATCAAGACATGCTGTGTACTAAATTAAAATAAATAAAATGTCATTTATACTTTAGAATCTATATATCTTAAAAAGGTTTCCTTTCTGAAAGTAGGTACAAATAAGGTAGATAAACAAATAGGTAGATAAACAAATAACATACAGTGACTGTCAACACCATTAATGGTAGTAAGCAAACTGACTTCCTGCAAAATCTTATTATTCTATTTTTTTTTTTAGAAACCAAGCCTTATACATAATTACATCTAATAAGCTTAAGGCCTAGTTGCTATTGCTTTATCTATTTCATTGTAAGGATTTAAATTACAAATAAATAAGCAAATGAATAATAATAACAGAAAATGATAAATACATATGTCCTGACTAATTTTTTGTAATTCGGCAAGGCCCTTGGTTTTTTATATGGAGCCAACACTATACTCTGATATATTTTCTTCAACTAGTTTTCAACTAAAAACTAAACGCAAGCTCCTGCTTCGAATGTAATCAATTTTTATGCGATTATTAATGTTTAAGTCGGTAATTTGCTTGACTCGTAGTATAGGTTGAGAATGAACGCAGATGAGGGTAGGTGATGTGGCTGTCTCGTGATTCATTTACAGTCAAGTTATATGATGTGCAAATTAATTGGAAATTTTTGTTGCTGATTTACGAGTAGACGAACGACATGTGAATTGGATTCCGGATAGTATAGCACAACATGAAGCATAAACAGGAACGGGACTAAAATGGGAGGTAAATGTGTGGATGGAGATGACTAGGGTCTAGTTTTAACTGTGGGCGTTTATCATTTGAGGTCTAGGCGTCCTGTATGGAGGCTGCCAAGAGCAGAATACAGCAGAGGCAAAGCAGGAGGCCCTAACAGAGATTGGAATTGAGACAGAACTGGTAAATGCCAGCAGCTTTGACTTTCAAGAAATGTATGCTGAGTCCGAGAATACGAGTGAGAGTGCGTGAGCTTGTGTGTGTGTTTGTGTCCTTTTTTTGTCCTTCAGCTAGGCGCTGGGTGCTGGGTGCTGATGCCACATTTAGCATTATATGTCACATTTTTTATATACGTACATACACAGCGTACATATATTATTTTTATCATTAGCAAAAGAAAAGTCCTTTTGTGTCAAGTGTGCAAGGAAACTGTGTGTATATGTTTATGTCTGTCCCACTCTTTGGCTGTGTGTGTGTAAATCACATTTGTTTCCTTTCATAATTATGTCAAACACAAGGATTCTTTTATATTTTACATTCGCATTAAAAGAGTTTATCGGATTTTTGTGCCACTTTACAAGACCCCATAAAGAGAAAGGGACACAGCTAAAGGACGTATAAAACATTATTATTTTCGGCCAGAAGCATAAAGTTCATTGCGCTACATTTTAAGTCTAAAGCTACAGAAAATTACTCAAATACAACGTATTTGGAATACTTTTTATTAAGTTAGAGTTTATTTTTTTAAGATAAATCACACCGAATCAAAGCAAACCGAAACTTTTAATTTTTTTCGATTAAATCAAATGGAAAAATGTCTAGCAATATTCTAGACCATATTATACTTGGTATTTTTGATGTAAGTAAAATATTACTTAAAATCGGATACAGGAAAACATTTCTTGATTAACGTAGTGAATACTTGAATTGAACACGTTCTTACTTGCATTAAGCAGCACCTTTCTTAATGTGAGAAATAAAACTGTTGAATTAAGTCGAACCAGTAAGGACGGAGCTACAGTCGGAGGTAACCGACTGTAGGAGACCCTGTAATTTGTATTTTCTTCGCTGTTTCTTATCCGATCGTAATGTTATTTACAGTATCGGTGAAGATTGCCATACATGTAGTACATGTTATATATTATACTTTATCTTTAGATTTAAAACTGAAGCTTTAAAACTTCAAACTGTTGCTAAATTGGGTTTTCAAACAAACTTGGTCTGATTGCTGCATAGGAGACCCTAAATACTATTTGAAGCAATTATAGTCTGCAAGATCTAGGTGGCTGAGCTATATGCCCCATCGCTGTTTCTTTTCCGTTTGTAATGAATTTCCCAGAATTGATGGATGCGTACATGCCAAATCCTAAGTCTGTAGCTTTTAAACTGAGGCTGTAGTGGCACTTACATACATTTTTAAGAAAATTGTCTGTTACATAACTTCTAATTTATATATATTATATTATATTCTCTATCTTTTTAAGATGCTGAGACCTAGCTGATCTGTATGAACAAGACAGACGGACAGACGGACATGGCTATATAAACTCAACTCATATATATGTACGTTTACCAAGCTTCCTTCTGCCTGCTACACACATTACCGTCATTTGCACTAAATTAATAGACCCTTTTACTTTTTTAAAGTACAGGGTCTAAAAATTTCTCATTGGACGATAGACAACCATTAAGAGATTTCTGGAACGTTTTTGTCAAAATGTGTATGTATACATACGTTGTTACCATGTTCTGCCATCAGCGCAGTAGTAGTTTGTGTATGACTTCTATGGCTTACAGTTATTTCCGCTATTTCCGAGATGATGAAGTAAAAAGACCATTTTCAGAAATACCAGAATAGGCTTAGCCGATCAATGGAGAATGCCAAAAGTTACGTACATTTTAAATTACAAGTAAAAGCATTGTTTTTTTTTCGGATATCGTGAGAGGAGGTATCAAACGTCGAAAACGATCAGCATACAGAATAGTACCTGCATACCCAAACCAAATATGGTGTCTCTAGCTCATAATTTTCAAGATCTCGGTATTCATACGGACGACAGACAGGGCTTTATCGACTGAACTCGTTATCCTAATCAAGAATATATACACTTTGTGGTGTCTGCCACGCCTGCTTCTGCCTGTTCTCCCAAAGGTTTAAATCATTTTTTAACCATTTTTTTTAATGAATACAGAGTATAATAAGAAATGGGTTTTTGGATTGAAAAAAAGTAAGAATGGCATAATTTTTTCTGAGTGTATAATTAATTAAATTATAGAAATGTAAACGATTATATATGTATGTTAAGTGTCCATCATTATATTATTTTCAACCATTTCGGCGGACTGCAAACACAAAAATCAATTCGTAAAAGTTCTTAATTTCTTTCCAGTTGATTAAAAACTAACATCAAAATTTGGGATATAAACTAAATGTTGTACTTGGATCAGACTTGGGTTTCTGCGGTTTTTCAATTGGTTTAAGCCGTTTCAATTCAAATTTGTTTTAAATGTCTGTTGGAAGTCTATATAAATATCTTTATAAATAACAATATAGTTTTCCCCAATACATTGATATCAATATATTTTATACATCGCCCCAAATTCCACGCCAATCGAAAAAGAATTTCTTTATATTTTCTAGCGCTAATTGGGTCCAATTAGATACATTATCAAGTCAGTGAAAGGCAAGCCATAAAATATATTTATATTTAACAGGACTATATCGAGTATTTAGTCTATTACAAGAGTTTAAATGAAAACGAGCAAGCCCTTTCTACTACAAGTACATGAAGAACCCGCAGTGTTTTCTTATCAGATGCGTTCTCTTTATGGCTAAGTCCCACAGGATAAACCCATATACACATCAAGCGAAACACACACACACTTGAGCGTACCATTAGCATAAAAATGTCATAAATAAGAAACATCCTTGCTCTGGATGATGATACTGCTTCCGTTGTTGGCCCAACTAAGAGCAGGGGTTGCTTTGAAATTCAAAATGGCGGCGCTTTCTTATTAGAAACAGGCGGGCAAACCGCTGGGCTCGGCGCAACAGCATCTCGGCTTTACATATTTTGGGGGTGAGTTTTCGCTGCCAAACGAAAAACCAGTTCTTTATATGATGTGTGTATGTGTGTGTGTTTGCTTCCAACCACGCCTTTGCTCATGCCTGCGAGGGATTCTACATGTGTGTGCGTACTGTACTTCCTTTGTTGGCGAGTTTCGGAGGCGTTCAAGATGATGTGCTCTAATTGATGTCGCCATGACTCGAAAGGAATTCGGAGTGAGAGCCTTTCAGACATTTAAATATTGATTTTTCAGGTTTTCAGTTTGTTGTCGGAATTCCAAGTGCGTTCATTAATTAAATTGACTTTGATGAGGGACTTAGCCTGAAAGCCGAAAACTTTTCATAAGTTTGAGCCACAAGCTTAAGCGAAAAATAGAAATTCATTTTAGTTTGGCCTTGACTAGGTTTCCTTTGGGGTGTAATGTGTTGTAAATGGCATGCCAATAAAACACTGTACCCCCGTAATACCCCAGTCTTGGTCAATTTATAATGCGTGTGGTCAACATCAAAAGTAAAGCATTAAAAGCATTCAGTCTTAAAACGTTTTAGCACTAGCACATGGGCAGAAATATGCGTACATACTGGAGTCCGAATACGTATAAATTATCTGTACTATTTGTATAGTTTTCCACTCAAATGGCCTAGGTTGTTGTTACTGAGATGCTTACAGGGATCTACTTCTTCTTCGACCCCTCACATCTCCACACTTGGAATACTCCAACTATAAATCATAAGCAAAAGGCACAAAAACGACATGTACATGAAAACCATTTAGTTGCCCATGTCCTCATACTGCAGCTTGTCTCCTGAGTGAAAACTTCTTGGAATTTTTGCAGGCATTGCTGCAAATATGTACGTTCATATATATTTATATGATGCCTACTCCTCGTGCTGCATTTTATCCGTCCTACACTATGCAGTCAATGGCATTGCTGCAAATTAAAAAATAAATAAAAATTCCAGCAAGAACATATTCTATTAAATTTTTGGACTCCTTTTGCTAACCATCACAGTTTGTGCCAGCACGAGAAAGTTTTTTTTCCAAGGCCCCCATCAACCTACACTTATCAGTTGGGTGGGTCGACTGAGTTCGGTGGGTGCAATGCCAACTATTTTCCAATACTCTTACTTTTAATCTATCGCTCTATTTATTGATCAATCAAAACATATTTTTCCCTATTAAAATATATGCCTGTCATTGTAATTATACATCAGTCTGTGTATATATTTCTACTATTTACTGTTTGTATATGTTTTTGTTACAATGATTGATAAACTAATATTGATCTAATAATGATATCTATCAACAAAAAAGTTGATACATAATCCTACTATTCATTGTTTGTATAAACCCGCCTTTTTGTTGATAGATATAATTTTTAGATCAATATTAGTTTATCTATCATTGTAACTGCCGAGATTCCCTTCTTTAACTTAGTATTTAATAAATTAAAAGACAATTGTTCTACATTAATTAGAATGTATATGCCATCTTGAAGTAAATCCTTGCTAACAAATAATAAGGTATTGAGGTAATATATTTATTATTATTATTATATATATTTATGAATCTGTTTATCTATTTGAATATCTAAATAATTTAATCCGTCCCTTTGTCTCTCTATAAGTCCTTCAATTTATCAATCTATCTCTTTCTGTCCATCTGTCTATGTTTTATAAATAATATTAACTTATCTGTCTATCCAAAAATATGTATTTACATTTATTTCAGAGTATTTGAAAATCAATGTTCCAATTTGCAAGTTGCTTTCTTGTTTTACTGTAGACTTATATAGTACATATTCAGCAAGCTTATACATATTTGTGTGTGTAGCAGTATATTTCTTTTTGCAGGCTGCACTTTTTGTTTTAGTAATAGTTTGGTGGGTTGGCTGGTATTTTTTGGGGACTGGGGTCTCGTTACTTTCTAGATGCAAAGTAAAAGTTCTTAGCTTCAGCCTGATGCCTGCCTGCTCCTCTGCCGTTCCCATACCATCTATTTCCCAGCTGCCAACTACTTTTTCTCAAGTACCACTGTGGGACATTAAATCCTGTACGTGCTGGTCCCTCTCTGCTCCTTGCCTTGGTCATTGGATTGTTGGAGGTATTATGCCATGACCGAAAGTTTGAATAGTTCTTGTGCCTTAACACAAGCAGGCGGAGAGGAGATGAGGAGAATAGTAAGAGGAAATAGTTGCTGACCAAAGTTAGCTCTTTTTGCTAGAAAAGTTATTTGGGAGGACCTACACTTCTTTATGTGCATGGCAAAAATTTTTGCCAATTTATTTTGTAGCCCACTGTTTCAGCGGCAAGATAAGGCCCTGGATTGCTAGAATGTGCTTACTCCAATATTTATGGCTTGTCTTGGATCCCTGAATGATGCCAGCATATATATAGTATTAATTTTTTTTCGACTTAAATGTGAATTTGGATGCTAGTTACCTCCGCTTTGTACTTTTCCACACGAAGTCAATTCCACAACTGGACAACGGCTTTTCCCACAGCATCCCATAAAAATTGAGCATCGGAATCTATTCGAAAGCATAGAACCCGTTTAAAGAACCAGTTACTTAAAACGAAAAGAGTTAAAAAACTGCCTAAAAATGTGTGAGAAAATCTTGACAAAATTGATCTCTGACCGGACAATGTCCTGCGTGTAGAAGATCCTCATATGTAAAGGGGTTGAGGATGCTGCCCTCATAACTTGAGATTGGTAGACGTGTTCTTGGAAGGGTTGTCATTAAAAACTGGTACGTATGTCAGTTAATTGTGGAAAACTTTTATTATATGTGAGGTTTGATAAGTTTGTTACTTATGAATAAAACATCGTAATAGCAATAAAATACTTTCTTTTGTAGAATAATTATATTTAAACTTAATACATTCGGTTACCTTTTTCAAGCATTTCGTGTTGCTTAGTAATAAAAGTACATTCTAAGGATTTTCTTATTTCCTCTGAAGGTGTTTTAATAAAATAAGAAAAATAAAATATAATAATGGATTTTTCCATACAACATATTAGTTTTTCTCGCTCACAACTATGATTCCCATCTCTTTGGTTATAAGTCATTTAGTCAAGGCTTATTCACTCACTTATATCGTCCTTATTAATATGCTTAAGTTGTTAATAATATATTATTTGAGATTATACAAATTGTTGTAGGATTCTCAATTATTCTTAAATTGATTTTTATTTGACATATTGTCATTTGTGAAAAATTAATTAAAGTCAAAATTCGCACAATGCAGCATCATTAATATTCATAATGAGTTTGCATCTCTGACAGGTCGAGTTGTCTGATGAATGAATCGAATATGAATTAGCGACACAAAAGTTACATTAGTCATCTCGGTTTTGATGGGTCAGTTTGTTTTTTTGAGGTGATGGCACCAGGTATGGGTATGGTGCGGTTTTCAGTTCAGGTCAGACTAAACCGTTTGCAAATCATTAATTAGCTGCACATTCATCAATTTTAATAACATTTCAGATTTTAAGCGAATTCATGTTGGAACGTCTAAATGTTAGTTATACTTTACACATGACCGAATTGCAGAGGAGGAGTAGGCTTTCAAGGGGTGCAGGGCCCAAAAAGGTTGGGGCTGAATCTGAGGCTGGTTTGAGTTATGATAACATTCATTTGCCTGTAAATTTCCCAAAAGGCATGTAGCTAAACTTTGGGCGCTGCTGAAACTATGGCCAAGGGGTCGAAACACAAGCTCCCTCTTACACACATACAGACACCGGTCACACATAAGATGTGTTTTCGTCCTCCCAATGCCGGCTGGGGATAGGGCAAGGGTGTTATTTTTGTACAAAGGATTATTTCGTCTCGACCAAACATGCAATTAATTATAAGCTTAAGGCCTTGGGTCCCTTTACGGCTCAGCCATGTTGTGCCTGGTTGCGTGTAAAAAGCAACATGACAGAGTCAGCAACAGCAAAAGCAACAGCAACAACAACAAGTTATACTAAATTCGGCCAGCAAAACTTGAAAGATAATAACCTTAGCTCACAGGCAGCCCAGTTAACTGAAATAGAGAGAGAGAGAATGAGAGAGAAAAAAATAAAGTGAGAGAAGTTGGTATGGGTCCTGAGAATGAACATGGTACAGAGGAAAAACTACAACTATTATTTATTCCCAAAAGTTTAAGGCAACATCATTATCTTTTATGCAGACCAGTACACCCTCATCCCAAGACTACACATGGCCCCAAAAGCAGAAATTCGCTCAGACGTTGGGTTGTCTTTTGGTTGCTTGCCGGACCAATTTTCTTCAAGGTAGTACGCATGGGTGTGGGTGTGTGTGTGTTTGTGTGATAGTATGTATGTATATCAAGACACTCTTCTCTTTCATTAAAATTTACTCATACGCCCGCATCCAAGTTGTGACGGCCATGTTCCCCAGTAAGTATACTTCTTATGCCAATCAACCCTCAACCAGCTCAGAGCCTTGTGTGTATGTTCGGGGGTATTGAAGTTGTTGTGGGTTGGTGTGTGTTAGTTATACAAAACTTTTCTACGCCATCAGCTCAAGACATAAAAACTTATCGCCTGCCTGCTGACTCCCGGTTAACCCTGCTCCACTGTACCCTTACTGTTTGCTATTAAATCCACCCCAATTGAAAATTCCTGGCATAGTTTCGGGGGATGTAGCATGGAGCCTGACAAGCAGCTTTGGATAGTTCGCCCACGTATCGGGGGTAGCAAAACTAGCAAAACTTATCGAAGATGGTGCACAGTGTAATAGGATAATTGTAGAATTTTGATGAAATGTTTCATTAGAGAAAAAGGCAGGGGATTAATGATAGTGCAAGAGCCGTGCTTAGATTTGTATAACATTTAGTGAAGGGAGTGAACCTTAATATGCCTTGAGACTCACAGTCGGAAAATTAATATTATGAATGCGCTTTAATGAAGAATTTCGTTGTTGAACT
Organism: Hypselothyrea guttata; assembly: GCA_035045125.1. Classification (NCBI taxonomy): domain Eukaryota; kingdom Metazoa; phylum Arthropoda; class Insecta; order Diptera; family Drosophilidae; genus Hypselothyrea; species Hypselothyrea guttata. The sequence continues at coordinate 125,050 of JAWNNJ010002197.1, read as the reverse complement.
GAGAGTGTGGTAATGAACTTTTGACACAGCAAATTCTTGATCCAAGTACAAAAACTCCTAATATTTCTTTCAGTGTAGTTTCAATTATCTACATATATTTCCAGAAAGAAAGATATTACTTCTTTTACATTATTTAACTGGTTTAAAAGTACTAATAATAAAGGCAATAAAATAAAATTTTTTATTAAATTATAAATGACAATCTGAGAGTATCACAAATTTTTAGTGTTAAATGTTCAATGAGCCAAAAAATTCTTGATCTAAAAATGAAATTTTTTATATAAGTGCGTCCTTAAAATTCGATTTACTATATCTATTTCCATAATATTTTAATAATAATAATAGATACGATTCGTAACTAATGTAATCATAGTTTGCGTTTTGAGCTTGAATTCTAGAACAAAATAATATGAATTAAGAAACTTTAATTTGTGGAACGAATCATTTTTATTTTTCTGAGTGCATTGAGTTTTAAGTAAGTTAAATAACTCTTAGTTTGAAACTAACTTAAACATTAGATGGTATGCCAAGAGCTAAAGTCTTCTTCTCACGCATTTGGCAACTTTTATGCTTGTCACAAAACACAAAAGGAAAAAGACAACAACAACAACATTTTAATTGAAAATTTTAATTTGGCAACACGATGCTCTCAGCACAACTCAGGCTGGAATAGTTGACTTGCCTCGAGTGTTTCTTGGTCTTAGTTGTCTTTGCTTGTCCTTGTTGTCATGGCCCTGCTGACAGCAGTCGGAGTTGGGCTGGAGGCAGCTACGATATTTTGAGAACAGTAGAAATAAAGCAAAAAATGTTGGCAATATATGTGTATATAGTATATTCTTATATGTAAGATAACTTTCTATGTATGTGTGTGTGGTTATGGCAAAACAGCTTCACTCCTGCTAGCAAATGCTCAAATGTCCTTCGCACGCTTAGTCCTTTGTAGTGCATACGATGCATGTGTGTGTGTTTGCATTGTATGTCTACTGCTCAGACATTCGCAAGCCATTTCTTGCTCTTTATATCTTGTTGCTTTTGGTTTTTGTATTGTTTGAATATGCACATGTCCTTTGCCTCTCCTTTCCTGCATGCAGAGTGGCCAGGCTGCCAAGTTATCCTTTTGCATTTATTTCAACTGCTTTTATTTATTTATAAGGCGAAGGCTTTGCCTCAGCCTCTGCCTCTCAGTCGCATTGGCATTCTCTAAATGCTTCTTGTTGGACTGCCATGTAGCTGTCATGTTGATTCTATTCAATTGTCTGCTCCTAGGTTGCTTGACTATTGGCTCTAGCTGTTTGTCCGTTGGATTTCTCTCCTATTCGAAATTGATTTTTGAATTATTCACAATATTACAAGCTATAAACTTAAGTTGAACTCATCTTTGTCACAATTGGCTGGCTTGCATTAGCCAATAAACCTACTCATAACTCGGATTCTCCCCCAGCCAGGCATTAGTCATCGGAGTAGATGAGTCCTGCATTGTGCAGTTCACGTTGTAGTTGATTGCTTCTTCTGGTCTTTTGCCTGTGCTTTGCCATTTCATCAGGCAGTTCCTCAACTCAAATTTTATGCATTTTAGATGAGTTTTTCCCATAGTTTGTTTTTAACACTTGTTCCTTTTTCTTTTTGTTGCAACACAAAAAACAACAAACATAAAAAATAGATTTTTTCACTGTTATTTTTATGCAACTTGATGAAAAATTTCAACATCAACATCAAGTTTTGGCAAAATGTCAATGGGTTGACTGGGTCTCTATCTGCTGGCATTTTATGGGGAGGCGAGGACCAGGATCGTATCTGCGGTAGATTGAGGAAAAGTAAGAATAATACACTTTAAAAGGTATATAGAGGCAGAAGAGTTCCAATGTGTAGTATTTCATTTAAATTAACAAATTAAAAATTACATTTTTATACGTATTATGAAGAACAGAATTTAATAAAAATGAATAAATAAATAATCAAATGAAAACGTACCTCTTTGCCCCTTCGGTTTTTCTTTAAATAGTTTAATTTAATGTTTTGGACAGATTGATATTGATATTGGTTCGATAATTTGTGGCCGAATTCTGTACTGTACCCAAAGAGAATATGATACTAATACTTACTATTCAGTGTCAAAAACTATTTTTAGTAAATAATATATTGTTGGTATGCATTCAAATTAAATTTGGTTTTTACTTTATTTCTTTCAGAAAATGTAATGGCCAACCGGACGAAGCTAGATTCGCTCCTGTTTTTTTTTAGCGCATTCATCAACTTTTCAGCACTTTTACTAATTTCAGCAGTTAACTTCCTTTGGTTTTCATAGTTAACTTTAACCAGCATGGAAACATTTTGTGCCTTGGCAACATTTGCAGAGCCAGGCGAATCACAGGGTAGAGAGTTGGGAGGAAATAGTTGAGGATACAAGACTGGGTAGATGAGCTACGAAAATGTTCCAAGTCCCAATAAAAGTTTGCACTGCGTTGCCGTTGTTACAATTTCATTTGCATCCATTGGAAGACTCTCTGTTGGTGTTGTTGATGAACTGCAACTTGGTCTGTATAAAGCATATATAAATTTAAAGTTGCGCCAACTTGGCCAACTTGGCTTGTTCTTAATTTATTTTGCGCACGAATTTTGCCAATTATAATTACCAATAAAAACAAAAACATAAACAAACCAGCCACAGCAGCAGTCGGTGCCGTCTTATGCGCCTTACAGGTTTTTGGCTAACTCGATTTATTGGCCTGGCCAGAATGTACATAGTTCGATATTGGTGGTTGGGATAGCACTTGTGCATTTGCGGCGCCATAAATATTAAATATGATACTTTATGTGCAGAAGCTGTGCTGCACCTCAGACTGCGTCTCCTCCTGATCCTAAGTTGCCTGGCCTGCGCTTGTAGAGCTTATCAAATATTCCTCGTTGGCGATTGGCCATACTGGCAGCAAGGTAGCAGGCTGGTTACGGGATGCTTTGGCCACATCCTTGCCGCATTTGGTTAGCGTTGAATGAGCTTCATTTGCTTGCAACATCAACACGCTGTATTTTGCATAATAAACTTTACTGCTTCGCCCCTTCCATTCGCTCTTGCATCAACCGTTGACTGGGGTGCGCACTGCATCCAAGGCAAGTGGGAAAATGGCAAATGCCACTAGGCAAACGCTCCCAAAACTAATTAGTCGCGTCGTCTGTCTCTCGCCCAAGACACGTGAGCTGTGCGCTGACAGCGCCAAAAGGAGAAAACCTGAACGGAACCGTGAACGGATAACCGTAAGCTGATAGGAAGCCTTAGGTGACCTGCGAACTGTGCAACGCGTTGCACATATTAATATTAATGCCTAATTGCCAGCAACTTGTCTTTATATTTCGTTAAAAGTTATTTTTTATGTTATTTGGAAGTATTACCTCCAGAGAGATACTATTGGGCACTTGATTTATACTTTCTTACACTTGTCAATCTTCAGCAGAAAAATGTTCAGTGAATCATTCTTTTAATTAACTTGCAACTTAAAAAACGCATGGTGAAAATATAATCATGTTCGTCGTTAAATTCATATTTTGTAGTCTATCCAAGTAAATATAATAAAACAAATAAAATCATTTTTACATCGAACATTTTTATTTTACTTTTAACAATTCAATCGTGTTTTTAAATGTTCAAATAAAATTCGAAGAAAGGTTTTTCAAAATTATTTTCATAAATTGTCAATTGATTATTATTACTCAATTATGCCATTTCCATTCTAAGGGAGATATCAAGTTTGAAAAGTATGGTTTCTGGCACGAAATTTTTGATTTTTAGACCCTGCACTTTAAAAAAGTAAAAGGGTCTATTAATTTAGTGCAAGTGACAGCTGTGTGTAACACCCAAAAGGAAGCGTGGTAGACCCCACAAAGTATATAGTATATTCTGACTCAGGTCGACGAGCTGAGTCGATGTAGCCATGTCCGTTCGTGTCTGTTCGGCTGTCCGTCTGTCTGTCTGTTGTCCGTATGAACACCTAGATCTCAGCAACTACAAGAGCTAGAGACACAATTTTCGGTATGTAGGTTCTTCTATGCTGTACGCTGATCAAGTTTGTTTTAGATTTTTGATATCGCTTCCCATTCACCCGTTAACCGCGAGCAGCCAACAAGATCTTGGAAAAAGAAAAGCTAGCAACACATTTTTTTTATTTAGGTTCTCCTATGCATCAGTTACATAAAATATGTCTAAGTTTTTAGATAACTCTTCACATTGGACCGCTAATTGAAAAAGAATTTAGCAACAGTTTTTTACTTATTTACATTCATTTGTACTTGATAGAGTGTTTTGCGCCTTGTAAAGTCTTCGCTGTTGTCACATATTTTAGTAACAACATTTCTTCATATGCACCTTGATGAATTTCTTGATACGAATACCCTATTTGATTATATATTTAATTTTACAAAAACTGCCATGCTCTAAGCAGGATAAGACTTCACTCTACATTCGGTTCAGTTTAAAGTTGGAAGTTGTAATTTTGTAGCTCATTAGAATATTTCCAGCTAAACTTTTGCCAGCGAGCCCAAAAACTTTTGCGCATTCAAACGAATCAAAGAGCGGAGCAAGTGCGAAAGCCAGTGTTTAGTTGGAGTGCTAGACGGAAAGAGTTAAGCATTTATTTATAACGATAAAAGGCAAAGAATTATGGCAGAAAAGTATTCTTTTGTTAGCATTCCATTTAATTGGTCTGCAACTTGTTCCTGTCGAGACTATGCAGTCACTTCTCATTTCGTTACTTTCCCAGGCTCGAGCATCCCATAAACTTGTTTCTAGCACTGTCTACCTCTGGTCGTACTGCTGCCGCTGGTCACTAACCTCCGAACCGAGTGCAGCTTAAGCAGAAAAACGGGTAAAAGAACCTGAAGATGCTGCATATTATTTTTTCTTGAATTTTCTCATGATTTTCAATTTGTATGGCGCGGTCCAGTCTTTGGTCAAGACATTATTAAACCATTCACCAGGGGTTAAAAATCCCGTAATGTCTTTCAAACTCGTTAACTTCGTCGGATGCTGCTGGAAACTTTAGGGGATGTTGTCGGATAACGTGCAGTGCTGCAAGCAGTGGACTGTTCCATGTTGCAACCACCAGCTCACAGATGGCGCTGCAAAACAAACCAAACAAAGCAGTGCAAACGGATAACCAGCCAAGCAGTGCAAGTTGTTCTCTTAATTATGGCTCTCCGTAACCAAAAAGACAGTTAGTGCATATTTTCAGGGGTTAATTTGAACAAGAACTTCTGTTGCCTAGTGGAATGTGAGCAATTAAATGTTCTGGGGGTTATGTAATTTAAAACTTTTGTGCTCTTTAAAAAAATATTAAATTTTTAATTTAATTTAATTTAATCAACATTTATATTATCTAAAAATTTCAGGGTGTTTTTTATGGCATGTTATATATTTAACTTTTACTAGATATCGCATTCACCGGTTCTTCATACTTTCAAAAATAACCCAAATTTTTCTTTTGCAAATTTTCTTACAAGCATTTTTAATGCGGTTTCTAACACACTGTTTAAATAGATTTAATAATTTAAATAAATTTTTTAATGTATTTATGACCGATTGATTTTGGAAATGTCATTTAATCGATAACCTGCGAAAGTTAATTACGAACTTAGTCTAATTTTATAAAAGCACGAGCAACCTACTTATACCCATATCAACAGAGTTACGAAATTGAAAAAATCAGATAAGTCGGACGCGCCATACTGTAAAATACCATGTACCATATATTTTAAACACAATTTTCAAACATTTTCAAACGAAACGCAGCAGCAGTGTTTCTTTGTATGACCATCTCTATTTTCAAAAAAAATATTTCCTATAATTCTGCGTTGTGAGTGTTTTTAGCTGTAACATAAGCAGGAGGTTACTTTGTATTTAAGTTGAATTAAAGTTTCCTTACAATATATAAATACAATCCTCATACATTGTCTCAACCACATGTAATCCTTACTGCCATTGCCTGTAATACATACGTTTTTCGTATTTTATTTTTCTTTTTTAATTTCTTGGCAACTTTCAATTAAAAGCCAACGTCCATATGTGGCTATTAAAAAGAAACAACGTCCTCTGTTCCATGCCAGGACACAGCTTGTCATCCCTTTTCATTCCATTCCATTCCTTTGCAGAGCATTGAGCAGCTGTTAATGCAAGCTCCGAGAATCTTATTGGTAGGAAGTCTGTCGTTAGCTCAAGTCCTCGCCTTGTCTAGAGTGAGACTGGCGACAGAATAGAGCAGCAACTCGGGTTGTCGCGAAACAAGGAGGCAACGATATAAAATAAATTAAAAGTAAGAGAGAAAACATTGCAACGAAATAGCAGAGGCAAAGCAAATGCTTACATTTTTAAATAGAAAAGGGGCGGAGCACATTTAAATAGTATTTTTTCTGCATCCTTTTTTATTTCTTGCAATCCAATAAGACGAAGCCAAAGCCAAAGAAGAAAACGAGAAACGAGAAAACGAGACTCTAACTGGTGTAGACTGAGACAGAGTAACAGTACAAGGGGCAGCGAGGCAGAACTAGCGGCAGCAAGTGCACTTAAAAGTGTAAAAGGCAAGAGAAAAAAAATTATCAAACGAAAACAAATATTAATGCTAACCAGTAAGAACGGAGCTCCAGTCGGAAGTTACCGACCGAAGTCGATCTTGTACTTTGCGTTTTAATTTTCGTTGTTTCTTATCCGATCGTAATCAAATTCACATCATCGATGGAGATTGCTATTTACTACATTTCCCAGTTTTAAAACTGTGTCGGAAAACTGTTGCTAAATTGGTTCTGGTTCGGTTAGCGGAAGAATAAAAGGAACTATCGAAAACTTAATCTGATTGCTGCATAGAAGAACCTAAATACCAAAAAATTGTATTTTAAGCTCTTATATGTAGTTTGCAAGATCTAGGTGGCTGCTCTGTCTGCTCTATCTTCGCATTAATAGAGCATGGAGCATAGGCTGCGTACAAGGCAAATTACAAGTCTGTTGCTGTTAGACTGTGGCAGTAGAGGCGCCTAAAGACATTTGTAAAAAAGTTGTCTGTATCATAGCTTCGCTCTTTCTTCTCTGTTTGTAATATAGTTCATAGCATCGACGGATTAAATAGGCTACGTATATGCCAAATTACAATTCTGTAACTTTAATATTGTGGATGCAGTGGCGCATACATACGTTGTTAAAAAATGGTCTATTGCATATCTTCGTTATTCCTTTTCAGATCGTAATAAAGAATACGTGCAAACCAAATTACAAGTCTGTGGCTTTATTTTTGTGGCTGCTGTGGCTCTTTTAGTTTTCGAGATCTTTTGACGTAGGTGTACATTTTTGATGATTCACGAAAAAAGACGGCGAGATATAAAAAATCTGAAACAAAATTGATCTCCTTGCGATATTAGACAACCTCTCGCTCTTATAGTTGCTGAGATCTAGGTGTTCATTGGGACAGACGGACATGGCTTTATCAACTCAGCTCGTTTTCCTGAGTCAGAATTATATATTCTTTTTGTGGGGTCTACCACGCCTCCTTTTGGGTGCTACACACATTTGCACTAAATTTATAGTCCCTTTTACCTTTTTAAAGTACAAGGTCTAAAAAGGAAAAATAATAAGAAAAAAGAAACAAAGCTGAATGAAGAAGAAAATGCAAATGACAGGCAAAATGAAGTGGGAACAGTAGCTGGAAGAAACAAGGGGCAGTCGCAGGAGGTATGTGAAAGTGTGTGATTGTATGTGTGACAAAATGGTACTTTGAGGGCATGTAACGATGGCTGAAAGGATATGAAAGAATTTCTGCCAACGTTGTTAGTTTATCCTAAGCGTTGCAAAGTGAGGTAAAGAGGGGCAGCCAAACTGCTGTTTGTCTATCGAAGGGTCTGTCCCAGCACCCGGCCTGCTCAGCTCGGCTGCCATGCTCATTTGCAAATATTGTAGCCTGCAGGCAACGTATGCAAATAACATTAAGAGCCTGACTATAGAAAAATGTAATTTCACTTGATTTGCTGAAAAATGCACACAGCAACAGAAAGGGGAGGAACACTCGTACATACATGATACACAAAGATAACGGGGGTAACGTGGCAGAAAGCTAAATGAAGATAAGTATACAAAAAGCAACAAAATGGTTAGGCACACTGAGTCGAGGAAGAGAGCTTCCTTTATAGCGAACATAAGGAAAAACGATTTTAACAGGATATGTTGCAGAAGTTGATAAAGCCAACAACCGCACACAATCGGTAATAAAATAAAATAAAAATCTGTTGTTTGGTTTTGAGCCCCAAAGCCAAGTCGACTTAATTTCCACTACAATATCTAGGCAGTTCCTTATCCGTGCATGCCAAATAACAAAGTCTATAGCTTTAAAAATAATGGGTAAAAAACAACAAAATCGGAATTCCGATCAAAATATTATGAAGCTCGACAGCTTCCGTTAGCTGATTTTGTTTGTGTTGTAGCGGGGCAGATTTCCTTTTCGGCGATCACAAGCTTCTGGTTAATAAGAAGGGGGGGGGGGGGGGGGGGCCTTGCCGGTGTAAATAACAAGGCGTTGTTTTCCAAGATATGTATAATTTATATTTCACAAAGATTACAAAGTTGATTTTAAGCGGAGTGGCTGAGTCGAAGTACAAATTGAGAGTGCCTTCACAATATGGCGGGGAGAGGTATGAGACCTCTCAGAGCTAAAAACTTAACAGAATTTAGGACTAGTTGCTCTCTGTTAACTACATTAAATGCTAATGTTATGCTTCAATGCTCTTAAAACTTAATTATGCTAAACTATAAAAACGATTGTTTCGGCTGAAACAGTTTGCATGTGAATCAATTTATATTAATAATTAACAATAGTAAATATGAACATAACTTGAAAAAACCAGTAAGGACGGAGCTACAGTCGGACGCAACCGACTGTAGGAGACCCTTTACTTTGTGTTTTCTTCGCTGTTTCTTATCCGATCGTAATGAAATTCACAGAATCGATGGAGATTGTCATAAACAACGTACATGCAATATACTAAGTCCTTAGCGTTAAAACTAATGCTTTTAAACTGCAAACTGTTGCTAAATTGGTTTTTTAGTTTGCGGAGGAATGAGAGGAGTAATCAAAAAACCTACACAAACTTGATCTGATTGCTCCATTAGAGAACCTAAATACCAAAAAATTGTAGATATAGCTCTTATAGTCTGCAAGATCTAGGTGGCTGAACTGTATGCCCTATCTTCGCTGTTTCTTTTCCGTTTGTAATGTAATTCACAGCATAATTGGATTATGCCATAGGCTGCGTTCATACCAAATCCCAAGTCTGTAGCTTTTAAACTGTGGCGGTAGTGGCACTTACATACATTTATAAGAAAATTGTCTGTTACATAACTTCGCTGTTTCTTGTCCGTTTGTAATGTAATTAACAAAATCGACAGATAATTCTGTAGGCTACGTACATGCCAAATGGCAAGTTTGTAGCTATATTATTGTGGCCGCAGTGGCACATATACGCAATTTGAAAAAGATTGTCTCTTGCATATCTTCGCTATTTCTAATTCAAATCATAAATATTCATATAGCATTGGTGAAGAATACCTTAGGCTACGTACATGCCAAATTACAAGTCTGTAGCGCTATTATTGTGGCTGCTGTGGCGTTTATAGTTTTCGAGATTTTTGAGGTAGGTGTAGATTTTTGATTATTCGCGGATGAAGGAGGCGAGATATCAAAAGTTTGAAACAAACTTGATCTGCTTGCATTAGCTGACTACCTAAATCCGGAAAGGTGGTGTCTCTATCTCTTTTAGTTGCTGAGATCTAGGTGTTCATACGGACAGACGGACAGACAGACAGACAGACAGACGGACAGACGGACAGACGGACAGACGGACAGACGGACAGACGGACATGGCTATATCAACTCAGCTCGTCGTCCTGAGTCAGAATATATATACTTTGTGGGGTCTACCACGCTTCCTTCTGCCTGTTACACACAGCTGTCATTTGCACTAAATTAATAGACCCTTTTTACTTTTTTAAAGTAAAGGGTCTAAAAAAACAAACAGAACACAAAAATTTCAATGAATTTAGCTTATGTTTATTTTTTCTATTTTAAACGATTTACAATATACATACGATAAGCTAAGTATTATACCCTGTGCCCATTGAAAAATGGGAAAAACAAGGTAAATAACTTTGCCAGAATGTATGTAACAGAAGGCGTGGCAGACCCCACAAAGTATATACTATATTCTCTTTTTAAATTAAAGATTTTACTTATTCGGTTGATCTATTCTAAAAAAAAAATTTTTAACCCTTTTTTTTATGTTTTAAATTTTACAATTGTAAAGCGACGTATAATTCGATAACTGAATGTGAGAAATTCGGGCTCGACGTTTAGCAATGGGAGATTTTTAATGGAATAATTTGGCTTAGTCAGATAGTACTATTTCGAATGGTGCCAACCATTCTCATCAGTGACCTTAGAAACGAAAAATGTCAAACTTGTCTGTATATGTGAGTAAGTCGTAGGTCGGGTTCGAACCGTGACTCTGTGGTTAGTGAGGCGAATGCCTTAACCAGAATGCCAGTCCTGTCCGAGCCCAGCCGGTGATCATCAAGTGATCTTCATCTGACTATTTCTAAGACTAGCTGTTTTCCCCAAGTTTTTACCGTCTCCATCTATTGCTCATTTTTGGTGCTTTCATTTTCAACTCAACGGTTTAATCTTAATGAATGCGAGTTTTAACTAGAGGAACTATTATTTAAAGATTTGTATATTGTAAATATTGCTACAACGTAAGACTATGTCTAACTTTTCACCAAAGGCAAAAAAAAAAACATTTAATTTGAGATAATTATTATAATAAAATTTTTAGATAATCGATATGCTTTCAGTCGTAAATTTTTGATATCTATGCACCGGCTAGTGACAATTAAAGCAGAAATCAGTAAAGACCTAAAGTTTATGTTCACAGAGATAATGCAGGTAGGTTATATATTAAAAAATTGTTTAACACAGAATCTTTATAAAAAGAAATTTTTATTGAAGAAAGAAATTTACATTGATAAACAATCTACAAAAATTTAAGTATTTTAAGAAAATTTAAAAAATTAGGTTTAATTTCTTAATGGAATTTAGTAAATTGAAATACTGCTTTATTACATTTTTATTTATATATGAGCAACTATGTCATATTACATTTTTATTTTTAAATTTAAACAGAGAAAAAATTTGGGGAAAAGACAAAGCTTTTAAATTTAAACTATTGGTGAGAAATAATTTACTACTGTGCTTCACTTTCATTTAAAGATCACAAAACTTTTATATAAACATGTTATATGTGACTATCAGGACGTTCAAACTTATTTAAATAGTTTTATATGTGGGACCTGGGTTATAATAGATGTATTATAATATATAATAATTTTACTGGAAATATTTAAACTGTTTTGTTGAATTTTAATGGATTTATTGAAATTTTTCATTTGTGTTTATTTATATTCTTAAAAATTTGTAAATATGAATAAATAAATATTTAATATTATGCAAATTTTCGAAATTAAAAAACAGCATCTGTTTTGGGTAAATAAAATAGGATACAACATTTACACCAATAACTAATTACACACAAATTTCAAAATATTATAATAATTGTATATTATTTTAAACATGACGCAAGGAATTAAACTATTTATTATAAGGAAATTAATTTTAAGTTATTTTCTAAATTATATAATATAATGAAATTGTCAGCCACCGTATTCTTTGCATAACAGCCGGACAGCCATGATATATGTAAGGCCTCTATACCTTCTTCACACTCTTAATTCTTCTGTTGCCACTCATTGGTTTTTGCATTCATCTCTTCCCCATTTCCTTTCTCTTTCTCTGCCCATTTCTCTCTTTCTCTAGCTCTGTGTGCCCGCCTAGGTGTCTGCCCGTATTGCTGGCCCGTCCGAAGAGGCAGGCAACTCAATCTGCTGCAGTAGGGCGCTCAGCCGTGTGTCTTATGGCTGACAGCTATGAACACCGGATAGGCACACACACAGATGCAAACACTGAACACACACACAGACAGGCAGTTGAGTCGGCCTTTGGCTTACATTTTAAGTGTCTGAGGCCTCAATTGCTTTACTGGCTTTTCGACTGGCAACAAGGCTGATGACGATGACGATGACGATGACGACGATGAGGATGAGGATGAAGATGATGACGATAATGATGATAATGGTGGTGGTGATGATCATGATGACGAGTGGCAGGCGGCACAGTTAACTGCCTCGAATGGAGAACACAAACTTGGCTGCTTGGCTGCTGTCTTGGTATTCTTTTTGCTGTACATTTTATCTAGGCTTTAACGTTCAATTCAATATAATGACTCCCCTATGCATAAAATACTGGACGATGCTGCACAGGCAGAGGTCATATTCTGAGGTGTGTGTCGGGCGAGGGCGGAGGAGTCAGAGGCCAGACTGTTCAGTCGGTTGGGCGCATCCTTTTTATGGCGCCACTGAGCTGCCAAGGCAACTTAAGGGACGATTTTAATTTGCCTTCGTTTGCTTTCATTTCAGCACTCGAGTGTGGGGTCGACGAGGCTGTTCTTGTTGTTGTTGCTCTTCTTACCGTTGTTTTTGTTGTTGCCTGCCTATATTTAATCGTTTTTGCAATTTTACGAGATTTCTCTTGCAGTTTTTTGTTTGGGTCGAATCGAAGCCGCAGGCAGTCTGGCCAGTGTCTGGGTTCGGGTCCGGCTCCGGCTCCGGCTCCGGCTCCGAGTATGGTCCTGAGACGTGGGCTCTTCTGCCCGTAACTGCAAATTGTTAAGTCGGCTATAAATTTGACTTGTACTCGAGTGGGTGTGGGTTGGGCTTCCTTTTCGGGTAACCATTGGTCCTATTTACATAATGGTTTATAGAATAGACAACGCCCGACCTGGCACTGGCAAAGGCATAACAGGCAGGGATGACATGGGTTACATGCATAGGTTTTGTGGTCGACTTTTTCTGTTTCTGCTGCTCTCCATCCACCACTTGCCTATTTTCTCTTCTTCTGAATCTCTACAAATGGCTGCCTTAAAGGATATTTCTTTGCCCATGTCCTGCAGCAAAGTTAAAACCATCAACCACTTAAAATAAATTAAGGCGACGCCATTTTACTTTTTCCCAGCAACAAACAACCCCCTGGACAGCGCAAAGCAGCCAACGAGGCAACAACACACACACATGTAAAAATACACACAAAGACACATTTATATATAGACAGCATGAGTGTGAGACACACTGGCAGAGTCCCTTTGCTTGACCCAAGAAGCTGGAGATTGCTTGCACAGTGCAGTTGGCCGTTACCTTTTATGCTTGGCTCTGGGATTTCGCTCGCCTTTTTTTAATATTTTATTTTTTATTCTATATATACACACATACACACATTGCTTTACCTTTTTGCCATTAGTTTAGCAGAGCGTTGGCTTGTGGGAGCGCGCTCTGCTGCCCTGTTCTGCTCGCTTCCGTCTCTGGGCTGGGCTGGGTTGTCAAGTACAGTTTCGTATTCTTCTGCTTAAGCATAACGAATGTCCTTTTTCCATTTACCCAGCCAACGGGGCCAGACTATTCCCTTGCAAATGGCTCGTTTGACTGCGTTTTTAGCAGCAAAAGTAATTTTTTACTGTTAGTTAAATAAATGCGAATGCGAGGTCAGTTGCAGCTGCTGCTGCTGCTGCTGTTGCCACCCTCGAGCACAGGACGAGCACGGTAAAAGTTCGCCATTCTTTTGTCCCTTTTTTATGTATGTCATGTTTTTGTTTCTGTGCATTTCTTGGGGGACCAGTGAGTGCGAGCACATATACATATGCATATAGTATTCCTATCTCGTATATAACTTCTTTTTTCCGATGCTTAAAGGACGTGCCAGAGCCACTGGGACTGCATCCTGGGAATGCTGTGGCTGGCAAGATAAAAAATTAGTTTGACAAACAAGACGAATGTCTTTTGCTGATTAAAACTGTCCAGCAAACAAAAAGTAGCAGATAACAGCGCCAGCAGCTTGCGCTATATTTCTCTACCTTTCTGGCAAACCCTGTACAGTTTGAATTAAATAATTTATACACATTTGTTAATGGTTTTACTATGTTTATTTTGAAATGTGTGGAGTTTGTCATACATATATTTTGCATCATTTGGATCAGCTTAATTCTCTGAAATGGAAAAAAATAAAATAAAATTTATTAGATCAGGTTAAAAGTGATTTAAATTTTAAAAATTCAGATTTGCAACATAAGAAATAAAATTTATGCAACTTGTCATGAGACTCTTATTGGTATGGTGCAAGCAATGAACGGGACGGAGGTCGTAAAATCAATCACTGCGAATAAAATTCTTTTTTATACCATGCACCCATTGAAAACTGGGAAAACACGGCGATCTCGGAAACAACAAGAGCTACAGCATCCGTTTTTGATGGTATAGGTGTATATCATACGCAGATCCAGTTTATTTAAAATATAGGATGCCACGCGCCCTCAATATATAATATATAATATATAATATATAATATATAATATATAATATATAATATATAATATATAATATATAATATATAATATATAATATATAATATATAATATATAATATATAATATATAATATATAATATATAATATATAATATATAATATATAATATATAATATATAATGATTATAATATACATATTCTTTAGAATCCTTTGACAATTATAATTTTTTACTTTTTAGTTGAACAGGCGGCTCGGTTAACTCTAGCTAACAATTGATAGTATAAACGCATTTTGTCCATACAGTTAACGCAGTTTTTGCTATATAGCTAATACACAGTTAAAAAAACCCATTTCAGTTCAATGACCTCATGAAGTTAAAATACATACAACAATTTATATCCATTTCCATTTCAGTTGTGTGCATTGATTTTTGGCTTTTATAGGCCAACGATATTAGCCAAGAGAGGAAGCTAACAAATTTGATTTGCCATAAATAACATTTAATTGAGTTATTGAACGGCTGTGTAAAGGTCGTTGGGGCATAGCGTGAACACACATACATATGTAAGTTTAATGGGCAACTGTTGCTTCCGCTTTCAACCAAAAACCAAGAGATATGCACAACACCAACAATACACCTACAATTCAACCTCAACCCAATTCAGCAATATCCCACCCCAAACCAGACCAAACCAAACAAACGGGCCACTTGCCCGTTCAGCGGAATGCATTTAAATATGAATTAAACCAATTTCGAGTCGATTAATGTCGACAACTTTTCGCTGTGTTGTCGATTCTGGTTTTCGTTTTTGGTCCACGCTGTTTGGTCCATGCTGTTTCGTTGCTCCTTTTTATTTTGACTGCAATTATATATATTTTTGGGTATTTATTTTTGGCACTCGTCTCTTACTTTCACTCTCAATTTCAATGGCCTCGGACACGGTCTGGGTCTGGGGCATATGTATATTGGGCGTACTGGGCGGCTTATTAATGCGTATATTGATGGAATACGCACTTATACCCTAGCACACACTCACACACTCTCATGGACACGCACACACACACACGCTCTGGTTCAACCTTACATTGACACATGCGTAATGCAGGCGGTTCCTTTTGTTTCGTTTTTTGATTTTTTCGACGCCAAATGAGAATTGCATATTATGTAAAGTGCGTTGTTGTTACAGCAGCTGAAAAAAATAAATTCACAAAAATAATTCTAGGTGAAGGACGAGGACATTGCTCGTTGCGTTGTACTGCATGGCGTATACGCGAGGCTTTTTTTCATCCATTGCATTCTCAGCATGGATTTTCCTCTTACTGCAAAGAGTAGGGTAAAGCACGAGGATGGCAACTGCCAACTGCCAAGCGGCATACACATCCACATACATCATCATGGCAGACGGTTCCGAGACTCAACAAACGGTCCTCTAGTCGGTGCTGCCCACAACCCACCCATAGTTGGCTGTTACTGCTCTCGTGTTTCATTAAGTGCAATAAACTGTGCCGGCAATAAAATAAAAAATCTCGCGCGCTCTGGCGCGCTCGACCTGACAGTCGGGAAAGCCCGACTGTCTTATACCCTGTATCACAGCTCGCGCTGCGCGCTCGCCCGTACAGTATACAATTTAAAATGTTTTAAATATAATTTAAACTATTTATAAATAATTAATTCAGAATATATACTCTCTTCTATTATATTTAATTATAAATTAAACGCGCGAATAGCACGCAACGTATCACGCCTAATTCACTAACTTAACGTTCGCAATGATAATCGCGCTTTAAACTATTTATAATAGTACGAATATTATAAATATTATAAAAAGTATACAACGTATTTAGCAATCGAACGAACGCACAAAACGATCTGACGAGGTGGCAACGCTACCGCCAAAACTCAATTTGGCACATGGTATAGCGATGAAGGTGGCGCTCAAACACTTGTCGCTTGCTATCTGACGTCACGCGTCACAGATTTTTGTTCTTTTGCGCAATCTTATTTTGGCACCTTGCAATTGGTGTTGTTTACATGCGTACATGCACACATACATATATGGTATTCGTCTATTCTACATGTATGTGTGTTTCTGTTTATACATACACTTGCTGGACTGCAGGGCCCGTGCGAAGCAATACATGCAGTATTGAGTAGCTTATATCTCCTATGTTTATTAACCGATTTCAATGAGCTTTTCAGGATAGTTAAATATAATATAAGAGAGTATATATTCTCCATAACAACCTTCTATTTTCAATATTACGCTTGTTATTCGGTTTTTATTGATTAGGGCGTAAAGGGGGCGTGACATCCAAGATTTGAAATAAACTTGATCTGCGTATGGTATACACCTTTCAAACAAGACGGCTCCTCTAGCTTTTATAGTTTAGGAAATCTCAGCGTTCATCCAGACAGACAGACAGACAGACGGACATGGCTATATCGACTCAGCTCGTCACCCTGATCAAGAATATATATAGTTTGTGGGGTCTGCCACGCCTCCTTCTGCCTGTTACATACATTCTGACAAAGTTATTAACCCTGTATTTCCCATTTTTCAATGGGTACAGGGTATAAAAATATAAATTAAACCTGAACAAAAATGAAATGAAGTTCCTACCCATCTAGCGATGGACAGAGTTATCGCCATGAGCTCTCTTGTATTATATTTAACTATCCTAAAAAGCGCAGTGAAATCGGTTAAGAAACACAGGAGATATAAGCTTCACAATAGTTGAACTTAAAAGTTCAAAAACAAGCGTAATATTGAACATAGAAGGTTGTTATTTGGTATATATACTCTCTTCTATCGTATTTAACTATCCTGAAAAGCGCATTGAAATCGGTCTATAAACAAACTAGATATAAGCTACGCAATTGGCAGCGCAGCCCAGCAGCGCAGCAGCAGCAGCGCAGCTGGCGCACGTAAAAAGGGAAGAAGAGGAAGTTCTGCTGCCTTGCATACGCAGGTAGTTTAGTCTGTGTGCGTCTGATTGTGTTTATACGTACAAAGTAAAGGGTCTCCTACGGTCGGTTACGTCCGACTGTAGCCTCCGTCCCACTGATCTGCCCCGTCCCTATATTTTGAGTTAAGACACTCTTCTGGTAAATGAGCGATATGTTAAAAATTAATATTTACTATTTGCTGTTTTATTAACGCTTACCAAAAACTTTATTGTTCATAAGCGGTAAGAATTTACTTTATATATCCAAATTAATAGAATTAGATTTGTGTATTTAATTTTTATACCCTGTGCCCATTTGAAAAATGGGAAAAACAGGGTTAATAACTTTGTGCGAATGTATGTAACAGGCAGAAGGAGGCGTGGCAGACCCCACAAACTATATATATTCTTGATCAGGGAGACGAGCTGAGTCGATTTAGCCCTGTCTGTCTGTCTGTCCGTCTGTCCGTCTGTCCGTCTGCCCGTCTGTCCGTCTGGATGAACGCTGAGATTTTGGAAACTACAAAAGCTAGAGCAGCCGTGTTGGTTGCTATCGGTAGATGTATTCAATACGCAGATCAAGTTTATTTCAAATCGTTGATGCCACGCCCCCTTGACGCCCAAAAATCAATAAAACCGACATAACCTCGATTTTTGAACAGAAAAAGTTGAATAACAAGCGTAATATTAAACATAGAAGGTTGTTATTTGGAACATAAGCTTTCTTCTATTATATTTAACTATTCTGAAAAGCGCATTGAAATTGGTTAAGAAACACAGGAGATATAAGCTTCACAAAAGTTGAACTTAAATGTTCAAAAACAAGCGTCATATTAAACACAGAATGTTGTTATTTGGTATATATACTCTCTTCTATTATATTCAACTATCCTGAAAAGCGCATTAAAATCGGTTAATAAACAGAGGAGATATAAGCTACTCAATACTGCATGTATTGCTTCGCACGGGCCCTGCAGCCCAGCAAGTGTATGTGTGTATGTATAAACACAAACACACATACATGTAGAATAGACGAATACCATACATGTATGTGTGCATGTACGCATGTAAACAACACCAATTGCAAGGTGCCAAAATAAGATTGCGCAAAATAACAAAAGTCTGTGACGCGTGACGTCAGAGACCAAGCGACAAGTGTTCGAGCGCCACCTTCATCGCCATGTGCCAAATTGAGTTTTGGCGGTAGCGTTGCCACCTTGTCAGATCGTTTTAATCAAGATAGATTAAATTATATTTAAAGAATTTTATTATATACTGAACGGGCGAGCGCGCAGCGCGAGCTGTGGCACAGGGTATAAGACAGTCGGGCTTGCCCGACTGTCAGGTCGAGCGCGCCAGAGCGCGCGAGATTTTTAATTACAGTTATAAAATTGCTTGCCAAAAATTTGAAAACAATAAACATATTTAACGCAAATGCAATCGAACACACAGATAGCTCCAGTGAATTTCAGCGTACCGCTTTCTGTAGGAACTATTCAGTGTCCCGGAACTGTGTCTCGGAACTTAGCCCCGGAACTGTGTCCCACTGAACTGTGTCTCAGAACTTAGTCCCGGAACTGTGTTCCACTTAAGTGTGTCTCGGAACTGTGTCCTTGAACTGTGTCCCGGAACTGTGTCCCGGAACTGAGTCTCTGCGAACTGTGTCTCGAAACTGCGTCCCGCTGAACCGTTCACTGAACTGCAATCAGGGACACAGTTTCTTAGATAAGTTTGAGGAACCGTTCAATTGAACTGTGTCTGAACTGAACGATACTACTAACATTTCAAAACTGACTGCTATAGTAGGCGTACTAACATTTCAAAACTGACTGCTATAGTAGGCGTACAGATAGAGATTGGTTAATCGCCTCCGCTCGTTGACACGATGAAGAATATACGTCATGTAAATAATTATATGTGCATCACATTTTTGCAAAATAAAAAAAGTTTGGGAATTATTAAAATATTTTTGGGTATGCAGGTTTATTATTATAATAATGTAAGATATAAAAAACTAAAAATAAAAAAAAAATTTTTTTTTATAGCTAAAAAACAAAGTTAAAATATTTTTTCATAGTAAATAATTATATGTGCATTTTTTTATTTTTGGCTGTAAATCAATTTTATTTGAATTTTATTGAAAGTTAACTTAATAATTATAGTTAATACGTTTGTCCTTATTGTTTAAAATTAGATTAAGGCGTTTTGGCATACAAATAATTAATAACTGTAAAGTAGTTATATCAATATTAGTCCATTTTCGTACTATGGCTGATTTGAGGTTATGTACAGTCTAAAACTGTCGTAAGTTTCAAAAAAAGGATTCCCCAAATATCCTCTATCGGATTTAGGTCCGGATTCAATAATGATTATAGTCAAACTTGAATTTTCCTTTCAATAAAGAAGGCGTTTGCGACCTGTTCCGTGTGGATTAGAGCGTTATCCTGTTGTTATGTCCTGTTAACGCCATATTAATTTTTACCAAATTGTATAAGCTTTCTGTACAAAGGATCTACTTACATACTGACATTCATTTGAGTAGATTTGAAGCATATACAGTAGAATCCGGTTATAACGACGCCGCTTATAGCGTCCGTCCGGTTATTGCGACGAAAACTCGATGGTTTGGTTGGTCCCCATACAAACTTATATGAAACGGCCTCCGCTTATAACGACTCCGCTTTTAGCGACAAACCGCTTATAACGACCAGATTTTTCAATTTCAATTCAATTTTTCATTTCAATTCAACCGGATATTGCGACGTGCCGAACAAAAAAAAACTTTAAAGAGGAAAATTTGATTTCTTTAACAATGCTAAAAGAAGCAAACAAAATCATGGATTTTGTGTTTTTTCAATACGAAAAAGAAACAAAATCATGGATTTTGTCTTCCGGATATAACGACGTCGGTCCCTTGAAAGTCGCTATAACCGGATTCTACTGTATTAAATTTTTTGTTTTAATTAAAAAATTAATTTGTTTTATTTTAAAACCTATTACGAACATGGCATCCATAATATAAAAAAAAAATTTTTTTTTTGCTCCTTTCGGATAGTGCGTCTGCCGAATATAACGACGTAAAATCGTCGGTCCCTTAAATGTCGCTATAACCGGATTCTACTGTAGTTATAATTTTTCTGCAGCATAATGCGGCCTATACTATCCAAGTACCACCTCCAAAGGCTCCCTTATACCAGGACCGGTGTTCCTGGGGCGAATCTTCCCAAGATTTTTCGCAGCTTTCTGGGCCGTCAAATAAAAATTGTTTTCATCACTAAAGACGACATTTTACAACTTTTTGGCCCCGAATTGGTATTTATTTGAAAATTCCACACGAGTCCTAGTAGGCTGCGTTAATCGCTTTGGTTTAGGCACTATGGACGTATGTTCAAGGACTTTATTTTTATGTAAAATTTTTATGGTTTTATTCCTTATTATTTGGAGTCCCAAATGAGACCTTTTTTTTCTCTATGCGCGATGTTTCCAAATTGATAATCTGTTCCTCTCAAAAATTTTATATAAATTGCTATTATCTGTGCGCTAAACTATTATTTTTCCCATTTGGTACTGTAAAGATTATAAAATTGAAATAACAATTGCACGACAAAGAAAATCAACAATGAAATAATTCAAACCAGTAAGGACGGAGCTACAGTCGGACGTAACCTACTGCAGGAGACCCTGTACATTTGTTTTCTTCACTGGCACATACAAACATTAAAAAAAAAATAGTTTGTTGCATATCTTTGCTATTTCTAATTTAGATTGTAATTAAATCTATTGTAATGTAGTTTTTTCATGATTCGCGGAAGAAGGAGTCCAGATATAAAAAATCTAAAACAAACGTGATCTGCTGGCTACAACGGACAATCAAAATCCCGAAAAGTGGTGTCTCTAGCTTTTAAAGTTGCTGAGATCTAGGTGTTCATACGGACACACGGACATGGCTATATCAACTTAGCTCGTAGTCATGAGACAGAATATATATTCTTTGTGGGGTTTACCACGCTGTCCTTTGGGTGTTACACACATATTTAATTTGCACTAAAGTAATAGACCCTTGTACTTTTTTAAAGTACAGAGTTTACAAATTTTTTTTTGCACTTTTTAGACCCTGTACTTCAAAAAAGTAAAAGGGTCTATTAATTTAGTGCAAATGACAGATGTATGTAACACCCAGAAGGAAGCGTGGTAGACCCCACAAAGTATATATATTCTGACTCAGGACGACGAGCTGAGTTGATATAGCCATGTCCGTCCGTCCGTCTGTCCGTCTGTCCGTCTGTGTGTCTGTCCGTCTGTCCGTATGAACACCTAGATCGCAGCAACTATAATAGATAAAAACACCACCTTTCCGGATTTAGGTAGTCAGCTAATGCAAGCAGATCAAATTTGTTTCAAACTTTTGATAACTCGCCTCCTTCATCCGCGAATCCTCAAAAATCTACACCTACCTCAAAAATTTTAAAAACTATAAACGGCACAGCAGCCACAATAGTAGCGCTACAGACTTGTAATTTGGCATGTACGTAGTCTATGGTATTCTCCACCGATGCTAATAATTTATTTATGATTTGAATTGGAAATAGCGAAGATATGCAATAGACAATGTTTTGCAAAATGTATTTATGTGCAACTGCAACCACAATATTATAGCTACTGATTCGTTATTTGGCATGTACGTGGACTATTAAATTATCCATCGATGCTGTAAATTAAATTACAAACGGAGAAGAAACAGCGAAGTTATGCAAGAGTAAATTGCTTTATAAATGTAAGTAAGTGCCACTACAGCTACAGTTTTAAAGCTATAGACTTGGGATTTGGCATGTACGCAGCCTATGGCATTATCCATCAATGCTGTGAATTATATTATAAACGGCAAAGAAACACCAAAGATAAATTAGATAAAGAAGTCACTTAAATCTTGCATACTATAAGAGCTACAAATACAATTTTTTGGTATTTAGGTTTTCCTATGCAGCAATCAGATCAAGTTTGTTTGGGTTTTTGTATAACTCCTATCTTTTCTCCGCTTACCGAAAAACCAATTTAGAAACAGTTAACAGTTTAAGAGCTTCAGTTTTAATCCTAAAGATTTGGGATATGGCATGTAAGTTGTCTATGACAATCCCCACCGATGCTGTGAATTACATCAAGATCGGATAAGAAACAGCGAAGAAAACACAAAGTACAGGGTCTCCTACAGTCGGTTACGTCCGACTGTAGCACCGTCCTTACTGGTTTTTTTTTGATTAAATGTTTGTGCCCGAAGCACTATTTGCAGTTTGTCCAGAAACACAAAAATGTGAAAAGTATTGTTGTTACCATTCGTGAATGTCAAAATATTTCTTATGGACCAAAACATACATATATATACAAGCGATAATAAAAGTTGTACCATGATAAGAAGAACTAACATTTATAGTAAAAAGAGGTCCATCTTGTGTATTGAAACTTGGGCAGACTTCATAAAATCGAACACAAGTATTTTTCAAAGTTTGTGGGGATCTCAATATTGATCTTGGGTTTAGTATAAGAGACATTGTAGATTATTATTATTATTATTATTATTTAGGAGGGAGTCTGTCAAACAACAGATGGTGTAGTGTACTTCGACCGGAAGATCTTTTGTACCACCTTAGCTCCTTATGGTACCAAAAGCAACTCGACCTCCCTGATGAAGGCGAATAGGTCTTTTGTTGGGGTGGATTGTAACTGGGCAGAACTCACAAGCTCTTTGTGCAGAAACCGTTTTCTAGTCCATATTATGGCTGGACAGTCACATAATATGTGTATGGCAGTCTCATCATTTTCCTTGCAGAGTCTACACTTTGGGTCTGGAGATAGATGCATTTTGTGAAGATGGTAGTTAGGCTTGTGATGGCCTGTGAGATAGGCCACGAGAAGTGTTAACTCCGCCTTGGAAAGCTCCAGTGCTTTTCTTTTGTGTGAGGGGGTGTTAGATTCCAGGTATGGCGCATGCCACCCCGGGCTAACCAGAATTTTTTCGTTTCATCCATCAGCTAACATCCGATGATGTTCCTGACAGACGCCCAACTGAGTCCGCAAAAGGGCTCAGGACCGATGAGGTGAGCGTCTGAACCGTCCCTTGCTAGTTCGTCAGCTATTTCATTCCCAGGGATACCGGAATGACCCGGTACCCAACAGAGTGAAACCTTGTTTCTTGTGGAGATTTGCTGGAGGCTGTGCCAGCAGTCCGCTACCAGCCTTAAGGTGATCTTTAATGAGGAGAGAGCACGAATGGCAGCTTGGCTATCAGAGAAGATAGTAATGTTGGCTCCTCTTATACCACTTGATAGTATGAGTTTGGAGCAAAACTCAATAGCATGAACCTCAGATTGGAAAACGCTGGGCCAAGAGCCCATTGCAATAGAAGTTCTGGTGTTGGGTCCATACACACCAGCACCAACTCCATTGTCAGTTTTCGACCCGTCAGTATACCATTGCAGGTTCCTGGGATCATTGCAAGGGTTGCCATCAATCCATTCCGTACGGTTTGGAAAGAGAGTTCTGAATTTTGCCCCGAAGCAAAGTTCCTTGATCTTAAAATCTGCTCTGGTGCAGATCGATAAGCCAGGAACCAAATTAAGTGAGCTAGCATGCCTGAAGTTGGCATCTAGCAGCCCAGTAGTCAGCTTCATACGAAGGGTACTTTCGCAAGCTGACTTCTGAATGAACAAATGCAGCGGCGTTAGTCCAAGGATTAACTCAATAGCAGCATTGGGACATGTACGCATGGCACCTGTCAGCGCTAACCATACAATCTCTGTAGTTTGCTACATTTACAGGCGGCGGTGACCTGTTGCGTCTTTGGCCACTATACAAGGGCAGCATAAGTTACAACAGGTCTTATCATCATGGTGAATATCCAACTGATGTTTTTGGGGGTTAGGCCCCACGTCTTACCAACAAGGCGACGACAGATCCAAAGAGCCTGCTTGGCTCTTGTAAGCGTTTTGTCTAGATGGGCATTCCAATTCAGTCGTCTATCCAGGGTGACCCCAAGGTATTTGACTTCGTTGGATGGCTCTATCTTGGCACCATCGATAAAAATAAGACCTAATTCAATTTTGTAACGTTTGGTGAAGGGGACTAAGACCGCCTTTTGGGGATTGATGTTGAGGCCTATGCCTCTACACCAGGAGAGGACTGTATTCAAAGCACTCTGCATGAGTTGCGTCAAGGTTGTACCGAATTTACCGGTGACTATGATAACAAGGTCGTCCGCATAGCCCAGGGCATCGATACCTGCCTCTGATAGTCTGACCAGGAGTTCGTCGATAACGAGTGACCACAAGAGAGGTGACAGTACACCGCCCTGCGGACATCCCTTGACTGCACTTATGCGAGTGGTTGTATCGTCCAAAGTTGATGAAATATCACGATGAACGAGCATATGTTCTATCCTATCTATTGATCGATGCCTTTAATGGCCAATGCTCTTGAGATGGATCGATAGCCAGTATTGTCAAAGGCGCCTTCGATGTCAAGAAAAGCACATAGAGCAATTTCCTTGTCATTGTGGGCCTTCTCAATTTTACTGGACATTGTAGATACATCGTAACAAATTGAAAAGTACACGTTTTTTTACTAAGTAGTTTACTATCGGCTGCGTTAAATTAAACATCCAAATTCATCGGTATTCGAGGTCACATCTAATGTGTATAGATACAGATACATACAGATGAAGAAATATTTAATACGCTTTTTCTTTCGCTATCCCATGTATTTTTATCATCAATTTTTTGTACTGTTTTTTATTGTTGGACAGTGCGCGCTGGCGAAAGTGTTTGTGTGCATGTGTGCGAAAGAGGCGTTGGGCGTGTGTGCGAGACTCGGTTAATGCGGCTGATGCACGTAATTGGCATTAAATAAAATACCCGCCGGTACTCCTCGCAACAGAGTGACCAGGTTCAGTCTGCCAGGTCAGGGGCACGTCGTGCAGCCCACTCTTCCTATATCTTTATCGTTCGCATATGCAGCGAGATTTTTTATTTCCTTTTTTTGCTGTCACACAGGCATACACACATACGGAGTACATGGAGAGAGACTGTTGCTGCTTATGATAATTGCCGGCTGCACTGCGTTCATGGTCTCTCTGTCTGTCTGTCCGTCCGACCGGCTATCTGGCTGTCGGATTGTCCGTCAGTTTGTCTGTGCCGGCACGTGGCATTCGGGTCATATTTGGTGGTTACGCTGCCTGCTTTCATATTTTCTTTTTAATTTTTTCATTTTTATTTCATATATTTTTTTTTTGTTTTTGTTCGTTCATTGACATTGTCAATGTCATTGTTGCCATTCCTTTTTTATATGGCTATGTTGTGTTTTATTTTTATTTTTTAATTTTGTTTTTATTTCATTTAATTGCAATTCGCTCTTGCTGCGTGTCATTTTCCCAGCTGTTTAAGTTTTTATTATATTATTTGTTGGATTTTTATATTTCTCTGCTTTTTTTTGGAGGTTTTTATGTTTGTATTATGACGTCATTTGGGGAAGTCTGTTGGCCTTGGTCATTTATCGAAAATCAGCTGTGTTGGTGACCTGTCTCATTGACATATCGATGAGCTCAACTGAGTTGAAATAAGTTTAGCATACTTTTCAGCGTATGGAAACAGGTTTCGCTTTGGTTTGGGAAATTGTTATGGTTTTCTCCGACTATGTTTAGTCACAGTTACAATTACACAGTACCATTACATTAGTACAGGGTATAAATAACATTCATAGACCAAGCGCATTTCCACTTGGGTGCTTATAAAATGTATCACAAGAATCGCAATTAAAAACTAAAATATTAAACAAATAATATTATAATAATAATATATAATTGGTGTCACCCAAAAATATACAATGTAAGAAAACTTTTGCTGCAGTAATTCGTATAATGACAAAAGCTTATATCCAGTCTATTTTACTGTCGGTTGCGCCAGACTATAGCTTTTTCGACGCGTTTGTAACAGATAAAAAAAGCGAAAATATGCAGCAGACGATTGAAACACAAAGTACATTCTTTCTTACTGTTACGGTTACCTCCGATATCCGTCCCTTCTGATTTAGTGTTCGTAAAGAATTTAAATATTAATTTGGACAGACTATTATGCTGTTTTAATTCCCATTAATTTTTATAATGATTTATAATACACGAATTTTTTAACTAAATATAAATACATGTATATATATTTTAAATAAAAATAATAATGAAAATGATATATGTAAATTACATATTTTATTAAGATGTTATTATTTTATTTCTAAGTAAAAAATTGAAAATTAGAGAACATAATACCGAACTATATTTGATTTTGTATGCATTAATTTATTTTATCTTTGAATGGTAATTGATTTACTTTTATTCTAGTACATTGTTTAGAAAACTTCTTGAATATATTACTATTTAAATTTTAAATGCAAATTTAAAGTGCGAAAAAAATCTCGAATAATTTTATACGTATGTTGTTGCTTGCCCGTGTTAATACAACCTATTGAAAGAGGAAACCCATCTAACTAAGTATTAGTGTGTGTGTAGGACGACCTATGTTGGCATTAAGCGCATACATCAAGTGGAAAAATTATTTGACGTTCGGGGAAAATTGCGAAAATTTAACCAGCTGCCGGGCCAAAAAGTTCCCTCTCCTCAAAGAAAAATGTTGAATTTCATTTTTCATTTTAATGAATTTTTGTTTTTGCTGTTGCCGTGTTGACGTTCGTTGTTGTATTTGTTGTCGTTGTTGTTGGCAACGGTTGCCTGGTGTGTACACACACAAATTACCTTATTTAGTATACACTTGGCCGCATATAATATAATTTACTGTACATAGACCTTTTTTATATGCCCCCACACACGTCTCTGTTTTTGTGTGCGTTTGTGTGTGTGTGTGTGGTTCGTGTATATAATTTACTGAACTGTTTTTGGTTTTTGTGGGCTGGCGCTTTTTTCCAATGCGGCTTTTAATTTCTCTTTCTCCATATGCCCCAGGCTCTAAGCTTTTAGTGTGCAATCGTGTTTCAGGATGTAGTATATGTATGTGTTTACATATAAATATATATGTGGCTATATGCACATGCGTAAATGGTTTTTCCTTTTTAGGCATCGACCGAAACCTTTAACTATTCTCCATACAAGAAATTTGGATCATTAACTGTTAATAAACATAAGATTACTATGGAAAGTAATACTTATGGCTTTCGGGTTCATATTTCCTCGTTGCCACATAACAATAATTATACCCTCTTCCCAGAGTATAAACTGAGTAATAATTTTACGCAAATGGAGACAGACAGAAGGGGGTGTGGCAGACCCCACAAAGTACATATACATAATATGTATTCTTGATCACAACTGAGTCAATTGAGCCGGGATTATTTGTCTCTCTGTCTGTCCATCTATCTATCGTGGTACACACAAAAAAGTAAGAAGAATAATTTTTGGTGCGCTTCGTGTAATATTTGTGAATTATATTTAAAATAATAGACTTCAGGGTATTCTGCATTTGGGCGTGCCCAGCTGGTCTGCTCCGCCCATGCTGCATTAAGTTTGATCAGCTTGAACAATATTAGATTTTTTATCTGATAAGATAGTTGAATAAGTTCTAGTTTTGTATGCGTATTGGCTCTAACTGCTTGTTTATTTGAACTTACAATGGCAAAATTTTAATTGAACGATCGACTTACCAATACTTGTACATTCCCCAACACAATGCAATCAGTTGATGTATGTATTTGTGGGCATTTTATGTAAAGTTGTCTGCAATTTGAGCTTACCGAACGCAATGTGCATTTTAAATGAATTTTAAATGAATATGTATATGCATTTATCGGTGTAGATATGTGTACCTACATAGCCCAGGACTGTACAGGGACATATGTACAGTAAGTTAGTATGTGTATGTATAACCGTTTCAGTTGTCATTCATTATGGTATTCAGTGTAGAAAAACAGCTAATCGATTCAGCTGGAATCTTTTCCATTTTCTCTTTGAGCTTTAATGCCAGTCCAAGATTTGCAGCTGTGTGCTGCTTTATTAGCAAATCCACCCCAAAACAAACCCTTAGCACACTCGCAATCAAAAATGAGGGTATGTTTTTTGTTACGGCCATTTTGAATTTCTACCGTTGAAGCGTAGTTTTTGTAGTTAATTTGTTGAACACAAATTAACCTCTTATTTCTTCTCGTTCGCATACAACAAAACTAAAGATTTGTGAAGGTAACAGTCGGACAAAGCAGACAGTAGAATACCCACCACCCTATATTATAAGAAGTATTATATTTATAAGAAGTGGAGCCATGCATCTTAATACTTTTGCGCCAAAAAGCTAGCGAGATGGTTAATATCTTCTGTATTTATTAGCCGATTGAAATGAACTTCTATGAACTCTATTCACTATATAATACATGCTTATACACATATAATATAAGTTCTGAATATCAACATTTTACACTTAGAAACCAGATTGAGCGTTGCAAATTAAACAGACGCGCTCGAATGTAGAATACGCTGTATGTATTATTATATATACCCTATATTTGATATATAATTTTATAATACTGTCATACAAAGCTTAGCAGCAATGCTCCTGCTTCTTTCTCTTTTTGAGTGCCATGCTTGTCGTGCTTTCAAAGGGTAAGCGAGGCCACGCCTGCAATATTGTTTCGTATATATTATTATTCGCATTTATTAAAAGTTTAATATAATAGAAAAGAGTATACATATATTCCAAATAACACAAATCGGCTTCTCAAGAATATAAATACTTTGTGGGGTCTGCCCCGCCTCCTTTTGGGTGTTACATACACTCTACCAAAGTTATTAACCCTGTATTTAAACATTTTCAATGGGTACTGGGTAGAGATGTGTGCCACGATAGGCCCACGCGTGTTCGTGTTGAAAATTTAAATTTGGGCTGTGCGTTTCGTGCCGCACCAAATCGGCACGATCAACACGAGGACCCGTTATTCGAGCACTAAAAAATACCCAACATATCAAATGTATTGAAAAATTTGCACTGAAAAATACCCAAAGTCTAAAATAAACTTAATAAATTATCACTAAAAATACCCGAAATCTAAAATGCACTCAATTATTTGCGCAAAAAATACCCAACATCTAAAATGCTCTGAAAAAAATAAACTTCGTGTTGGGTCGTGTTGGAAAAATTGTTTAGCCATTCGTGTTAGTGCGTGTTGGACAATTTTTATTTTCGTGCCGTGTTGGGTCGTGGCGAAAAATCCCAGCCCATGCCCATATCTAGTACAGGGTATAAAAATAACAAAAATTTGTGCGTTTACTTTTGCAGCTGTTGCATTTGCAAAAATTTTTTTGGCTATGTGCACAAAGGCTCCGCCAAAGGGTTTAGCCCCGTGGTCCTGTGTAGTTCTCCTCCTAAAACCTGTTCCACTCTCACCTATTAAACAACCACAGAGCACAGTAACAACTCCAACGTTAGATTTAGAGATATATAGACAGAGGGAGGGTTATAGGTACAGTTTTAGGTTTAGGAGTCTGGTGTGTTAATGCTAACGTTCGTGTTGCTGTTGTTGGCCATTGGAGTTGAAGTTAATGGTTTTTCCATTTATCTAACATCAAAATGGGCTCTGTAGTTTTGCTGCCCTGTGGTGGATGGTAAATCTTGAAAGTCTAGCATTAACTTGGTAAATTATGAAAATAATTATAATGAAATATCATTCGTTTAAAAACTAAATTGTTCACAATAAACGTTATTCTATGCAGTCAAAATAATTATTCAATTAAAGGTTTCAAAGCGTATGTGTGTATTGGTTTAGAGCAGTAATTTTTGAAATATAAATATATTTTGGACGTCACTCCTCCTTTTATTATTTTTATGAAGCAACTCGTTTAGCGGAAAATCATTTTTGGCACCCCAAATCTATCTATTGAGCCACTGTGCGTCGTCCTGATCAAGAATATATACACTTTGGAGATTTGACACACCTCGTTCGGCTTGTGATAAACATTTACCGTGTGTTTACACAATTTAAGACTAAATGGTAAAAAAATGTGTTCTGCTTAACTTTATTTATGACCTTATAACACAAGCACGTGGGCTACATTCTATACCACTAGCTTACCACAACTATCAGATCTAGGCATGTTGGTGTATTTCGAAGAATTTAACTTTTTGACGTACTGGAGATAATATGTAAAAAAAATCTCGCGCACTCTGGCGCGCTCGACCTGACAGTCGGGCAAGCCCGACTGTCTTATACCCTATCCCACAGCTCGCGCTGCGCGCTCGCCCGTTCAGTATATAATAAAATTCTTTAAATATAATTTAATCTATCTTGATTAAAATGATCTGACGAGGTGGCAACGCTACCGCCAAAACTCTATTTGGCACATGGTATGGCGATGAAGGTGGCGCTCGAACACTTGTCGCTTGGTCTCTGACGTCACGCGTCACAGACTTTTGTTCTTTTGCGCAATCTTATTTTGGCACCTTGCAATTGGTGTTGTTTACATGCGTACATGCACACATACATATGGTATTCGTCTATTCTGCATGTATGTGTGTTTCTGTTTATACATACACACATACACTTGCTGGGCTGCAGGGCCCGTGCGAAGCAATACATGCAGTATTGAGTAGCTTATATATCATATGTTTATTAACCGATTTTAATGCGCTTTTCAGGATAGTTAAATATAATAGAAGAGAGTATATATAGCAAATAACAACATTCTATGTTTAATATTACGCTTGTTTTTGAACTTTTAAGTTCAAGTATTTAATAGCTTATATCTTCTGTGTTTATCAACCAATTTTAATCCTCTTTTCAGGATAGTTAAATACAATAGTAGAGAGTATATGTTCCGAATAACAACATTTTATGCTCAATATTACGCTTGCTATTCAACTTTTTGTGTTAAAAATTCGAGGTTAAGTGAGTTTTATTGATTTTTGGGCGTGAAGGGGGCGTGGCATCAACGATTTGAAATAAACTTGATCTGCGTATTGAATACACCGACCGATAGCAACCAAAACGGCTGCTCTAGCTCTTATAGTTTCCGAAATCTCAGCGTTCATACGGGCGGACGGACAGACGGACAGACGGACAGACAGACAGACAGGGCTAAATCGACTCAGCTCGTCTCCCTGATCAAGAATATATATAGTTTGTGGGGTCTGCCACGCCTCCTTCTACCTGTTACATACATTCTGACAAAGTTATTAACCCTGTTTTTCCCATTTTCAATGGGTACAGGGTATAAATAGTCTGGGCATACGACTAATAATAATATTTTTGGGTAGGAAGATTAAAATAAATATGTTTTCTATCCGTTTTGGATTAATTTATAACAACTCTAAAACAATTTGTATTCCCTGTACCTATTGTCATAATGCATGACTCAGGTAGAAGGAGGCGTGGCAGCGCCCATAAAATATATTTTTAGATATCAGTGATGCTTTTGCAAAGGACTCGACTACCAAATATAATTAAAAGAGGTGTTTAAATTTACGAAGTTAATAATATAATTAATTAAGAAAACAGGTTTAATTGAAAGAAGAAAAGAAAGACGAGAAGATATAGTACATGCAGCGTCAATGCGTTGAGGAGGACAATTAAAGAAGGATACGTGCATGTATGTTGTCCTTTGTACACATTGTCTGCAAGCTACAGGCATCAGGAGACACAAAAACACCAACAACTTCCAGACACAGATGCAGATATGGATAAATTCGCTTGAGCTCAGATTCAGTCAAGGCACCGCATAGACTGGTAGGACAGGCAGGACGGCCTGGAAAGGCAGGAGAGCCAGAACTCTGTTCTTGGTCTTCACGCCATACACAAACAGCCGTACTCACAGAATTTAAATCATAAATCATGAGCTTTTCCTTCATGCTTTTGTTTTCGCCCAATCCCACATGTTACTTTTTGCGTTGTGGTGCTCTCTCTCTCTCTCTCTCTCTTTCTTTGTCCGTCCCTGGTCATTTTGTCTCGCTTTTC
This sequence comes from Hypselothyrea guttata, assembly GCA_035045125.1. Taxonomy (NCBI): domain Eukaryota; kingdom Metazoa; phylum Arthropoda; class Insecta; order Diptera; family Drosophilidae; genus Hypselothyrea; species Hypselothyrea guttata. The sequence continues at coordinate 92,633 of JAWNNJ010002197.1, read as the reverse complement.
GCTCGAGTTTCGCACGTTTTCCTGCTCTTTCGATGACTGCATTTTATTTTTACTCATTTTTCTTCGCCGTGTGGCGCTTCTGGGGCGCTTTTTAGTACGCATAAAAAGAGAAAATCAGCCGCCATTTTGTATTTTTTTACTTATATTCTCATTTTGCTCGTTTCGCATATAGAAAATAAAATGCCGCAACATCCCCAACAACAATAACAACAACAACAACATCATACATATACTTATGTATTTATATGTACTATGACGCTACTCGGCTCATTTATTGTACTTCCCATTGGGTGGTGGGTGGTGGGGGATAACCACGTCAAGCCACCATCCAACTTAAGCTCTATTGGGCATTAAGGGTATTCTGGGATTTTTTGGTTTTGTTTTATTTGGCGTTGGGGCTTGCCTTGTTTTGGGCATTTGCCAAAGTTGTTGGTTCTTAATTTATTCACGCGATTCTCAACCCTCACACAACCCTCATTTTGGTTGGCCCCAATAGCCTCTCTGCCAGCAGGGGTCTGACATGAAAAATTTCGTAATTCAAAATTAACATTTAAGGATGACTTGGAGTTGCCGCCACCGACACGTCAGACCTCGAGTTGTAACTGGAGAAGGAGACGCAGACGTACACGGAGCTGCAGTTGGAGACTCAGGCGCAGACAAACTGAGAGAATCGTATGAAAAGCATACGAAAAACAGCAAAAAACGAGTACAGTTACGGCAAAATGGGAATTTTACATTGCTGAGATACATTTTGAATTTGATAGATCTCTTGTTGAGAAACAGAGTAGCGAAATGGTTATAAATTTAAAAAATCTATGGACAGGACAGATCAGTCGGATGGAAGAGTACAGCCGGACGTAACCGACAGTAGGAGGCCCTTTACATTAAGTATGTATATGCATTTACAAACACAAAGTCATATACACTAAGCTACGCTTATGCAAGGCACACAACCTTCTCTGCATAGTGCGACAAATTGTCTGTGGCATATGTTCGCTGTGTTTTATTGGATCGAAACGAAATTCACAAATTGCCATAAGCTAGTTACATACCAAACTACAAATCAAAACTGCAGTAGATGTTTGCGGTTTGTTCGGGAATAGGCGGGGGGAGGTGTACAGAATCTAAAACAAATCGAGCTGCTTACGAAATAGGAGAACCTAAATCCCGAATATGGTGTCTCTAGCAGCCGTTTTTGTCAATTTTGGTAGGTGTATACCATATGCAGATCTATTTCAAACGTTGGATAACACGCCCCTGCCGCCCACAATAAACTTACAAAAAATACATTGACCAATATAATACAAAATACAATACAAAACTATACTTTTTATAGATTCTGTGTTTAACTGTTAACTGTAGTGTTGATTAAAATCTACCAATTCTTTAAATTTTATTAATTTCGGTCAATAATTAACAGATATATTGCACTTTTGCTCTATGTGTGTGTATAGCATAAACGTACACACATACGAGTAACGTGTAGTCATATTGTTATATATATACTTTTACTAGTAACATATTTGTGTGCTTATGCTTTGTACACTTACAAATCTGAGTACAGGGTAGAGATGGGCATGGGCTACAACTTTTCGACACTACCCAACACGGCACGAAAATGAAAATTCGTCAGCACGCCTAACACGAACAGCTACAAAATTAAAAAAAAAAAATGGCCCAAACCGAATTTGAAATTTTTCAGAACATATAGTATATACATATATATACATACATATATATACTTATAATACCCAAAGTCGTATTTTTTAGTAAACAATTTTCAGTACATTGTAGACTTTGGGTATTTTATAGTGCAAATTTATCAGAAAATTTTAGACTTTGGGTAGTTTTTAGTGCCAACAGTTAAAATGCAAAACACGTTTCTTACGCCAATAAAGGATCGTCGTGTTAATCGTGCCGATTGGCCCATGGGCCAAATTTAAATTTTTAACACGAACACGCGTGGGCCCATCGTGGCACATCGTGGCACGGATAAAGCCCGACCCATGCCCATCTCTAGTGCAGGGTATTCTACAGTCAGGCGCTTCTGGCTAATTTTCCCCGCCAATTCGGGTAAAATATAAGATCGTTAATATCCATTATTTTGATTTTATATATACTGAACAATATCTACATATCTCTATATATTAATAAATTAATATTTTGAAAAATATCAATTTATCTCGAAAATTTGTTTGTCAGTTGCAAAGACTTGATTAAAGCCAATCGCAAGCCTGAAGAGTTTTAGAGAACTTATCGATTGCAAACGTGTTTGGTTCTTGGCCTAATCAATAACCGTATGCATATCAATAACTTCATCTCTTTTATTTTCTCTATTTTTCTTTTGGTCTGTCTGCCTGCAGAGCTGAGTCTATCGCTGTGTGAGTTTTGACCAGGAAACAAACAATTTACGTAATATGCCAATGCAACATTCGCCCACAAGAGGGAAAATTCTGCCACCGCTGCTCGTTCCACAACAAACTAAATTCACAAAAGCGAAAGAGCCAGAAGAGCGGAAAAAAGAAGTAAAATAAAAACAAAATGAAATCAAATAAAATGCGCGGCCCAAAAGCAAAGCAAGAAAAACTTGTCGCAACTGCGAGCAGTGCATAACGATGAGAGTTCATGGCATGGCAGTGGAGATGGCGATGTAGATGGAGATGGCGATGGCGGGCTGAAGACGACAACGATGTCGCTCTCACCAGCACACACACACACACACATGCAGACGGATGTTCGTGCAGTCGGCTGCTTCGGCTGCACTGCTCGTTTGCGCTCAACCATTCGGAGTATAGAAAAACGCTGCAAAAAAAGCTAGCGAGCTTCCACAGCCGCCCAACCGCCCAACCGCCCACCTGGCATAGTGAAAGCCACCCAGTGGTTCAAAATATGTCTGCATATATTTTTTGCTCGTTTTTTCCACAGTGAAATTTTGCATTTTTTGTCTTTTTTTTAAGCTCCACCTACTTGCTGGCCTCGGATTGGTTGCTGCCAGCGTCGGCGTCGGCGTCGTCGTTGGCGTCGCAGGGGCAAAAAAGGCTAACTCGTAAAAAAAGAGAATTCTCTCTAGCCGGGCGTAAGTGCGTGTGTGTGTGTGTGTGTGTGTGCCTGTGTACGTGTGGGTGTGTGTGTGTGATTGGGTTGTTGTTGTGCTGCCTTTGATTTTGTGTTGTTTGCTATTTCACATTTTATTTTTAACATTTATATTTTGTGTGCGTGTTTTGTGACTTTTTATACATGCATATTAAACACAGTCTCCTTCACACACACACAAACGCACGCATACACATTTGCAAATAGAAACAAATACAGTTAGCAGAATTATGAAAAATGAAAATGCCGCTCCTCTTCTTTTACTTCTTGTTTATTCCCTTCTCTTATGCGTTGCCCATTACCCACAGTCTAACCATAGACGACGCGTCTGCGGTTCTAGTTTCAGTCCCTCCATGTCTATGCCGAGTTTGTTGGGGACAAGTCTATTGCCATGTTGCCTTGCATTTCTTCCATTCGCTCTGTTTTGCTTTGTTGTGTTGTCTATTCAATTTTTTGTCGTCTGTACGCCACACTTGGTCTCGTCGCCTCCTGCCGCACCTCGTCGTGGCAGTTGTTGAGTGTTTAGTAAGTGGTTTAGTAAACACATTTAGTTATTTGCCAACCGCTGACCACACACACTCGCAAACTCTCCCTTACACACACACACACACATGCACACACACACACATATATAGATAGTTAAAGGAAATACTTTGTTTAGCCTCGTCTAGTCTCGTCTCCAAGTGTTCTTCTTTGTGCTGGCTTATAGGCCGTGATGAAGTAGAGGCTGGAATCTTTCACTGTAAACGGATCACTTAATGACCCTTAGTGATACTCAATTATCACTGACAACAGCTCTTTGCTTAATTAATAGATGTACTATTTTACACTCGTCAAAAATGTGATGGATTTTTCTGTAGTAATCAAAACTACAAAACTACACTTAAAACAGGAGAGCATTACATACTGACTCTGCCTAAAGAGATTTTAATTTTCTCTCCAAGATTGTAAATTAAATTTTGATGCTTATAAAAACCTATAAGTTAGGTTTAGCTCTAATTGTTTAAATATATTAATAATCGATTCTTTGATATAATTAATATATGCTTCCAGTGGGCGCATAGGAAAAAGACCATACTTAGTCTAGTTCTCTATCGATAGTTACTATGACTATAGTACATTATGTAAACTAAGTTATTTCCCATTAACATACATTCGCACAAAGACATAACACCTATTTTTAGCAATATTTAATAGGTACAGGGTAAATATCAAACCTTAAGGTGCCGAAACTTCATTTACATTTGCCGACAGATTTTCTTGTCAGCACAATAAAATGCAGCCTATTCTCGAATTAATCGTTATGTAATGGGGAAATTCACCAATTTAAGTGAAATTTTCGCTTGCTATTCAGTTTTAAATTTAATGCTTAACGCGTTTTAATGATATAATTAAACAGAATTGTCAAAATCAAAATCTTTATTATTTTTTAAGCGCTAGAAAAACATGAAATGTAAAGCAAAGCTGTACGTTAATATATATGTGTTTTCTATAAGTATGTTTTTTCTGTAAATTATGAGCACCTGCCTATTTGTTGTTGTGCTTATCTCCCTCCAAATATTTTACTATCTCATACTTTGTGCTTGAAGCTTATAAATATCATCGCTCTTCGAAATGTAATTTGAAAAGTTTTGTTTGCCACAGAAAATATATTTTCTAATTTATCGGGCTGCAACTTATATCCCTGTCGGTGGCTCTGCTGATACCACTGGCGCCCCTTCTGTGACACGACCAGTCGCCACTTTATGCGCCAGCTTGCAGTTTGGGCAACTTTTATTAGCTTTTCTACTAATTGCTTCTAATTTAATTAAATTAAAAAACTTGTGCACATTTTTAGTTGATGCTACCATAACGGACCTGGGATCCAAACCGTTTCTGCTAGTACTGCCGCGTTGGCAAAAAATAATGTTATCTGAGTGTGTCTGTCTGAGGATTGCGTAATAGGTTAGCTATAAATTTTATACGTCTGCTTGCATTTTGCAGCAAAATATTTTATAATTAAATATTTGTTAAATTAGTCCGACTCGCCGCAGTATCGTTTAAACATTCTGTTGTGGTTTTCAAACATTTCTATATTTAATATATGATTTTACTATCTCAATTTCTGCAATTTAAGTCAGCAGCTGCTTCTGAGCTCTGCGGCAATTGCACAAAATTGAAACGAACAGAAATAATTGAGCCTCTTGGGTATGTGTAACAAATTAATTAATAGGAATATTTTGTAACATTGAATTATTTATTTCTATTACAGAGTCAATTGAAGTTTGGATGTAAAACTATCTAAATATTATAAATTAATAATTATAATTACACCCCGTGAATAGTTTCCTTAAGGAAGACATTGCTGTTTTGTCTAAATAATTATATTTTCTTCTTGTTTTATATTTTCTTTTATTTTTTTTTATATATTTTTAATTATATTTTTAATTTTTTATTTTTTTAATATTAATTTTATTACTCTTAATTTTAATCTGTAATTTAATTTTTTCTTGGCTGACTGTTCTTAGTCGGCATTTAAATAAATAAAATAAATTAAAAATAAAAAACTCAGGAACTCTTTACTGACAGTCGGGCAAGTCCGACTTCTTATACCCTGTGCTACAGCTATATAATTCAAAATATTTTATTTATAATTCAATTTATTACTAAATAAAAATCATTTATAAAAATTTTTTATTTACTTTTTGTGTACTTGTGTACTTTGTGTACTGCTGAACTCTTAAGATGGCGTTCAAAATTAAAGCTATATATAACAGCGCTTTTTTTTGGCAGGGCCTTTAATGTAGCATGACAAATTCTATCAATGCCCGGAGATTTATTATTTGGCAATAGCTGGATGGTTCTTGATATTTCCTCAATCCTTATAGGCGAAATGGGCAAGGACATTTGCAATGGGGACTCCAGATTAGCAGCGATACAAATGATTCATAAGCTAGGTAAACCAGAGGAAGATCCAGAGTCGTATCGGCCAATAAACCTCCTACCATCATTGTCTAAACTGTGGGAAAGACTCTTTGCAACACGAATGACTGCCATTATTAATGAAAACCATGTTTTACCGGATCACCAATTTGGCTTTCGAGAAGGACATGGCACGGTTGAACAAGTGCATAGGATCACCACGCATTTACTAGAGGCTTTTGATGACCTTGAATACTCCAATGCAGTCTTTATCGGCATGCAGCAGGCTTTTGACAGAGTATGGCATAGTGATCTTTTATTCAAAATCAAAACTTTTTACCTGCACCTTACTATGGCATCTTGAAGTCATATCTAGAAGGAAGGGAGTTCAAGGTCAAAGTTAAAGACGCATATTCAAACACTTATTTAATAAGAGCAGGAGTTCCGCAGGGTAGTGTCTTGGGACCACTGCTGTACTCTTTATATACGGCTGATATACCAAGTCCCAATCAGCAACGTATGGTTGACCCCTCCAAAGCTATATTGGCTACATATGCTGACGACATCGCAGTCATCTTCAACTCCAGCAGTCGTGTTGAAGCAGCTAGTAGACTTCAGACGTATCTTAATAGTCTTGCAGCTTGGTGTAAAAGGTGGTATATGAAAGTCAACCCACTTAAAACTACAAAGCCATGTTTCAAAACACTATTTCCAACTACGCCTGAAATCCAACTAGAAGGAGTTACTCTGGAGCAGCCGTTGCAAGCCAAATATCTTGGAATTACTTTAGATAAGCGGCTCATATTTGGTCCACATCTGAAAGCCGTAACTAAAAATTGTAATTTCAGACTTCAATCACTATAATGGCTCATTAACCGGAAAAGCACACTGCCACTGAGATGCAAAAGGGCTGTTTATGTGTTCTGCATATTACCGATAGGGCTGTATGGAGTGCAGATTTGGGGAATTGGAGCCAAATCCAATTACAAGCGTATTCAAGTATTGCAGAACCGTGTACTGCGACAAATTACTAATTGTCCTTGGTATGTGCGTGGACCCACGTTGCATAGAGACCTAAAAATTACCACAATCGAAGAGCAGATTGGACGTCATACAAATCGTTAAGCTAGGTACACACGATGCAAACCATTTGCAGCAAGTTCATTGCTGCAATCAAATTTGCACGTGTGAACACGAGTGAAACCATTTTGCTGCAAACAACTAACTTGCAAAAATTGCTTGCAGCAATATTTATTGCTTGTCGTGTGTACACATTGTTTTGCCGTTATCTTTGTTGCGTCAGTTGCTTGCTTCCTTGCATGTGCTGTTTGCTTTCAGTCGCAATATTGCAGCCAAAAAAGCATCATGTGGGATCGCTAGAAAACGATAAAAATTAATTGAATTGTACGAGAATCATTCTGTTTTATGGAATGTTTTGTCAGCAGACTATAAAAATAAGCATAAGAAGCCAAATGATTATCGCGAAATTGCTGATAAATTAGACAAAAGTAATGATGAAATAACAACAAAAATTCATTATTTGCGCACTGAATTTTTGCAAAAGGTGCGCAGAGTAAAGCAAAAAAAGGGTGGCCAGGGTACATCGGACAACTATACCGGCAAATGGGAGTTTTTCGGTGTGCTTAAATTTATTAAAAATGACGAGGGAAATAATTATGTAGTTTTTTACTTTTTCTAATATAAAATTAAAATTACTGACTGACATGCGAAAGAAATTGTTATAATTTGTTTCATCGGCATTTTGTAGCCCTTTTTTCTTTATTTTTTGGAAATCCACTATTTTACCCAACAGTTTCTTTTTTTTTTGCAGACTCTAATCTTCTCCCTTTTTTACGTTTAATTAAAGTTGCTAATATAGCAATAGCAGCAACTGTCGATTTTTGTGCCGACATAATATAAACACGTCGTTATTCCTTGACTTTTACAAAACAACAAAACTTGCAAATAAGTGTCACTTGCAGGCACTGCAAACAAAAAATGAAAACACGTGTAGACATTAACGCAATATATTGCACGAAATAGCCATGCAAAAGTTTGCGTGCAAAACAAAAATTGATTGAAGCAAGAATTTTTCTTGCAATATTTGCATAGGTGTAAACATTTGTGCAAACTTTTGCTGAAAATTATTTTCAACTTGCTGCAAATTGTTTGCATCGTGTGTACCTAGCTTTACAGTGACCGATTGTTGATCCACCGCAGCCGACTTGCCAGAGGGCTTTTACCAGCTCGCCCTTCAAGGCGACTCAAACGGCTAGGTTTTGCCAAAATCCTTGGATAATAATTTATTATAAAATCCTCATACTGTGATATGGGGTTTGGCTACACTTCATATGCATACATGTATTGTTATAGTACATTCTATTGCTGTACTGATTCTATACTTATTGAAATAAAAAAAAAAAAAAAAAAACTTTTTATTATTTGCTTAACTTATATCTCCTGCGTTTATTAACCAATTTCAATGCGCTTTTCAGGATAGTTAAATATAAGAGAATAGAGTGAATAATTTGAATAATAATAATATATGTTTAAACTTACGCTTATTTCTTAACCCTCTAACGGGCAATCTCGAAATAATGGTCGTACGAAGTTGGGATTTTTTTTGGTGGTAAATATTGTCGACAAAAGCTTAAGTTTTGAATTTCATCCCAAAATATTGATTAGAACGACCGCCAGGTGGAAAAAACGTTTGACCGTCTACAGACGGTCTTGCCGGGCTGAGCGTAAAAAATCGCGACTGCGCTGCCTGCGCTGGCTGCGCTGCTTGCGAGTGCACAATTGCGGCCATAAATACTTCTAGTAGAGATATCGTTATGAAATTTTCACCAAAAATCTAAAAAAATTATTTAAATATACTAAAAATTGGCCACATCGGCTGACTATATCCTATAACTCCCATAGAACCCTCTAACGAGCAAACACTCGAGTGTATCTATATTGTCGATCATTTAAATGCGAAATAGCCGACTTTATCTATATAAGGCAATATATTTATGCATCCAAAATGTGGTTAATGCATAACCACATAATGCATAATGATTAATGGATGACTTTGCTTTGCTTGAAGATTCAAATATGAACTCGAAAAATAGTTTCATGGATCGGTTTCATGCTCGTGTAGAGTTCCGACATAATAAAAAAGGCTTTTCTATCATGGATATGGCCACCACTTATAGAGTTTTGAGAGGGAATAGTTCCTGGTCTAATCGCCAGCAAATCTACTTATTATATAGTTCGCCCAACACCTCGTGATGATGCAAAAAATACTCCTAATATATCATTCATATTACCTTCATATATTAGATTTAATAAAACTGGTGAAATAATGCAAATATGACGAAATTGAAGCATTTTGTAACAAATGTAAATTCCATAGCTACAGTAAAAAATTGTTTTTAATAATATCACTAAAAAAATGTAATCATAATATAAATAAAAGTCGGCTATTTCGCATACACTCGAGTGTTTGCTCGTTAGAGGGTTCTATGGGAGCTATTGGATATAGTTGGCCGATGTGGCCAATTTTTTTATAGTAAAATTAAATTATTTTTTTAGATTTTTGGTGAAAATTTCATAACGAAATCTCTACTAGAAGTATTTATGGCCGCAATTGTGCACTCGCAAGCAGCGCAGTCACGATTTTTTACGCTCAGCCCGGCCAGACCGTCTACAGACGGTCAATGAATTTTTTATGCAAATCAACATTTATATTTATTTACGCATTACAAAATAATTTATTTCAATAAATATATTGTCTGAGCTATCTGTAAAAAAAATCCCAAGTAGATTGGACAAGTTTAAATATCTTTTTTATTTTGTGCAAAAACTACTTTTGTCAAGGGGTATTTTTTTCAGAGTTTTTTTCAAATATTAAGGTTCAGACGATGATTGTTATTGAACGCGTGGGTGAAATGTGGTTAAATATACCTTAAAAGAATGGAAATTAAATTTTAAAGATATATCAATTTTATTTGATTAAAAACTGGAGACCGTCTGTAGACGGTCTTACCCGTTAGAGGGTTAATATCTCCTGTGTTTATTGACCGAAATATTTATTGTTTGATCCGCTTTTCAAGATATTTAAATATATATATAATATAATATAATATAAGAAAGAATATGTTCCTAAAAATAAAGTTCTATGTTCAATGTTACGCTCGTTATTCAAATTTGTATGTTTAAAAACACGAGATTGTGTGGTTTTCATTGGTTTTTGTGAGTAAAGGGGGCGTGGCATCCAAGATTTGAAATAAACTTGATCTGCGTATGGTATACCTATAGCAACAAAAACAGGGTGTTACACAATTCGTATTTGCACTAAATTAATAGATCCCTTTGTACTCTTTTGAAATACAGGGTCTAAACAATGTGATTATGCTTATTATTGTTATACCAAGCAACGTGTAACTTAGAACAATCATTAAATGTTTGTCTATTATACATTAAATTTATCTGTTATTACACTGCTGAACTTTTAATATATTTGAATAATGTTGGCATTCAGCCCAAGGATAATTAATAAGAGTTCTCGGCACTTGCCTTCCACTGTCATTTGTCAGTTGTCTGACCCTGACCAGTGATCAGAGACGTGAACGATGCTGATGCTATATGAAAAATATGCTAAAAACCATATTGGAGTACAAAATAAATTGTTGGAGAATCACAATAAGTAAAATTAATGAGCCAAAATGTAATTTTATAAATTGTAAAAAGCTTCCGGCACATTAATTATCAAAAGGAAAACCTTTTTAGACATGATGCAGGAAAATAAAACGGAACAAAAACGAAGATGAAGACTAAAGGGAATTGGGGTTGCGAGAGGGCCTACAAAACATGAGGACAACAAAGCATAAAGCGAAAGTGAGTCGCGGAATAGACAACAAAGCAAATGCCAAATAACTGAAAGTGCTGAATGAAATGAATGAAAGGCTAAACAAATTACAGCAGCCATTTTGTACAAGGAAAAGCGAATGGGAGCACGAAACAAGGGGTGAAAGTGGATTTACTTTCGTCTACGTGTCACTTTGCTAGCGTCCTTCTGTCTGCCTGCGGTCGCTCCTAAAGCGGACGTTACCCGAAGGCAACAACAGAAGCAGGAGCCACAGATGCCACCCCATACCCCTGCTCACTGCCACTCACTCCACAAACACCCTCCGGCTCCACGCTCTATGGAATCTGCAAGAGGCACGCATGAAGCGTCTGCAAGCAGATTAATGTGCTTGTGCTTGGTCACAGACACCCATTCATGTTGTATCCATGCGATGCCCTTGCTGTCAGTGACAGTGCTCACAAATAAGCTAAACCACCCAAAAAGTCCAACAGGGCGGTACCCTTGGCAGCGGCCATGATTTTCGAAATTAATTCAACTTGATTTTGCTTTCTTGCTTGTTATTTTGTTTTAAGTTGGGGCATGATTGCTGCAAGGATTAGAGAAGAGGCAAGGTCTGCCTGGCCGCAGACAAGAAAGAAATTAAAATTCATTTCAGAAGCGACTCGTTCAATGCAAGAATATTTAAGGCGCAAGCCTAAAAGCATCAATGTAAAATGGTAAATTGCAAATGTGACCAACCCTTTTTTGCTGCTTGGGCCAAAACAACCCTTGCACAGTGGTCGAGCTTGTATGGAGCCGCGGCCATAATACTTCTAGTGGAGATACGTTATGAAATTTTCACGCTGTCGCTAATTAAATATAGCCCCAAAAGTATGCAACACTACACTGCTACCAAAAACAATTAAAACAAATTAAATAAATACCTCTAATTAGAATTCATTATCGTTAATTATTACCAAAAATCCAGAAAAAATTCTGAATATGAAATAAATAAAATAACTATCTTGTTGCATACTTTCGAGGACGTGAAAATAATAAAACAAAATAAAAAAATACTTCTATTATTATTACTATTATGAAATTTTCGCCAAAAATGCAGAAAAATAATCTGAATATAAAATAAAAAAAATTGGCTGACTTATATGTGAATTTACAAAAATATCAACAAATTTAGCAACTTGCAAAACCACCTATTGAGTCAAAAAAAATATAGGCACGGGGCAGATCAGTGGGACGGAGGCTACAGTCGGACGTAACCGACCTTAGGAGACCCTTTACTTTGAGTATATGTACGTACAAACACAATCAGACACACACAGACTAAGCTACCTGCATATGCAAGGCACACCACCCCCCCTCTGACCAGTGCGGTAAATTGTCTGTAGCATATGTTCGCTGTTTCTTATCCGATCGTAACAAAATTCACAGCGTCGATAGGAAATGTCGTAAACTAGTTAAATACCAAATTGCAAATCAATAGATTTAAAATTGCGGCTACAGGAGCTTTTTGCGGTTTGCGGGGGAAGGGGGGGAGGTATCCAAAATCTAAAATAAACTCGTGCTGCTTACTAAATAGGGGAACCTAAGTACCGAATATAGTTTCTCTAGCTCTTATAGTTGCTGAGATCTAGGTGTTCATACAGACGGACAGACAGACAGACAGACAGACAGACAGACAGACAGACAGACAGACAGACGGACAGACGGACATGGCTATATCGACTCGTCTTGTCGTCCTGATCAAGAATATATATACTTTATGGGATCTGCCACGCCTCCTTCTGGGTGTTACACACATTTCCTCTTTGCACTAAACTAATAGACCCTTTTTACTTTTTTAAAGTAAAGGGTCTAAACAGGGCAAACCATTTGTTGAGTCAAAAAACTTCGCCATAAATACTTCTAGTGGAGATATCGTTATGAAATTTTCACCAAAAATCTAGAAAAATAATCTTACTATATTGGCAACATCGGGCAACATCGGGCTGACTATATATATCCTATAGCTCCCATAGAAACCTCTAACGCACAAAATCGGGCCAAAGCAACCCTCTTGTTAGTTGAATTGAAGGCAAGTAACCCTCGTACCTCGCTTTAGTAAAAGCCTGAGTGGTTGTTGAGTTTTTCCATAATGGCCGCTAACTTCATAGGATCATTTTCCTCGTCTCGTCTCCGTTTCTATTGTTTTTAGGTTTTCCTTTTGTTGACCGTCAAAAGTTTTCTATTGTTTTGCAGCTGTCAGTTTAACTGCTGGCTTTTGTTGGTTCATTCTTTCGGCAACAAATTTGCTGACAAGCCCTTTACCCTTTTACCAATCGAAGAGTAAACCTTTAACCCAGGCACCTGGTTGCATACATACATATATTATTCTGTTCGACTTGTAGTTCGCTTTGTTCTTGTTGTCATGTCTGCCAGATGTCGTCTTTATTGCACATATTCATTAATATTCTCCACTTGCTCATGTTTTTTCCAATCTCCTTTCATTGTACCGTAAACTTGCCCCGCTCCAAATTGAGCTGTTTGCTCGCTGGGGCGAATCTGTGTTAAAAGTAGGCAATGACTTTCATTCCCTTACCTGAGAGTCTCAGACAGAGTATATGCATCTTATCCTATCTAACTATTTGTGTTTGCTTGCTCCCTTTTTTACGTAACCTAACGGCGTGTCGTAAAACTAAAACCAGCATGGACCCTTGGGGTGCAACTGTTGTCTGTTCTCTTCTGACTCTTCCAGTAAATTCCCAGAGCTGCTTCTTTTGGACTTCACCTGTTCAATCTCTGCCATCCTGCCATCTCTGCCTCCCAGTAAAATGTGAGTGTAAGCCTAACGACCTGGCTTTGCCGTTGATAAGGTTCCAAATATCTGTCTACCGCTTTTTTATGCATAGTAACGATTAAGTTAACTTTATCCTTTTCCTAGTTGTTGTATTGCCCCGCGGTGTAGTATTTGCTTTCATTGGCGGTTGCAAAAGTTCCATATTAACGAAGAAATGCACGCAATGTGCGCTCGATTGTAAATACCCTGTACCATTTCAATATACATGCATCTATATTTTTCTTACATTGTAATATATTGTAAAAATATTAATATTAATTTAATATTGTTTAGTAAAATATATATAATTTTATAAATTGTTCTCATTATCTAGCTATATTTGTTCTTATGTGAATACACACATGGTCGTACAATTGTACACATACGCACAAGTAGTGCATATGCAAGTGTACGTATATTGTGCACTCGATCTGTCTTTCTCGCTCACACGTGATTGCTCATCTGATGGACTTTAATTTTGATGCAACTTTCAGAAATAGAAGACATGAATGATCGCTACCAACTTTGGAAGACAGAATATGGGTAAATATTTCATTTACCTTAAATACTTCCGTTTATATACTATTGCCAGCCAGAGAGTTGGGATTACGATAGTTCGGCTTACAAGAGCTTGGCAAGCACGAGTTCGACAAGCGAAAGTTGGACAGAAAGAGTCGAGTCAGCGGGAGGTTGGTGTGCAAGAGTTCGGCCAGCGGAAAATTGGCCGGTGAGAGTTAACACCATCAGAAGTTGTTGTCCGAGCAAAGCAATGCCGCAGGGGGCGGAGCCTCCTATACATATATGTATATATTTTTGTAGGCCATAGCTACATATTCACTTTTGACTATTATGACATTTTTTTATGTTTAAACTGAAAGGAAAGACATTTTTTACGACATCAAATTCCGATGTTGCCTAATCGAAGAATCTACCAAAATAAACTGACTCAATATTAAATTTTAATAAACAGTAAATTACGCCGAAATCAAAATATTTACTTAACTGAATTGGATAATTTATTCACGGTATCAGTATTTGAGATATCTTTGAGGGCATAAAAGTTTGCAGTGTAAAAATATTAAAATATGTTGTTTTAATTAAAACAAGCCAGACTGGAAATAGCTTGTACCATTTCGATATATATGCATACCAATTTCTTCTCCAAAACATGCGTACATTTTATTACCCTGTACGTTTAAAAAGTATGACAGATGTGTGTAACACCAAAAGGAGAAGTGGTAGACCCCACAAAGTAAAGCTGAGTCAATTTAGCCATGTCCGTTTGTCCGTCTGTCCTAGATCTCAGCAAATACAAGAGCTAGTGACACCAATTTCGGTATGTAGGTTCTTCTACGCTGTACGCTGATCAAGTTTGTTTTAGATTTTTGATATCTCTCCTCGTTCACCCGCTAACCGCGAAATAAACAAGCAGACAACAATATCTTCGAAACTAGAAGAGCTAGCCGCACAATTTTGTGGTATTTAGGTTCTCCACCAATATCTTCCAGACTATAAGAGTTAGAAAAACCATTTTTTGGTATTTAGGTTCTCCTATAGAGCAATCAGATCAATATACATAGTATGGGTTTTTTGATAACTTCTCTCATTCCTTCGCTAACCGAAAAACTAATTTAGCAAAAGTTTTCAGTGTTAAAGCTAACGATTAAGATTGTAGCATGTACGTAGTCTATGACAATCCCCATCGTTGATGTGAGTTACATAACGATCGGATAAGAAACATTGAGAAAAACACAAAGTACAGGTACAATTGTCAATTGGATAGTTCCGATTTTATAGCATTCTTTTTACACCCATAATCGAAAATTGTATATCGCCCAATATCTGGGAGCGAAAAACTGGATAATTTTTACGTGTTCATTTTTGAACTCAGCTCCCCAAAATACACTAGACACCGACCAGTGTAATTGATTAAATATAAAAGCGCAGCAGTAATGGTCCTTCTATAAACGCTCTTTTCAACAAAGCTAATGAATATACGTTCTGAACAACAAACTTGTGCAATATTATACTTCAATGCAAAATTAAAGCCGTTTGCTCTTCTTCTCCAAGGTGTTATCTGCTATGTGTATTTTTATATTAATTGACATATTTCTTAAATCAGAGCTCTAAACAAAGAACCGTTTTACTGTGCAGTTTTAGCAAAAGCTCAAAGCTTTTTATAGAGAGCTTTTTGTTTTGAAATGTTAGAAACAGTCTGGCGCCAGTTGCAGTTTGGTAAGGGTTGATTTGTATTTAGTATGACCAACTGGCAACAGATGGCGTTGCTTTGTCTAAGGAAAAAGTTACAAATGTATATTGACTTATGTCTAAATTACCTACCTTTTGATTGTTTTATTGTGTAGATTCACTTAGATAAAGTTGTCCTTGATGAATAATAGCTCCAAAAAAATCAAAATTCCTTAAAGCGTTTTTTATGTGTTAAGCAAAATAAAAGCGTTTATTTAAGCAACTACAAAAGCAAACTACAATGGTGTGAAAACATACATCAAAACCATTTCTTATAAAATAGTTGTTCTATGATTAGTAAGCGTTCAATAAAGCATATTAAATAATTAAGTCGTTCAGCTGCAGGTGGCACTTCAGGGAAATCTGTAATGAAAATTAAGTGAAACTTATAATTTCGTTTTGTCGCCGCAGAAAAGAAAGGTGAGTAGGTAAAACAACTGCATAGAGCACAAAAGGTCCCTGCCTTGCTTGCTTTCCTTTGAATATAAAAGTTCACAACAAATTAAACTTGCTTGTGGGCACACAGCCGAAACAAGAAACAAACTACAGCAAATGCAACAAACATTATACAACGAAAATTGGCAAAGTTTTCACCATTTTAAATATCCAATGCGTTAGTTGTAGGGTTGCTTAGCTTATTTAAACTTGTTTCAAGTTTAAAATTATTGTTTTATTTTAGGTTTAGTTTTTTGTTCCAAGTATTACCAGTTGCCATATAGGCAACCATTTATATTACCCCGAAAATTATGTTTTAAAACCTATAGCTGACTAAGTATTGATAGTAAGAAAAAAAAAATGATTTTGTATATTAGGTAAGCATATATTTTAATTTTGTATTCAAAAATGGCATATTATGAATACGGAATACGTCTGTAAACATAGTTGGAATTAAATTAATTTTATGAAAACGCGAATTAAACAGTAATTCGGATGTCTGTCAAAAATGTTGTAGTTTGTATCCCTGGTTACTACAGGCCGCAAAAAGTTTTAATAGAAAATTTTAGTTAATAGTTTGCCAACTTTGCTCACCGCCACTGCTTCTGCGGTGGATTTGATAAGGGACTTCTACACAGAGCACCGCTTGCTACATAAAAAGTTAAATTTCTTTTTTAGGAGAAGAGGGAAAGGCATTGAGATGAGCTGCCGATCCTAGTTTCCCGTGTCGTGTAGAGCCTGCGTCCAATTAATTAGAATTGGTTTTGTGACGTCGCCTTGACATACCATACGTATGTACATACATCACAATTGTAGCTAAGCGCTAAGATAAGCTAAAAGTGCCTTTTCAATTTCCTGTTGCCTGATAAATAATGTTCCACACACAGCCCACCATAATGAGCAAAAACGAGATGACCAGCCAGAGTCCTGCCATAAGCCACCCAAAAATATGCAGACTGCCGCCCACTTTGGGGGCCAACTGGAGGAGCTGCCACAGATAAGGCCAAGCAGCGGCCACAGCAGCAGCAGCAGCAGCCATGCCGTTATCCTCACGTACTGCTGCTTAGCATGCGCTGAATACGTTGCCAAAGAGCTTAAAATGTGGACCTAAAATAACTTTGACTGCCCTTGCAGATCCTGCAGGAGCCCACAACCAGGCAAACATCCACATGCACAGCCAGGGAGGCGGCCAGTCCTAGGATTGGAAATCCGCTCGCCAGGCAACATTTTAACTGCTTGAGGGCATACATCAAAACTTTGGCTTACGCTTAGGATTTATTTATTTTCATATTTACAGAGGCCACATGTACACATACACCCACACACATTCGGACTGTGGTGCCATAAATGAGCTGCAAAGGGTACGGCATGGGCTGACAAGGATCTCAAGGATTTGCAGCTTTCCGAAAGGACCAGCCACCAAGGCAGCAGTTGGTGGATATATGTATAATATTTTGACCACCTACATCTAATGCGAGCTACAGGCAACCCTTCGGCGTCACAGTGGTCATAAAATGTCGCACCAAAAGGGCGGAGGAGCCACATATACAGAGGTATAAACTGCCACATACATATATGTTTATATATTTATATACATGTAGCTAAATCGGAAATGCCTATATGTTTTGGGAGAGACATACATTAGACTGATAAGTTTGAATTATCTTAACAGAATATGATTTCAATGTAGCCGAAATTTTAAGATAACAATTATTAGAAAAATTTTTGAAATTATTTGAATTGAATTATTGTATAGTCAATAACAAAAACACAGCTTGAAAGGCTAAGAAGTGATTTACCCTTAACAACCTATTAACAGATGTATGAAAATAAATTATTTTCAATATATAAATCATTAGATTGATATAAAGCATATGAAAAACTAATGATTATATTTCCAATTATTAAATAGCAGACTATGTTTCGGCTCTGTTATATCCGAACAATAATTATTATTTTTATGTTATAAACATTAAATAAATTATATCAAAATTAGAAAGAGATATATTAATTTTTTATTATGTTTTGTATTATAATTTTGGTGCAAACCTTAGAATATAATTAATGTGATATGCTATCGATATGTTAATTGAAATATTGATATTGATATATATTTTATCTTTTCGGTTTGAAACAACCAGTTCTAGAAGCTAAAATATAACGAAAAAAATAGTAGCACCCCTCGTTCGCATATATTGATATGCCAAAGTACATTTTAATGACTATGTGACCGTTTTGGATTTCAGGGGTTTCAGCCGTGCGGCGTGTTCAGCTGTATTTTGGTCGGCTTATACGGCGTATACGCAATTTTATCAGTCGCTACGAATCTTATGGACTGGCTACGCTTGTACGTAATATTATATATGTATTTTAAGCTATTAAGAAATGACGTTAAAACAATAATAAAATGATCCACCTACCCTCTCGTTTTTAACAATTCTTCGCGCGGAAAAAACCCTTCCGCGTCATATTTAAATGCGTCATTAACATATTTATTAGATGCCCTACCGTGTCTCTGTATTTACCGTTTTCACAGACCGAGTGTCCTTGGGTGGAAAATTATGAAAAGAAGACAGTACAGCGTGTATAATTATGAACCCTTGCCTTGGAAGTTCTCCCATTCAACTCTAAGGCCCGAAACATTTATGAAATGCAAACAAAAGTTAATTTAGACCCAGCTTTTATTTTTCAAGCAATTTATTTTTCATACACAAACACTCACTCCCACATATGTACATGCACAACCTTACATATTCTTATTGTAGCATTCGTAAATGTCAATCTTTTTATACCCTGTGCCCATTTGAAAAATGGGAAAAACTGGGTTGATAACTTTGTGCGAATGTATGTAACAGGCAGAATGAGGCGTGGCAGACCCCACAAAGTATATATCTTCTTGATCAGGAAAACGAGCTGAGTCGATTTAGCCCTGTCTGTCTGTCCGTCTGTCTGTCCGTTTTGGTTGCTATAGGTAGGTGTATTCAATATGCTGATCAAGTTTATTTCAAATCGTTGATGGCACGCCCCCTTCACGCCCAAAAATCAATAAAACTCAGATGACCTCAAATTTTTAACACAAAAAGTTGAATAACAAGCGTAATATTAAACATAGACGGTTGTTATTTAGAACATAAACTCTCTTGTATTATATTTAACTATCCTGCAAAGCGCATCGGTTTATAAACACAGGAGACATAAGCTTACTTATATTGCATGCATTGCAAGCGCAGCCGCTATACGCGTGAGGATAGCGTGCGAGAGGGATGGCAATACCAAGCATGTTGCTAGGCACTTGCACTGTGCGTATGTGAAAACATATAAAGTTAAATAGCAAGCGTAATATTGAACATAGAATATTTTTATTCGGAACTCATTTCTATTATATTTAACTATCTTGGAAAGCGCATTGTGGAACACGGTATAAGACAGTCGAGCCCATCCGACTGATCTGCTCCGCCCATTATGTTTTATGTTGATTTATGTGACTGTTAAGGGATAAAAGGGATCCAAATTCAAACAAATTTGCACTTCCACGCAGCTATTAATTATACTATTTTTTTTACATTCTAACAGCAACTTTAACACTGGACATGGAACCTAGCAGACGGACTAGCTCTTATACAAGATGGCTCCAACGACTGCTTATGACAGGACATATGCTCTTTCCTTGGACAAGTACCATTCGTACCAGGCTAAAGGCCAGTCAGTGGCACTGACATAAATAATGTAGTAAATATATAATCTTAGATCCTTTGTTGATGTTGCCATTTTAACTGCGATTGTGCATGCCAAGTTTAAACAAAGAAAAATATGATAGTCTAAATGTATACTTCTATTTGTGTTCTGAGATTCGATTTCGCGAAAATCTCTTTTTGCAACATTGTTATTCATAATATATACTCTCTTCTATTCTAAAAGCGCATTGAAATCGGTTGATAACCATCGGAGATATTAACGAAACAATATTGCAGGCGTTGTCTCGATCGCCCTTTGGCAGCGTGGCCATTGCAACATGGCACAAACAAAAAAGAAAGAAAAAGAAGCATTACTGCACTTCGTATAATATTTGTTCCACAGTCGGGCGGGTCCTACTGATCTGCTCCGCGCATTTTGGTTTTAAACTGAAGAAGTAGCGAATACATTACAAGTATTTATAGAAAGGATCCAGAGACTTTATCTTTTCTAACTGAATTCTTACACATTTTTAATAAAATAACGTTCAAGATGTAATATTTGAGGAAACTGCAATTTATTAGAAATTGAGGTGATATAGATATGATAGATATAATGATATAATGATCGATAGAGGTACATATACATATTGTTGGCACAGCAA
This sequence comes from Hypselothyrea guttata, assembly GCA_035045125.1. Taxonomy (NCBI): domain Eukaryota; kingdom Metazoa; phylum Arthropoda; class Insecta; order Diptera; family Drosophilidae; genus Hypselothyrea; species Hypselothyrea guttata. Next base: position 71,957 of record JAWNNJ010002197.1, on the reverse strand, counting down.
AAAACTTACGCAGAAAATGGAAAAGGAGTATAGGAGGAACATGCGCAAGAGTAGTCGCCGGCATGAAGCAATTACAAAAGCTTGAGCATGGGTAAAACTTTGTGGAAGAGAAGGGAAATGTGGCCACATAGAAACTTGCAAATATAAAATTGCACAATTTAAAAGGCAGACAAGGGGCGAAGGGTGTAATAGGAAGTTACGTGCAAGAGGCTGGCCATTATAAAGTTACTATGTGAGGTAGTGTCTGTATATATATGTGTGTATGTGTGTGAATATCCTGTGCGGCATTTACAATTCACATTTCTAGTTTTCAGTTCAGTTGAGTCATTATTTTATTGCCAAGATACGAGGACAAGGGAAAGAACTGGACTCAGAGCTTGGACTGCGTCGACTCACACACGATGACAATGTTGAAGGACATAAAGGCAAACGAAGGAGCAGAGCAACAACACTTTTGCTTTTCTCATTTCATGGAAATGGCATTGGGTAGACACTGGGGGGAGATCGGTAGACAGGACTTATGCATGGGGCACAGCGTCACGTTCGTAGGAGTCGCCTTTCATTTTTGTCCTTTTGGACATAGCACTGGTCTTTGTCAAACTGCGTGTGGTTGCTTTTCTACTATCTGTGTCTGGATGTGTGTCTATATGTGTGTGGTATTAGATTGTTTCAGCTGAAATGTTATTAGAAATTTTCTGAATTCAAATTCAAATGACTTTATACTTGGCAATTTTATGTGTGCTCATTCCAGTCCGAGCATTCCCCTTTACTATTGGGCGGACGTGCACATCTTGCTGCATATATGTGAAAATTTGTAGAAACGTGTGGGTCTGGGTGTGTCTCTGGTTTTGGCATAATAACATGAACGACGAGAACGCCTTCCCGTCCATTAAACGTAAAAAGTTTGGAGTGCAATTTGCGCAGTGCCTTGGGGAAAGAACGTACACTGCAGCAAAAAAGTCAAGGGGTCAGTTCTTCGGATGCGCTTATTAGATTTTTTGTTAGAGTATGTGAATTCTTCAACTTTAAGCTTCGATTGGATTTAACTTTCTTTATTCTTCATTATTAAACTTTCTTACATTATCATGTATTTCTCTGGTCGAGCACACGCATTACTCTGTTATAATCAATATATGCAGCTCAAAGGAGGGAATTTCGAATATATCCTACCATACTCAGTAGATTGAGTACATGCACATTGGAGTTGAACCAACCACAAATTCTGCTCGAAACACCTACAAATACCTCTTTTGTGTCATGGAAAGGATCCAGATGAGTATGGAGTAATTGTGGTAAGGGGGGTACAGCCTGGAACATTTTAAAACTATCTAAACTGAGTTTTAGTTCAGTTGTGGAACTGCGGTGAAGTTTTCAAACATAATCACACGAAACCTTGTGCTGGTCAGTGGAAACAGACAGGACTGGCCCTGTTTGTGCTTGGGATGCAGTGGAGGAGTGTAAGAATTTCCTCCCTAGTGTTGTGACTGTATGTATATAAGTACATATCTACAAGTATATAAATGAGTGTTTGTCATGTCGAATACAGACAAAAGACGACTTTGTGTAGTTTCTGACATAAGATGGAGAATTTGCTTGGCATGGGAATCGTAATGTCAGCGGGGTTGTGGTCACGGACCTGAAAGGGAGTAGAGTAGTTGGTGCAATGGAGCAGTAGGAGTAGAAGGCACTTTTGGGAGTATTGTATAAGAGCATTGCGACGACTGCTGGTCAGCTATTTTTGTATTCAAATAAAATGAAATTACATTGTTTTCAGTTGGCAAACAATTTGAATAGAATTTTAACTTTTTACTATTATTTTATGCCAATGCATATAAAAGGCTGCGTGGACAGACTGAACTAAGGACCCTGGTCTAAGGACACAGTACCACACGATGAGTGTGCAGATTGTGGGAGTGTGTGTGTACGTTGGATGCTTTTGCAAGGGTTAAGGCAGCTGCTGCTCTTTGCCATTTGCAAGGGAAGTCGACAGAGAGCTTAGAAGCGAATATTTCTTAATTAGAAAGATTCGAATTATTTTAAGGGTTGCAAAAGCTCCAACCTCAGTTTAACTTTTCTTGAACATCATTAATTTCACTTGCATCAGTTTCAGTTTTAGGCAAGTCCTGTTGTACGATTCTCCCAATTTTATCACAATCTACAAATTTGGCAACCCTTTTTTGACATTTTGGGAATTTTTGGTTAGGACTGAGTGCGGTTCGTGACGAAAACGGGATTGGGTAATTTATTATATGCCTCAAATGTAAATTACGAAATTTTTTAGTATTATGAAATTGTTCCGGTCAATTAATTGTACGAATTGTCATTTAGCTTTTGCAGGGATGTATACCCTTAGGCCTATGAGTGAAAGGAAGGACATTTCTGGGTACAGATCTCTCTGATTGGTGCCTTAGCTTAAAGCTTTAAACTCCACTCTTTGGCAGCCTGCTTTCGCTTGTGACGTCGCAGCTGCCAATCCGTCTAGCAAACATGCATGCAGCCAGGACCAAAATGCATTTTCAGAAACCAAATTTGCTGGCTTTGAAATTGCAATGCACAAAATTTTGCAATTTTCCTTTTTCGTTGGCTATGGCTAAAAAAATTTGCATTTTTGCTAGTGCAAGCGCCAAATGAATGCACATGCGGACACATGCGGGTATATCAACATCTAATGTAAAATGCGAAACTGTGATATTTTCTGTATAGCCATAAGACAGTTGATCAATAGCCTGAAATGGACACGAAGTAGTTATTTGAAAACTTATGACCTGATCTGCCTATAGTATCTGCAACATGTGTGATATAGCCAATTATTGAAAAACAAATTTGATGTTACTATGTAAGCCCCAAATGCCCGTTTCTAGATAGAGATACATGCACACATCGATTTGGATCTGACAAAGCCGTACTGTGAATATGTACGGCCAGCTCTTGCCTTTGTTGCATTTTTGCCTAGATTGCAATTTTTTGCAACCCATTTGAAACTGCAAAAACCCGGAGACCCAACCAGAACCCGAACTCTACCACTAAAATATTGTACATGAAATGTGGGCTTGCCAGGTCTGGCTTTAGCTCTGCAATGCATTTGCCGGCAACAGTAGAGCCGGTAGCCTAAAATGCACTTTTTCGACATGCAACGGGTAGGGGCTGTAGTGGGAGCAGAAGCATGAGTAGGGAGGGAATGGAGTTGAAGCTCGGGGTAACTGGGCAGTTCGAGGTGTAGAAGAAGTTGTGGAAAAAATTTTGAAATTGCATTTCAAATGAATAGACGCTCGAGCAGGAGCAGAGTAGGTACGGTGTAGCACCAGGAGCTATTGCCATAGTCGACGCCCAGACCCAGAGCCGGTGCCATCATGGTAGGTTCGTTTGTGTTGGACCAAAAAATCGCATTGAACAACGGATGTACGACGATATATGACGTTGCCAGGACAATTTCTGGAACTGTGCGTATGTGTGAATACATGTGAGGGACATGCATGACTGGCAGAGCGAAACAAGCTACCATTCCTCTGCTCTAGGCCCGCAACGCCATCGATGCAATTGCCTCGCAGAGTACTTTTTGATGCAAATGTACTTGAAAGTCATGTTGGTTGTTCGGTTTCTCAGTTTTGGCTCAAGACAAAGTCTAACGGTAGAGGAGCCTGACTAAATGACATGCGAATTATTTCGTTGTAGTATTCCCAAAATTAAAAAAATTTCGAAATTCATATGAAACTTGTTGCCACGCCTGGAAACTGCGCAATCGCCTTGAACAACTCTTTTGAACGCACTCGTTCAATATTAGAATCTGCGTTCTGGCTCTGCTTAAATAAAGTTGAATTTACATTCAACTACTCTAGTAAATAATTGATAAAGGCCAATAAAGGTCGGTTCGAATGCTGATTTTAAAATGAATAATATTTCTTATAAAAATTACAATTTTATTTCAAAGCTATACCAAATGGAATCAAAATTTTATTGGACAAGACTGGTACGTTAAATTATTTATATACTTAAAGAACCACTTTGTAAAAATAACTTCCTGCATTGTTTCTCAACTAAGTTTAAATCAATATCATATTAAAATATGTATTTTACATTTTTTTTAAATAATTTAAAGTGCTTGTATCAATGTTTATTAATTTGAATAATGTATTTCTCATGTATAAAAATTGACTGCATACAATTTAATTTTCTTAACATTTAATTTAATTTGAGTTTTTAACAATTTAATAAATTTTTCTTGTACAATTTAATAAAGTTTATATCAATATGACACCATTAATTTAATGTACTTTATCGACTGGTTAATTTAAATATATATTTTCTTATTCCTTTGAAATCGTATTTATTTTCCGTGGCGCTTATTTACTTAACGCTTTTCAATTGTTCTGTAATTCTGTTGTTTTTGTGTGTTACTCTATTCACTTTTGATTATAATTTGGATAAAACAATACGCGATTTTCACGAATTCATTCATTCGGTTCAACATGTATTAGTTATTTGTTTTCTGTACGTTTTTGTAATTATTTGCGTTCCCGCCGCATGCTAAATTGCCTATGTAAATATTTGACAATTTTAGATTTTCGCTAAGGAGAGGAAGAGCCAGAGCTGAACCACGACCACTTCTAAATGGAGTCCTGTTGCTACGCCCCAACCAATCTCTCTCCCATATTTTGCTCTCTGCCTAATGACCAGCCAGTTAGACCATCGTACCAACGTACTTCCTGTGTATCTTCTGGCGTAGCCCTATCCGGTGTCCATGTCCATTGCATGCATTTTGCATTCGCTTGTTTACTTTGCTGTTAGTTCGATTAACCGCACATTTAAGTTGCCCTAAATATAGCCAAAAACCCGTACATTTAACAAAAGTCAATAGTTTTTGCGGATGATTGCAGTTTGAAATTCTCGGTTTTCAAACTTTTAAGAAACAAAAAAACATTGGTAACACTATGATCCACAAAATTCTTGATATATGTATTCCTCAGAGATTATGAATTAATATGTATGTAAATTAAATTGGTCAATTTTTTTATTTTGTCTAAGTAGTGGGCGGAAGGGCATGAAATATTGAAACTTGAGGATCTGAGTTTAAATAGCCTTATCTGTCTGTTTGACCTTCTGTCTGAAGATTTTGGACTCTGAAAGAGCTAGAGCAGCCAGTTTCAGATATATAATTAAATTTGGAACACCCCGCCTACTTAACGACCTAATCTATGTGAACCAAATAACAAGCATAGTAACATAACTTAGAAGGTTGTTATTCGAAATATGTGCTTTCTAAAATTGTATTGATTTATCATGAAGATGCGTTTTGAAATCGGTCAATAAATACAGAAGTTATAAAACAAACTATATTCTACTATGGCTTGCATCCTTTCCGATTTTAAATTAATTTAGAATTGAAGTTCATTTCTCTAGGGAATATCAAGTATTTATATTTTGTATAATTTGTTTGGCATAATGTGAAAGTTTGTTTGAGGAACATACTGCATTCAACAAAATTCAATTTGCATTTAAATTAACGTGCAATTTATACTTACAATTGAGAAGTCCGAACAGGCAGGACAGACGTATTGAAGGCGCATGGTGTCCGAGTTCTGTAATATTTGCAAAACCAAGAGCGTATATTCCATTAAAATAATTGAATAACTTGCAGTTGCACATGATAAAAGAGCTTAAGTAAATCCCCTAGTACAAAGAGAGATAAAGGGAGACGAAAAAAGAAAGAGAGAGTGAGATGCCAGCTAGCGGGACTGAGATAGAAATAGATGCAGAATGGGATAGCTATAGCTATGGCAAGGTAAAGTTTTACGAATAGCTAAAACTCATATTTATATAAATTTGTATGTGTGTGCTCTCGCATAACTTTTGTTCTGTTGCAGTTTGGATAGAAAGTGAACATAATGGAAATTTGCCACGCAATTAAAACATATCTTTCCCTTCCCACTTCTGACTCTTCTGACTAGTGTCTGCTTCTGGAGAGTGCATCTATTCAGATTATTCAGCTTTGTCTCTTAGTCGAGCATAGCACATCCAAGCACATCCCAAACTCGATTGCCAATACTTAACTCTCGTATTCAAACAACGCAATGCAAAACAGTGTTCTCATCCCATTTTGCTTTTGCATCCATTTCTCGACTACATCAAAATGCATTTTGGTCTCAAAAATTGCTTTTTGCCGCGTAATTTTTTTTGCCATTTTTTGTGCCTTTCAATTTTTAGGCGAACCAACAAAGCTTCCCACCCAGGCTGCGCTGCCTTGGCTCTTGCATTCGAATTTCGAAACAAAGCAATGCTGTGCACAGCACTCGACGAAAATTGCAAATTTACAATGGACACACTGGTCACCGAGAGCATCCAGCGTATGACGATTGGCCCATCCCACGTGCCCCTTCTCCATGCCGCTCATAATTTGTATGCGCGGAGTTGCTGTCGCAGCTTTGCCAGGTCCCGGCTGGGGCGGCATGGAATCAGTCTGTGCCATGCCCAAATTACAATGAAGAAAAATTGCATTGCCTGGACTTGGGGTGGCTGGGCAGCTACCTCGAAAATCCCTCAAGGCAGAAGTCTGAGCGTCGTGTTTTTGCATATTAGACAGAGGCTAGACGAAACGTTAGGCCAACAGACGCTGTCCTGCCACATTCGGCGAAATGTTCATCAAATCAACGTTGCAGCAGCTGCGCTCCAGCTGCCATCCTTACCCCCAGCTATACGGAGTTGCTTCAGTCATTGCGCCACGTTTTGTTGCAACGTTTTATGCATTTTTTCAGAGTCTGCGACGACGTCTGTTGTTTCAGTTCCAAGACAAATGCGACAGTATTAAGCCTTGCCACGCCCCCAGTACACACATCCCGTACGGCTCAAACAACCCACATTGCAACGCCCAGCCAGACGCAGCAAAAAATTGCCAAGCTTAACATTTCGCGTGTTTTTTATCTCTGAGTTCTCTCTGCTGTACGTGCCCAAGTCGCCTTATTGTTCCACAGCCCGAACTAGCCAGCAAATGCAGCCGGCCCGCCCCTCCCCATCCCCCGCTCCCTGAGGCTCCAGTTATAGCTGTAGCCACATTCTCCATACAGCATTCAGTTGCAATAAATACAAAATGCAGCATTTCTGCTGCTCACATCTTCAAGTTTCATGCCAAATCTCCAAACCTCCAAACCCCGAAGCCCCCGTAGCCCCTGCAGGCTGCAGCTATTCGATTTTTACTGTGTGTTGCACGCGCCTCATCCTTGACTGCGGTGTCTCGACGACGGCTCTGTTGATTTGGCATACCCCATCCCAGTCGGTGTACCGTCCACTCCGCACGTCTCCAGCAGATTGCGACGTTGCAGCAAATGTTACGACGTCCAATCCAATTCCACGGCCTGTACCCTAACAATATGCATCCGCCATGGCAGTGAGAAGTCGGCTTTGCTGCAACATGGCCACTGATTCGTCGTCCACTTGGCCAGGGGAGACCCCCACCAGTCTCTCGGGTTGCCCCCTGCAGCTGTTGCCTCCTTTGCAGTTTTGTGTTTTGCGCTTTTGTTTTGCATTTGCGTGTTTGGTTTGTTTTGTGCCATTTTTACTGCAGCCTTTGGCTTGCATTTTTTCTTGCTGCCTTTCACTTGGAACTGAAGTAGATGTGGCACTACACCACAGATGACCCCTTTTCGCCTCCCATCTAGGGGGGAAACCCCATTCTCTTGCCAACCCAGCGAGCGCAGTTGCAGTTTTTGATTTCACTTTTTGCCAGCTGCCTGCTGCTTCGATGGCTGCAATGTTTTTCATTTGGCTGAGTGAAACGGGGGGCCAGAGTAAACAAGGATATCCTTGTGCAAGGAAAAGGGCAGCAGGGTATATACAGGGTGTGCATACAGGACAGCTTTGTGTTGCAATCATTTTGGCGCTCAGCAATAGCCAAAGGTAAATATCCTTTCTCGGTTGAAAAACTTTAGTAATTATCAAAAATATCAAATTCTATTAGCTCGTTAGGCAGATCCTACAAAACAATAGAAAGCATGCATAGAGCTGATGGCATACCCCTCGCCATCCAGCGCACACTTGCTGTTTACGATTATTTGTAAAAGACAGAAGCCCTTCTCCAACTCCTCGACACTGACAGTTGTCGCCAATGTGGCTCTGCCACTCCAAAGAACTGCAATGCTTCAATGCATCGAGAGGCGAAGTGGCAAATGCAATGCAGGCGGAGAATCATAGCCAGAGCCACAACGAGGACATTTCAGTGCTGAAGAATTGCTTTGTCGGTACGCATTCAGCCAGGACACAGTCAGAAGCAGAGGCACAAGCAGGGGTAGGCAGCAGAGGTAGAGGGCTTTGGCTGAACTGAACGCAGTGGAGGTTCGAGAGCATCAATGCCGCTCTCTTGCTGCACAAATGAAATTTTGCATTTTCAATTTTTTGAAATAGGCTGCTCCCACTCGTGCTACCCACTCCTCATTGCTCTCCATCCGTCCCTTACTTCTCACAACACATGCAGCTGCGCCTCCTTGCTGTACGGTTCATATCCTGGCAGCAACCGTTGAAAAAACTGCTCTCGTCTTGGGTTTTTTAGCTCTTGCAGCGCTGTGAAATTTTATTTCTCGGCATTTGATTTTATCCTTTTTACGGGGCGCAGAAGTAGGCGTTCTGTATGCCGTACACAATGCAACAGCTACTGCTGCTGATGCTGGTGCTGCTGCAGTTAGTTAAGGGTTGCCCAACGGCTAGGACGTGGCATAGCAAGGGTATAGATACGAGTCTGAGTTTGGGATTGGCATTGGGATTGGTATGGCGATTGGTATTGGCATTAAGCAGAGGTGGCGGGCGAAGGGCGGAGGGCGGCGGGTGGCCTATCGTTGTTTTGTTACTGAGGCGACTGCAGGAAGCCGTTGGTTAAATTTTTTTCTTTCTTGTACTGCACTCGCAATGCATTTTTCTACAGGATTCTGTGTCACTTTCCTTTTGCATTGGGACATTGCACAAAATGGTGGCTGTGTGGCAGAGTGGGCCGGGCAAGGTCTGCGCACTTGTTATTCAAAATGGTTGCCATGCATTTTGATTTTTGCTTATTTTTCAGTTTGTTGCTATGGCTGCCAGCGTTGTTTGCTCTTAGTTTGTTGTTTTGCTGGAATTTCCAGGGGAGTGGGGGAAGCGAGCACAGTAGCAGGACAGTATGGTGCAATATGCAGTTATAAAACTTGGAATATATGGTACAAATACATACAACTGATGTAAAGTGCATGTAATGCGTATAAATGGTTCTAGGAACACTTGCCAATAACAGATTAACATAGTTTAGGCACAGTAAACTATAAATAACTGGGGGACTCTTTTGCTGCTGCATTCCCACCGCTTATTTAGAGGATCTAATTTAAAGGTTCTTTTGTGGAAATGTTATAGATTAAGAAATGTATAGATTGAGTACATATTTTAGGTTCCTTTAATTCGTCTGCTTTCTTCACTATCAAATATTTTGGCATAAGTAACTTGTATTAGTATGTGTCATTTAAAATGAAGCCAATGCCAAAGCGCTTGCTAAGCCCAATACTGTTACCATGCGAGGCCTTGACTAACACCAACATGTTATCTCTCATCACTTTGTTCTTATTAGTTTTTTTTCGCCGAATAGTGCATCGGGTCTTTTGGGAAGTTTTGTAAAACAATATGAGCCTGCATCTATAAGCTACGCCTGTTTCCAGCGCCAGTCATCAGTGCTGCCTGCTTTGTCTTTTTTCAGGGATTTTTGCAATCCTGAGTCTTGTTGTTCTGGCTATGGCAGCCTTTTTAAAACAGTGCCTAACTATGCCTGTACTTGATGAGTACGAGTGTCTATTCATTTTGCATAGAAATGTGTTTTGGATGTATAAGAATAACAATCATCTCTATAGGAAATCAACAACAATCTGAAAGAACAACAATATTTCATAAAAAGACTGTGGTTAAGCTATCTTATTAAAATATGTAACTTCGAATTCACGTAACTTGTTGTGCAAATTCTTTTCATTTTTTCTAGAAGGAATTAATTTTGTAAGAAAAACGATCAATGATAATTTAATTATTTGTTTTGCTCAAACTTCAAACTTTTAAATTTATATTTATTAAAACGCCAAAAACGCTAATTGATGTTACCAGAAACAATGTTTAAAAGCTTGAAATCTGAGCTTTATATCGATTAAATAAATGGACATTTTGCTGTCAAAAGATTAAATGTCAATTAAAATTTAAAGCAAGCTCCATTCATCAAAGGATGCGTAGCACCACGCCTCCCACCCACCCACTTATTGGGCTTGATTAGATAAAAGTGCATTGCTCCATGCAGAGGCTGAACCATGTATTCGATGGATGCAATCGCACATGGGCTGGGAGTGCAGCTGGACTTGATCCTGCCACTGGACTGCCATGTATACGGAACCTGCATGTACAATATACATACATAACTCCGGCTGGGTCGGCTTATGTGGCGTATAAAACTGCATTTTGGCCAAAAACATGATTCTGTCCAAAACTTGCTGTTCAATGTACTCTATGAGAACGGTACCCCATGCCCAGTGCAACAACAACAACAACAACAACAACAACGAGACCAGAAAAGGGCAAACAGCAGACGTTGGCCCTTGACGCAGCAGTCGCAGTCGCAGTCGCAGTCGACGTTAACGCAGCTGGAGGACATGGCAAATAGAAAAGCTGGTAAAATGCAACGTACACACAGCATAAATACAAAAATCTATAAAGAAGGGTATTTAGAAGGAAATACTATTTACAAATTCGACCTATTAAGTAAATTATACTTGAATTAAACTCATACAACGCCCTTTTTTGGGTGTTACACACATATCATTTATACTAAATTTATAGACCCTTTTACTTTTCTAAAGTTTAGGGTCGAAAAACGTTAAAAAAATAATAAAATATTTTCTAAAATATATCAAGACAGAATTTGCAATATACCTATGTACTACATTTTCAGAGTCAAACTGCTTCCGAAAGTTCATATGCCCCGTCACCAGAGTCGGTTAAAAACTGGCTGGAATCGAGGCCTATAAATTGGCTGGAAAAAATCGGACCGAAAGCAGGGAGAAGAGGAGATGGGACTTAGCATCGTTGTGTGTGTGAGCGTGTTTGTGTTTAGGCCCATGGATGTGGGTGTTGGGTGGAGCACACAATGAATTTGCACACAGCACAGATGACATGCATAAATTGCATATGAAAGGTGCATCAGGAGCAGCAATAGCCTGAATGCAGCACCCGTTGCTGCCGCTGCAATCTTTAGATTTATGCAGCTCGTCCCACGCTCCTTCCCCTTGCACATGGACATATAGTTATGATGCATAACCAAAAGCTAAACTCTGCCTGGTGGACTATGGCCTGGCCAAATGGTTCTTGTTTGTTTCCCCTTTCCCACGGTCTTCCCCGCCTGCACAGCGTGATGAAAAATGATGCACTTGCCGGCGACTAGGCAGCCCCTCCCTTTGCCACACTGCAACTGCAACTGCAAATGGCTGCGTGGTTTTGTTTTGGCAAAATTTTCAATTTTGCCACGACGCCCAGCGGTGATCAAATTGCAAAAATGAGAACAACGAATTGCGAATAGCGAATGGGACAGAGCACAGAGCACATTGAATAGAGCGTATTAAGCCGAAACAAAGCAGCATAATTTTAATGAAAATCAATACATAAATTTTCGCCATATTTAGATTGTTTCGGTTATGTGTTTATTTTGTATTATAGTCACGTTTATTATGAGGCCGCCAAAAACCGTTGCACCGCACCGTCTGACAATCTGACTATGTTGCACCATGTGGACGATGTCGATGCGGTTCTTGCTCATACAAATTGCCCTCTCACTATTTGTGAATATGTATATGTGTGTAAGGAGTATAACAACTATTAATCTGACCTTATAAAATAGTCCTTAATTTAAATACAATTTAATGGGACCATTGAATTGAAACATATCAGATGAATTTTAGACGAATATTTAACATGGATGTCGATTGCATGTATTAAGAATAATTCATTCAATTAAAAAATTAATTATGTTTTCAGGCTTTGAAAGCAGACAAAAAGACAGATGAATTCTTCAATTTAAAACGTTACATTAATTTAAGAAGAAAATCAATTTGTTCCAGTAATTTTATCAGTGTTTCATTATTTAATTTTGATATCGATATTTTGAAAGATGCCTAAACGACAAACGAGATATAAATTCTTATATATTTTATTGGTTTAATTAGTTCCAAAGAAATCAAGTGTAAAGTTTTATCTAAAATAATTTATTTCATGCAGTTTTGGACCACATCGTCAACTCATAAAGTTTTTTTAATTCTAGAATCTAAACATGAACACTTAAAGCGCGTAAACTAAGTATATCATTTTTTGTATACCAAATTTGGTAATGTTGTAAGCTGATCTTGTATTTAATTTAAATATTTGATATCCACATTATTTACCATCTCATTTCAAAGCTATGTCTTTATAGATCTGAATAAAATATATTTAATTTGGTGTATTCCAGAACTATAAACACATACGAAATAGCGAAAACCATTTGTTTGCTTGACAGAAACGTTAGCTGTCTATAGCTGTCTATAAGCAATGTTTCTGGGAGAGCATTATATGTTTATACGGACAGACGGATAAAATTCGGATAAAAAGATGAACTAACAAAAGGGATAGACAAATGAATATGGCTATAACGGCAAAGCACGTCATCGTGATGAAGAATATAATGTGACACACAATTTTGCACTTGTAATTACTTAATAGACCCTTTGGTTCTTTGTACGAAATATAAAAAACATTTTACAGTATGAAAACGAATGATCGAGGTTTAAAAGAATGCTTAAAACGTTTTTCATCCAGATAAATAAATTTAATATTACACTGATTCACATATTTAGTTTTTTCTGAGTATCTTGGAATATCATTCCATATGCCATTTTGTATGACATTTTTAAAAGCATATCGCTCATTTACTAAAGATTGTCATAAATAAAAAAAATGCGATTTTGAGGTAATGATTCCGAAATATTCAAAGAAATATTCAAATTAGTTAATTGTCTATATTGTGTACAAATTTCATTATCCTATCTCACAGAGCGTGAGAAGAGAATGTGTCGTTCCGCTTTGTATGGAAATACACGGTGCTTGAAAACTTTAAATGCGTTTATCTCGAAACGCACTTTATTAAGTTATGACACTCTTCAAGTAAATGAGCAATATGTATATCAGTCAACATTAGGATTGTTTAACTTCTGACGATAAATAAAAAATATACCTTTTGGTTCAAAATCTTAACTCATTGGCAAAAAATTTTATTAGTCTGGTTTTAGATGGATAAATGACATTAAAGATGATTCGCGATTTGTGAATTAATATTTTTATCTGCATTTAGAAGTTTTTCACATCCTTACATTTACAATTACATTTTTGAAAACATGCGCTCACTTTGTATTTTGATAAATCAAAAATCATATAGGTTTAATGTTTTGGAAGGCAAAGAGTTGAAGCTAAATACCGTATAACATTGATAAAATTTGTATTTTTATACCCTGTGCCCATTTGAAAAATGGGAAAAACAGGGTTAATAACTTTGTGCGAATGTATGTAACAGGCAGAAGGAGGCGTGGCAGACCCCACAAACTATATATATTCTTCATCAGGGAGACGAGCTGAGTCGATTTAGCCCTGTCTGTCTGTCTGTCCGTCCGTCTGTCTGTCTGTCTGTCTGTCCGTCTGTCTGTATGAACGCGTCGATTTCGGAAACTATAAGAGCTAGAGCTGTCGTTTTTTGTGTGTATGGTAGATAAATAACGTACGCAGATCAAGTTTATTTCAAATCGTTGATGGGGCGTGGCATTCACGCCCAAAAATCAATAAAACTCACATAACCTCGAATTTTTAACACAAAAAGTTGAATAATAAGCGTAATATTGAACATAGAAGGTTAACTATCCTGAAAAGCGCATTGAAATCGGTTAAGAAACACAGGAGATATAAGCTTCACAATAGTTGAACTTAAAAGTTCAAAAACAAGCGTAATATTAATAATAGAATGTTGTTATTTGGTATAAACGCTCTTTTTTATTATAATATTTAACTATTCTGAAAAGCGCATTAAAATCGGTTAATAAACAAAGGAGATATAAGCTACGCAATTGCCAGCGCAGCCAGCAGCGCAGCAGCAGCAGCAGCACCGCAGCGCAGCTGGCACACGTAATAAGAGAAGAAGAAGAACTGCTGATTCGCTTAGTGTGACAGATTTATAAAATTGTATATAAAATAAAAGGCACAGGGTATTCTACAGTCGGGCCCGTCCGACTGATCTGCCCTGTCAAAATTTTTTTTTGCTTAATTTGCCCAACATTAAATGAGCTTACCAAAATATTATTTTCAAAATGTTTCTAACAAACATTGAAATTATAAAATATTTGTCAAAAATTAAACTACTTCAAAGCTTTGAATAAAATCAATATGTATGCATTTTCACGTATTATATTTATATAAAATATTAACTCTTCGGTTCAAAGCAGTTAATATGAATTGTGTTTAAGTGTGACTATGGCCAATGCTATAATATAGCGAAATAACTGAAGATAAACGAAGGTTTTAATTGAAAACAGCGACAAAGCCAAAGATAGGAAATCCTTTAAACCTATGAAACATAAAAGAATAACAACTAGTCTAGACTTAAGAAACTGTTGTTGCCCAAATAAAACTCAATGCTAGGCACGTTTCATTTGAATTGCTTAAGACTTAAGCCATTCGAACAATAGCTCTCTAGTCTCCCGGTAGCAAGTGAGCAGCAAATTCAACTCAACTGGACTCAACTCAACTCAGCTGCCTTCCCACCGCACTTAGCATTAGTGTTGCCTTTTTGGCCATTTTTTGGCTAGACCTAGTAGCCACATATTAAGCTATTTTCAAAGTTTAGCAAATTATAGCCATTCAGTTGTTTGTCTATGTTTTTAATTAAGAGTACAAAATTTGATAGTTTATCGGAACTTGAAAATTGACTTAGTTGTTATACCCTTTTATTAATATAAACTACTTGGATCACTCGTGCTTTCATGCATATATAATCAGAAAATAGGGCATACTGTGAAGACAATGATGACGATTTTGACCTCATTTTCAACAATATTTTTTTTTAACAAAACATTTTTTTTAACAGTTAAGCTAGTAAGATAGTTCTGTCGGACAGCTATACGCTGTAGTTCAGTTCGCACTGTGCGCTCGCTTGTACAGTTTAAAATTGTTAAATACAGTAGAATCCGGTTATAGCGACATTCAAGGGACCGACGATTTTACGTCGTTATATCCGGAAGACGCACTATCCAAAAGGAGCAAAATAAATTTTTTTTTATTTTATGAATGCCATGTTTGTAATAGGTTTTAAAATAAAACAAATTAATTTTTTAATCAAAACAAACAATTTAATACAGTAGAATCCGGTTATAGCGACTTTCAAGGGGCCGACGATTTTACATCGTTATATCCGGAAGACAAATGATTTTGTTTAATTTTCGTATTGAAAAAACACAAAATCCATGATTTTGTTTGCTTCTTTTAGCATTGTTCAAGAAATCAAATTTTCCTCTTTAAAGTTTTTTTTTTTGTTCGGCATGTCGCAATATCCATTCAACCAATTGTAAAATATAGGGACGGGGCAGGTCAGTGGGACGGAGGCTACAGTCGGACGTAACCGACCGTAGGAGACCCTTTACTTTGATTATATGTACATACAAACACAATCAGACGCACACACTCTAAGCTACCTGCGTATGCAAGGCACACCACCCCCCCTCTGCCTAGTGCGACAAATTGTCTGTGGCATATGTTCGCTGTTTCTTATCCGATCGAAACAAAATTCACAGCGTCGATAGAGAATGTCATAAACTAGTCAAATACCAAATTACAAATCAATAGCTTCAAAATTGTGGCTACAGCAGCTTTTTGCGGTTTGCGGGGGAAGGGGGGGAGGTATCCAAAATCTAAAACAAACTCTTGCTGCTTACTGAATAGCGGAACCTGAATCCCGAATATGGTGTCTCTAGCTCTTATAGTTGCTGAGATCTAGGTGTTCATACAGACAGACAGACGGACAGACAGACAGACAGACAGACAGACAGACAGACAGACGGACAGACGGACAGACGGACATAGCTATATCGACTCGGCTTGTCGTCCTGATCAAGAATATATATACTTTGTGGGGTCTGCCACGCCTCCATCTGGGTGTTACATACATTTTCTCTTTGCACTAAACTAATAGACCCTTTTTACTTTTTTAAAGTAAAGGGTCTAAAAATCTCGTCGGTATAAGCGGTTTGATGTTAAAAGCGGAGTCGTTCTAAGCGGAGGCCCTTTCATATAAGTTTGTATGGGGACCAACCAAGCCATCGAGTTTTCGTCGTAATAACCGGACGGACGCTATAAGCGGCGTCGTTATAACCGGATTCTACTGTACTTTGAAAATATCATACGAAGCGCAGCAGCAATGCTTTTTCTTAGTTTTTTGTCGGAACCATGCTTCAATGGCCGCATTACCAGAGTGCGATCGATTTAAATTCGTTTTGCAGGATAGGTAGATATATTGATCAAGAGTATACATTTTGAATTATATGCTAATATATAATTATGTTGTTGTTGTTGTTCTACCTTCTGTTACATTTTATGGTTCTAACGTGGGTTTTTCCATTTGTAGCTAAGATTTTGTAAAATTTTAGGCACTTTTGAAACCAAAATTCGGGCAGCACTGCTTAGCAGGGTCGCCCAACATCTTCTACACACCATATCTATGCGCTCATCCCACCACCCACCACCCACTATTCACCACCCCTTCACCCCCTATTACCCAGCCATAAGAAGCATAAGAGCAGCATTCGACGCAGTTGTTGCCTTCGCTGGCGGCTCTCTCGTTCGTTTGTTCTCTCTGTCATGCTCTTCACTCGCAGTCTCTCCTCGTCTCGTTCTCTCTCTAACTGTATTCCGCAGTGGCAGCTGCGCTCAGCTCACCAATACAGACAAAACTGGGCCATGCCAACGAGAGAGAGTCGTTGCTTGTCGTTTTCTAATGTCTGTTTCTCTTTCTCGCGCATTAGTTTTAGTGTTTTGCATCTCGCTTTTTATTTCCTTTTTTGCACATTGCGTGCACACACACGTATTCACACATACACATGCAAACGCGTGCATGTATGTGAAGAGGACGCGCATGTAAAGGCGCCTCGCCTTGTACATAAAACATGGGCGTGTTTGTTCCGTTAACGTCGATGCTTGCTGCGAGCGTCAACTGCGCTGCTTGCGCACCAAAATTTTGTGTACTTTTTTAGGATATCAAATAGGGATACAAAGCACACACACACACACACACACACACACACACACATATGTACATGTGTATTATATAAAAACCCTATGTGCCATAGCGCACTGGAAGGAGTAAAAATGCATCTGAGTCTTGTTGTTGCTCTGTGAGTTGCACCAACTAAAATTGAGCTTTGCTGCGCCTCTTCCTCTGCCCGCCTGCTCCTCTGCTCTTTGCCCTAAAGGCTCTGCTCTGCTGGTATGTACGTGCGTACATACATACCAAGGTATGTACTGCATCTGCATTTGCATTTGTGCTCTTGCTGCCCACATGCACAACTACAGTAACAAGTTTTGCCGTTGCCTCCGCGCCGTTCTAGGCAGCCATTTTGGGCTGCAAGGCTTGGAATCGTGGCTCAGGTTGAGTCTAGGTCTCTGGATCTAATGCAAATGCATTGCGTCCTGCTGCCGCTGCCGCAGTCGACGCAGGCGTTGACGTTGCTGCTGCCACACCCAGAAGAACTGCATTTTTCTACAACTGTATTTGGGTTTTTCGTTTTACGCGTTTGCATTTTTGCGTTTTGTTCCATGTAGTTGTTTTCTGTTTGCTCTTCGGCTATGTACAGCAAATATTCACTTGCAATTCTTTCGAGTGTGTGAGTGTGTGTGTGTCTGTATGCAACTGCATTCGGTTGGTGCTAAGAGTTGCACTCTATGTGCACATTTTGTGTGCGTGGCAAAAGCCAATCGGGTGCTTGCAGCAGCAACTGCTTCTTTTTCATCTTTTCATCAGTCCCAAACTGGGATTTAATGTCTTCTCCATCCCCCTGCAACCAGCGTCCAGCTCGGAAAACGTCGTGACTTTAACTGAGCTGTGCACATCCTTGTAGATTTTGGGCAAAAAATTCGAAATATTTAGATACATATTTCAGACTAAAATATTAGCACTTAAGTTCGTGACATTGTAGTCTTAAGGCGTTTGTTAGACATCAAATTATGACTATTAGAAAATATTAATACGTTTGGCTATTGCTTTTCTCCCAGGGTAATAATTAGAATAATAGCCTGGTATTCCACGATTGTTTAGTATTTATTATTAAACTAAACTAAACTAAATAATATTGTTTTTAACAACATATAAATATATGTATTTCTTTGTTTAATAAAATACTATTGGATTTTTTTTTTAAATTTTGTTAGTTATCCCATATTAACTGTATATTATTATTTAATATTTTCGCTCTATTTTAAAATGTAAAATGGGAGTACAAAATCTGTTAAAAACTTCTAAAAAGTTTTGAGAAAAATATATTTGTTTATGAATACGTTTATTGACGTTAAAAATACAGTTTTTTCCTCCGAAGTCCATAAGAAATAATACATATATCTTCGTCCCCTTAAAACTTATTTACAATTAATATAAAATTGTGCTAGAACAATTTACTTGAAAAAGGAGCATGACAAAATCTACGTGAAAGAAATGAGTGATTTAATTGTAATCCCCTTAAAATATTTTAAAAATTTTTTGCAATCCTACTCATTTCCTACTTATTTTTTTTAATTATAGTGCCAATATAGGTTTCTAGTGCCAATTGAGATTAAACTTTTTTTTTCCAAATAGCAGATAAGACACAAGGGAATTACTTTTTGAACAGCTTTGAACGGTTATTCAAAATTTTAGTTTTATCTATTTTCATTTGTTTTTAGTAACCGAAATCTATTGGAAAATTAAAATTGCTGTCCATAATCGTTATCAATATCTAATCAAATCACATCAATCGAGGAACATAGGTCAAAGGCCAAGGGTCAAGGACCAAGGGCGGGTTCTATATTGTGTTTTGCCTTCCTCTCTGGCAATAAACAAGCAGCTCATTCATTTTTATAAATCCCTTTTTTTATATAACGTATATAATACACCCACACACATACAGCAGACGTACTGTGCTGTCTCACACATACACAAACTCACACAGGTTGCTGATTTTTTCGCGTGACTTTGTGGGGTCTGGCTGGGATTTGTTATATTTTTTTTGCCGTTTGTTTGTTTGGGTTGTTAGAAAATTTATTTTTTGTGAAATCTGCAGTCATGGTAAAAAAAAAGATTGGAAGAATGGAAAACAGAGATGAGAGTAGCGCCAAACGAAAAGGAAAAGTGGAAAAAATATGTGAAATGTACGCGCAAGTAAAAGAAAAGTGGCAACAGTTTGGTATTATTTCCCTTTTTTCTGTCTCTGCTTTCTATGCAACATTTTGTGTTTTGCTTTGCTCGTTCGTTGATTTTTTTTTGTGCCGCTGCTTTAGACGAAGGCGAAGGCCGTTTGAATAACCTTGTATCCTTTTTTCATCGCAGACTTTTTTTGTGGTTCACCAAAAGTGTGTCCTTTAAACCTGGTCAGCTGCAAAGTTGCCCCAATAGACGGAATTGGCCGTGCTTACCATAGTATCTGCAGCAATGTTAGTTTTTCTATCTAAATCCAGTAAAATAGTTTGCTAACATCCTCTCTATGCTGCGAGTATTCAATACAAACATGATCTCGACGCGATGGCAGGCGAATTGAAACTGATCAGAGGACGAGCGCAGAGCTTAGAAACTATAAAGATTTTAGACCCTGTTTCCCATTTTGTCTGAACTTGTTTTTTTAAACAAAGGAGCATACGTTATAGATTTTCCTAACTCTAAAATTGTCTTTTGTCTGGCGCGACAATTAATAAAAGAAGATCTTGGTGCCCTTTCAATGTCTTTAAACTCGTTTCTGACCATAATACAGCCTCACCTTTTTTACCCTTTTTCACCCGATTTCATTCGGTATTTTGGTTTTCAATGTATACAAAAAATACCTTAAATAATAATTGTGACAAGGGTGCCTAGGCATCATGCATTAGATGAGGATCGTCAGCTGCTGCATGGGAACTAAAAAGCAGTCAAACTAGTTTCCGATGCCTTCAATAAACCTAACATATATATAGTTGAAATAGCAAAACTGTAACTATAGTACATAAAGTAGTAGGAATCACTAACACTAGATGAAATCATCCATCTCTTAAGAGATTATGTAAAGTACCTGTTCCTCCCTGTTCGTACCTGTTTCTCTACTTAATTGGCTTCAAAACGTCAAAAAGGTAATCGGGGTCGTTCTGTCTATGTCCCATTCAGGAATGGGGTGTAAAAAGTCAAGGGTTAATTGATATAACCCATTTGGGAACTGGTATTATTCGGCGCTCTTGTTATTCGCGTCTGAGATAGGGTACCATTAAAGTGTGAGCGGCACGCGTATAATTTGAAGTTTAATGACAAAGGTATTCCCAAATAGGACTCGTGTCGGGAAAAGAGGTCGAATATGTTTTAGGGTGCATCTCATTATGTACTCGCTGTTAGGATAAACTCTTGCGTTGGTTAAATTTGGTATTTTGTAACTTTTTTCATTATGTAAACTCTTTAGCCATTTGTTATATAACAACGGAATTGAAATTTGAAAACTCCCTACAAAAAGTTTTCACTGGCAAAATTATTTTGTATTGCAAGTGGTTTCTAAAACTACGCTACAGCACTCTATAGCTAAACTGCATACAATCAGCTTAGGTTGCCGCTGGCTAGTGGGAGGAAACAAAGTTTGGTTGGGGGAGAAGAGGCTAAGGGTCTAAGCACTCTGTGCTTTGGCTTTCCGCAAAAGCAACTTTAGCTGCAAAAATAATAATCATGAATATAATTTTTAGAAATTAGAAGAGCTGTCAGAGTTGTCGGGCTCCTGTACCCGGCAACTGGAACCGACACACCATACCCAACTAAAATACGCCCTCTAGCATTAGTCGCTTTATATTTTATGCACTGAACTCGCAACGTCGTTTATTTTGCGTGTTATTAAAATTCTAAAAATATAATTTGAGCTACAACGCCAAGGACTGATTCATCTCGTGCATCTTCTACATGGCGTGGCTGCTCTTGGCAGGCGTTTGTAGTTTGCCAAAAGGTAATTTACTAGAAAATTTGTTCCGCAATTAGTGCAATTAACATGTGTGCACTGCAAACGCAGTTGCTGCTGCAGGCACCAAGTACGATGCGAAGCACGAAACTGAGACTGAGCTGCATGATCTGATAATCCTTTAAATTACTGAATTTTATACGTTCCTCGAAAATTTTAATGTATGTACTATGTTAGTTTGCATAGCAATTCGATCCCTGTGGACCTCAGAGGCCCTTTGAGTTCGCGCCGTCAGCTTCTTGATGTCATTAATTTATTAAGCTTACTTGGAACCCAAAATGCAAAATGGCAGACCATCAAGGAATTGCTGCTTAGAAAGGGTTTTAATTGTTTTGGGTGTATTCAGCTGCGTCTGGCACTGTTCGCAACCATTCTTGGGGTTGCTGTTCGGTTTGGGGGTATTGGTTTAGTTTTGAAATACACTTGAGCCTACCCACAATTGAAGGTCTCTGCCAAGCGCTCTTGCTCTTCTCTTCTTCTTCATGATTTATTGTTAGACAGTTAAAAGTTGGCTTTGCGTTCGCATCAGACCAAATTTGAATGGGATCTTAAGGGGAGACTGATTCCATTTGTGAACCCAACAGCAGCTCATGGCGTTGTTTCTGTTTGCCGTCACGCTGTCTAGCTATTTATTTGCATTTTGTATATATATATATATATATATATATATTTAGTGCTATGTTTAATTTAGTAATGGATTAGCAAAGCGCCATTTGGACCCCAAGTTGGGTGTTCATTATGTTAACTCACGTAGCCAGACTTAGGCAGGGTTCTATTCTGCTCCCTGTTTGTCCTGCTCTAAGTATAAGATTTATTGTGACATTTTCTTTAAACACCCAAATGTTTTGGACAGTCTCCAGCCAAGATTTTTATTTGCGAAAGTAAGCTGGAATTAAATGAAATATATTATATACATATAGCGTGAAGGCAGCAGACTGTATCCATCTTTGTTTGACACCGAGATGCAACAATAACTTGGAACTACTGTGTAGATTGGTTATTATCTTTTAGTTCAGGGCCGAAAGTTTTTCACTCTGCATGTAAATTTTGGCAACCAGAGTTGCCACCTCCCTACGCTTTGCACCTTTGGCTGCTTTTTCGTGGAAATTATTTTATAATGAATGTTTGTATTTAGCCAAACTTTTATGAATGGCGTTTATTATGACTCCCTCTGTGTAGGGGTATCTGGTGTGTATGTGTTTGTATGAGTGTGACAGTGTGTTTTGCTGTGCTTTTGCCTTTGGCATACAAGAGAACCTCTGCACTGAAGTGAACCACAAAAATATGAAAACCACATTTATATTGCATGTTGGGCAGCTGTTTCCAAACTTTGTCTATATGTCTCTCCGTCCGTCTGTCTATCCGTTCATTTGTATATTATGTGTGTGCAGCTCATATGTGGTTTGGTGGCATTCGCCAGAGCTTTTTGAGCCCTGCCAACCAAATGGAAACTAGTCGAAATGCGTGCACTGATTTTGGTTTAGAACTTTCAGCGTAGAGCAGGTGCAGTATTTGTTTTCTATTTGCTGCGGGCTGAAAGTAACAAATCAAATTTGCTGCCGGCTCTAAAGAGACCTAAGTACAATATTCTAAATGTTGATTTACATATTTAGATCCTTTACTTTAAAAAAGTAAAAAGGGTCTATTAGTTTAGTGCAAAGAGGAAATGTGTGTAACACCCAGAAGGAGGCGTGGCAGACCCCATAAAGTATATGTATTCCTGATCAGGACGACAAGCCGAGTTGATATAGCAATGTCCGTCTGTCCGTTTGTCTGTCTGTATGTGTGCCTTGCATACGCGGGTAGCTTAGTGTGTGTGCCTCTGATTGTGTTTGTATGTACATATACTCAAAGTAAAGGGTCTCCTACGGTCGATAACGTCCGACTGTAGCCTCCGTCCCACTGATTTGCCCCGTCCATATATAGTTCTTGGTATATCCCACGCTAATATCGGTTCTATACTATATCAGTAATACGCTGATCACCAAAGATACTTTGCATGTACGTCTATAAAATTTCGGTATGTTTATGTATAATCAGGGACCGTAATCAATATAAGTTTTATTTTAAAATTCACGTGATAATGATTATATATTGTAATGTGTAGGTGTTCCTGATCCTGCATGAACACGTCGATTTCAGAATCTATATTAGGCTTAGAATATGTATGTACATATACAGATGTACAAGTACGATGCGAAGCTCGAAACTTAGACTGAGCTGCATGATCTGATAATCCTTTAAAGTACTGAATTTTATACGTTCTAAGGGTTACATTTTAATACTCTTGCATAAAGAGAATTAATAATGATGTACATATACCACTCGCAGATCAAGTTTATTGCAATGGATGAAATTCTCTATTGATGCTGCAAATTAACTTTTCATGTAGCATGTAAAACTAAACTGCAAGGTCTCGTAAATTTTAACTAAATAACGAAACAAGAAAATCTGCAATCTAAAAGTAAAGCAAAGCAGGTTCAAATTTCTAGTTTTCTAGTTTCCCAAGCGTTAAACCTATATATTCTATTCAAGCCTAAAACGTACTTATGTAAGCTTGATAAAACTTAATTTGAATTTTCACTAGAAATTGCATTAAAAATGGTTTGTGACAGTCCCTTATAGCTGACTCAACTAGCCATCAAAAAAATATATATATATATATATATATATTATTTCTGTCTGCCACGCCTTTTTCTGCCTGTTACATACATTCTCCCAAAGCCCTGTTTTTAACCATTTTTAATGGGTACAGGATATTAAAATAAATTAAAGAAAGGCATAACAAATATTAGAACTTGTCAGATAAAAACATTTTTATATCAACCACATTCACATATTCTTTAAATGTTTTTTTATCGAATGCAATAGGACTCATTAAATATTAAATCTGAATATATATCGTAATGAACGGATTTGATATACAACGTTACCTACGTCACAGAGCTATTTTCATTCATAGAACTTATTTGGTTGCTTTTTTTTGAGTTGTGTGGAGAAAGTCTTTAATTTGTGCAGAAATATCGATATTACTCAGGGTGGAAAGCAGATGTGAATTTTAATTTTCAAGTGAATGCGCGTTTTACACTTGACTCATTTCCTCACTGTATACTATGCTTGTTTTCATTATCCTTGGATTCGTTCCCATACCTGAACCGCTGCTTATAACCCAGCCAGGCAGAGAAGCAAAAGCGTAACGAAATGTTTAACACACGAAAGCAAGCACGTATGTGGGAAGAGATGGAAAGAGGATGTTGAGTCCGCTGACAACCCTTTCAAAATTCAAACTTGACAATTAAGTAAAATAAATGAGAAGCTCTCGGCGCTGGCTACGTGACATCGTGTCCAGTAAAAGATGCGCGCTGAGTTTATGTTTAGAGGAGATGCAAGCTGTAACCTGTGGACCAGCGAGTTGGTCGACGTAAGAGACGGCACATAACCCGCAACTTTGACACCCCTGAAACATTAGAATTTTGGACTTGAGTTGGGTGGTTGCCCTCGCTGTTGCTTTTTGTATTTGTGGCAGATTGTACCCCAAGGTACAAGCAAAATGCTGCTCGTCCTCTGACGCAAGCTTTTTGTGCTGCCCCTGTTGTTGGCAGCCATTATGGCCAACTTATATTTGCACAAGAGTAACAGAACAAAGTAGCAGTCCCAGACCCATTCCATCTCAACTAACACATAACCATACTCTTAACCAGAACTCAGGGTAGAGCTCGAGTTCCAAGTTCCACCTCCTGCCGCATGTTTTGTGCGCAGTTGCTGAGGTCACTAATGTCGTAAGATGAATCCTTTTTGCAATGCCTTGAGGGTGCAAAAATAAAACATATAACGGCAGAGCTGCAGGCAGCCAAAAGTCCTAACTCTCTCCACTTGTCCTGCTTTAAATGTAGATTAGTTGTTTGGGTTGTTACTGCTGCTTCTGCTGCCAGGATGTGGCAGTCAACAGAAGAAAATAATGAAAACAGCAACTTTTATAATGAAGGTCCTTCGAACTGCGTTGCCCCCTGGTCCATGGGTGTCTGTCCCTTGGTTCGTCCGTCTCCCTGTGCTCGTCTCTTTTGAAATTATAATCTACACCATGGCGCCTTCGTTGTCGTCGTCGTCATCAACATTTTCTGTACTACCTTCCCCCAGCGTTGACAACTCTGCATCACGCTTCGCCTGTTCAAGGACCTGCTCTCCGTTTTGCAGCTCTCGAATCCCTCGGATCGGATGCCAGATGCCAGGGCACTTGGTATGTGACGTGAAGTGATGATGGTGTTGGTGTTTGGCTATGTTTTGTGTAAATAGCTTTCAGTTTTTGGCTTCTTCAGGGCGTTGGCTGGACTCAACTTGAATGTATTCAACAAATGGCTTCAGCCGACTAATTTACATGCAGGAATCAAATAAGCTCCATGTACACATAATGAATACAAGGAGAAGCACATACGAAACCCAGACTATTTCAATGTTGATTGAAAACAAAAGCCAGAACCAGTATAGGGAGAAAGTTGTTCACAATTTTACTAATTACTTTGGTGGACAAAGGCAGGGCAGCACTTGAGTGATACAAACAAAAGCATGAACATTTAAATCATTTTTCTTTTGTACCATGACTAACAGACATTTTCATCAAGTGTCCTTTGGGAATCAACTTACATATATGCCAACTAATAACTAAGACTATTTAATTTCCAATCTGCTAACTAATTCAATATTCAGGCACAAACACTCACAGACGAGCGCCCGCTAAAGAGCTGGGTCGTCTGTCAAAGGAAACAAGTTTTATTGCACCCACACCAAATGTCAAGGCGTACTCTTATACCCTTATCCACCTCACCCTCTCTTTACCAGTGCTGCCAGAAGCCAAGCCCACATACATACGTGCGTAGACAAAAGTCAAAACTATCCCAACTTGGCATGCGGGTGTCTTAGCAATTGGGGTTTGGGTTTGGATTTCATTTAACCTATCCACCCCGAAGCTTGTGCTTCCTTTTTACGACTTTTTGACTATATTTGGAGTCGCCATTTTGGAGCTTTGAACAAGTGGCTGGCTGAAAATTCAATTTGCATTTATGTTCTAACTGCAAGTATTTGTAGAAAAAATTGTTATTCATTTTCCGTTAAAATTTCAAAAAATTTTTTAATTTTTATGCACGCACCTATATTGCCAGAAGAACATCCCCTTTATTATTCTCATGAAAACAAAGTCACAAGCCTCAAATTTAAATATTAGAGCAAACAAGATACCGGATTTATTTTAAAGTTGAATGATTCAAGATTTGGAGTCGCTTTTCCAGCTTCTTGCGTTCATTTCCTTTATGCAACCCTTTTTCTTTGGTACTTTTTCTGTTTCCATTCCCTTTATTTGACCTAATGTATGCATCGAGCAAACATTATTTTGGACGAATGAACTCACAAGAAACGATAGATGCAGAGCGGAGCTAAATGAAAAGACTTGGCACACAGCAACCAGACAAAAAGTCTTCCAAGGAAGATTTAAAGGAAAGAGGACACTAAATCCACAAAAAATGCAGAAGACAAAAAATGTATAATGTGTTTAACAAAAGAAAACGACTAACCAGAGTGGCGGAGCAGATCAGTCGGATGCGCCCGACTGTAGAATACCCTGTAACCTCTATTTAAATTACAATTTTAAATAAAATATATATATTAAATACAATTTTATAAAACTATCATACAAAGCAAAGCAGTGATGCTTCTTCTTCTTACTTGTGTGTCAGTTTTAATGACCGCGCTGCTTGAGGAAAATGAGGCAACGCCTGCAATATAGTTTCGTAAATAATTCCAGTGTTTATTAACTGATTTCAATGCGATTTTCAGGATAGTTCTATATACATATATACCAAAAAAAAACGGCTGTTCTAGCTCTTATAGTTTCCAAACTCTACGCATTCATCCAGACATACGGGAAGATAGTCAAACAGATAAACAGTCATAGACAGACACAGACAGACGGGCAGGGCTAAATCTACTCAGCTCGTCCCCGGATCAAGAGTATAAATACTTTGTGGGGTCTGCCACGCCTCCTTCTACCTGTTTCATACATTCGCACAAAGTTATTAACCCTGTTTTTCCCATTTTTCAATAGGTACAGGATATAAAATAATGTTAAGGGTGTTCCTGAAAAACGTCATATTTCCGGATATTTCTCTTGCAATATAGTGTAATTTAAATTGTAATATTACATTTTTACTTAACAATGTTTTCTACATTGCTTTAAAATGCGTGTTTTTAATCGTTAGAAAATCTACATTAATAATTCATATTATTTCGATTAATTTATATAAATTTTTTCATATTATTGATTAAAATGGGAAATTCAAATTTTTTTACAAGCTTTCTGAGATAAATCAAATTGTAAATAAATATATCTAGATTCTAAAATTGTTAAATTTTAAATGCATTGTATAAAATTACTGGATACCTTTGCATATTTTCCAAATTTTATTTAGTATTATGTTCGTAATTTGTCAATAAATTAAATATTTTAAACTTCGATATAATAAAATTAACTAAACTTGTCTTCGGGTTTACAGTTTAAATTTTTTAATTAGAAAAATATATATCCAATAATTTAATTGGTAACACATATATCTGAAAATGAAAACAATTTCTAGAGTATGTATATGAACATGCCCACGCCTTGCAACTTCTATCTAAATTTTTCTCTTCCCTTTTTGCTCCTCTCGGGAATCTTTGGTATTTTGTTGTCTCTGCTTTTGTTGCAACTCTATTGCCTTGCTTATGGCCTATCAGAGGCATTGTTGTCTGTCTAGTCAATTTTTTGTCGGTCTTTTTTATGAAGTCCCATTTGAGAACGCTTAACACGTGTATGGCTTGTGGCAGGCATACGAATGAGATGTCTGGCAATTGCGAAAGATAAACAGAAAGACAAATGCCTGCGTGTATAAACCGAGAGTATGCAAATAATCTGTAGTCTTGTACTAATCGCCAGCAATTTACAATTTAAATACCTAAATGAGGCAAAAGCAGAGGAGCACAATAGCCATCGCAATAACACAAACACAGGGAAATCCATTAATAATCCATAAAAATGATTAATTACTGCAAACCTGTGTGGGTGACGTGCTTTGTCTGCTGTCTATCAATACAGCTAAAACCCAACTGCAGCCACAATAAATATACTACCGCCCATCCTTCACGACCACTCATCTGCCTGCATCATTTGCTGTATAGATCGAATGTTAGTTGCATTGCAAATTTTCAAATTCATGCTCATAACATGTACTCGTACCACAGAAGGGCTGGTGTATGGAGCTGCATTGCTCTGCCGTCGGCATCTCCTGCTGCTACCTGCTGTCCGTCTTCCTGTTAGCCTGCAGCCCTGCTAAAGCACATGCGCAATACATAGAATTGTGTGTATGTGTGTTTGAGCATTTATGTGTATTCAGCAGCTAAACAATGAAAATCCGATACTGACTCGTCGGCCATGCCGTTGCCAGGATTCCATTTTGCCAGCGTCGGCCATGGCGTTTAGTCGTGCATCCAACATCGTCGTTCTGAACATAGCTGCCCACGCCACCCCCTCGCTCAGCACCGCATAGCCCAGGCCTTAAGCATTGTTAGTGTTGGTATTGCCATAGGTTGGCAGTACCATATCTGCATATACCCACCACTCCCTAGCCCAGGGTTGTTCTAGCCACCCCGTAGGTTGAAGCTTAAGAGTTGTATTTAGAAAATATTGCTTCGTAGATTCTCTTAAATTATCCGCAACAGAAAACTACTTTACCGACAATGGCCCAAGGTCTGCTAGTAGTCCATAGGTGGCGCCACTAGTCAGCTCTGATTAGAAAACATGTCTGTGTATGAGGGTTGATTGCTTTCGTATGGTTAATGGGAGTAAGGGAAATTTCAAAACAAATATCATTTGAAAAAATCATACGTAGATATTCATATATTTTATATTTTTATATATCTATATAATAATATATCTTAATAAAATTACTCAAAATCTATTTAATATGTGTTGGTTGTATTATAAGTATAACCTGCAAGGCAACGCTTGCAATATTGTTTCGTTAATAACACCTGTGTTTATTAGCCGCTTTAAATGGATAGCTAAATAAAAAAGTTAAAAATAATAGAAGAATGTACATATACATATATTCCGAATAACAACATTCTATTTTTAGACCCTGTACTTTAAAAAAGTAAAAGGGTCTATTAATTTAGTGTAAATGACAGCTGTGTGTAACCGGCACAAGGATGCGTGGTAGACCCCACACAGTATATATATTCTGATTCAGGACGACGAGCTGAGTTGATATAGCCATGTCCGTCTGGCCGTCTGTCTGTATGGTCACCTAGATCTCAGCAACTAAAAGAGATAGAAAGACCATTTTTATACCCTGTGCCCATTGAAAAATGGGAAAACAGGGTTAATAACTTTGTCAGAATGTATGTAACAGGCAGAAGGAGGCGTGGCAGACCCCACAAAGTATATATATTTTTGATCAGGGTGACGAGCTGAGTCGATTTAGCGATGTCCGTCTGTCTGTCTGTCTGTCTGTCTGTCCGTCTGTCCGTCTGTCCGTCTGTCCGTCTGTCTGTCTGTATGAACGCATGCGATTCTCTAGCAACTACAAAAGCTAGAGATGCCGTTTTGGTCTGCTATAGATAGGTAGTGTATCTTACGCAGATCAAGTTTATTTCGAAAACTTGGATGCCACGCCTCCTTTACGCCCAAAAATCAATAAAACTCACATAACCTCGAATTTTTAACACAAAAAGTTTAATAACAAGCGTAATATTAAACATAGAAGGTCTGTTATTTGGAACATAAGCTCTCTGTATATTATATTTAACTATCCTGAGAAGCGCATTGAAATCGGTTAAGAAACACAGGAGATATAAGCTTCACACCATAGTTGAACTTAAAAGTTCAGATAACAAGCGTAATATTAATCATAGGATGTTGTTATTGTTGAATGTATATTCTCTTATCATTATATTAAACTGTCCTGAAAAGCGCATTGAAATCGGTTTATAAACAAATGAGATATAAGCGACGTAATATAGCATGCATTGCAAGCGCAGCCGCTATACGTGTGGGAATAGCGTGCGAGAGGGACAGCAATACCAAGCATGTTAGACTTGGCGCTATGAATTGTGCAGTGTGTTTGTACATATTTGACAGTTTAGTATAGTTAAATAGCAAGCGTAATATTGAACATAGAAGTGTAGTGTAAGCTTTGGCACAGGGCACAAGACAGTCGGGTCTGTCTGATTATATGTTACACCTATTCTCGATAAACGCTGCACTTGAAATCGGTTAATCAACAGTCTATAAATATAATATAAATGTCAATTATATGTAACCGACATAAGGATGCGTGGTAGACCCCATACAGTATATATATACTGTATTTAGCGAGCGACGCAGCGCGAGTTGATATGGCACATGTCGGTATAACCGACAGTCTGTATGGTCACCTAGATCTCAGCAACTAAAAGAGATAGAAAGACCATTTTTTTTACTATGCAGGTTCTCTATTATCGTCAGCAGCACGAGTTTTCTGTAGATTTTTTTTATATCTAGTCCCTTCCTCCGCGAATCATCAAAATACTACACTCATCTCAAAGATCTGGAAAACTATAAGCGCCATAGCAGCCACAATAATAAAGCTACGGACTTGTAATTTGGCATGTACGTAGTCTATGGTATTCTCCACCGATGCTATAAATTTATCTATGATTTGAATTAGAAATAGCTAGGATATGCAAGAGACAATTCTTTTTCAAAATGCGTGTATACGCCACTGCAGCCACATCAATAAAGCTACAAACTTGCAATTTGAAATGTACATAGCCTATAGAACTATCTACTATATTAATTACATTGCAAACGGACAAGAATTAGCGGAGTTATATAAGAAACAATTTAATTATAAATGTATATAAATGACACTACAGCCACAGTTTAAAAGCTAGAGATTTGGGATTTGGCATGTACGCAGCCTATGGCATTATCCATCAATTACATTGCGAACGGAAAAGGAACAGCGAAGATGGGGCAGAAAGAGCAGCCACCTAGATCTTGCAAACTGTAAGAGCTAGAAATACCATTTTGATAAATTCTCTCTTTCATCCGCTAACTGAAAAAACAATTTATCAACAGTTTTTAGTTTTAAAGCTACAGTTTTACAGTTAAAGATTTAGGATATGGTATGAACGTAGTCTATGACAATCTTTATCGTTGCTGTGAATTGCATTACGATCGGATAAGAAACAGCGAAGAAAACAGTCGGTTACGCCCGACTGTAGCTCCGTCTTTACTGGTTTTTATTTAAATATTATTCGTTGTAGTATGTCTTAATGTATTTTTTATGTCTCTGCTATTGTTGTTAATTGTGTAAATTAGTGGATATTGGATTGCATCTTTAGCTGAAGAAAAATATTGTTTTATTGGGATGCTGAAGATGGTTGCATTTTCTTACAACTGCCGAAAAGTTAACTAAGACAACTTGCAAACATGTACGTTTTTAACATTGTAATTTTCGTGTTGTAGCAGCACGGTTCGCTGTTGACATTGTCATTGTGATTGTGTGTTTGTGTTTGTATTTGTGTTCGTATTTGATTTTCGACGTTTTTTTTTGATTAGCTTAATATTTGTTTTTTTATAATTCACAATGTTGTAGCCTGGAATTACTAAATGTCAAACGATTGGCTTGGTTTTGTTCTGTGTTTTGTTTTTATTTTTTCTGGCTTTTACTGCTTGCCAAATTGCCGTTGTTTTTTGCGATTAATCCCGTGCATTGGTTGCCACTTTGGCGCACATAATTGAGGTTACGTTCGGCTGCACAAATTGCCAGCATTAATTGATTGTGGGAGTAATGTTTGTCTGTACAGGGAGGAAGGAGAACCAAGTAGAAGAGAGATGTCATCAGCATCGATTTTGCGCTCTCGTATAAAAAATGTAATAATCGGATTTTCATGGCTGCATTTTGGACCGTATGTGGCACATTTATTGTTTGACGCGAAACTCTCGTTGTGGCCTAGAGTTGGGGTAGGGGCGCTGTCAAAAGTTTCATACTGTCCCACGGAACTGACCTGCACAACATGCCCCAGCAATTTCAAAACGCGACACTTGCCGCACGCACAAACCACAAAAGTTTGACTCGCATGTCTCACCCTCCACCACAACTCGGTATATTCGGTGAAGCAGGAAATCAACCCTCGGCAAAAAATAGAAAAAAATTAAATAACACAGAATAAAAAAAAAACCCGCCAAGCTGAGCTGTGGTACAAGTAACATGTGTTTTGCTTTTATGTTACTCTCTGCTTAAGCTTATCCCAGTTTCATCATTTTTTTTAACACCTCAGATTTATGGATTGTTCGTTTGTCAGTTAATTGTGTCACAATTGTAAATTGTTCATCTTGTGCGTTTAAGTCAAGGCGACGTTTGGTCTGCACATAAACATGAAATGCAATTTGAGAACTCTGATTTTTTACGATGCCAAAGATGATTCCAAATTGCTCA
Organism: Hypselothyrea guttata; assembly: GCA_035045125.1. Lineage (NCBI taxonomy): Eukaryota > Metazoa > Arthropoda > Insecta > Diptera > Drosophilidae > Hypselothyrea > Hypselothyrea guttata. The sequence continues at coordinate 39,202 of JAWNNJ010002197.1, read as the reverse complement.
ATTAAACTTTTTCGTACTTGTTTCTTTTTATGCTTTCTTACAAGTTCATTGTGAATGTTGTGTCCATTTTTTGTATTTTGCCACATTATTGCCCCATTAAATTGTATTCAAAGACTCGTGACAATTTCTGCCGTTTTAGCGGGAATACATTGCAACATATATAAAAACTCTGTTAATGCTAGAAAAATATGTTGGACTCATATAATCCCGCAAATCATTATAACGAGCAGAAAAACATTATTTTGCGTTATATTTAGCTTAAGATTCTGTTTTTATACCCTGTGCCCATTTGAAAAATGGGAAAAACAGGGTTAATAACTTTGTCAGAATGTATGTAACAGGCAGAAGGAGGCGTGGCAGACTCCACAAAGTATATATATTCTTGATCAGGGAGACGAGCTGAGTTGATTTGGCGATGTCCGTCTGTCTGTCCGTCCGTCTGTCCGTCTGTCTGTATGAACGCGTCGATTTCGGCAACAACAAAAGCTAGATCAGCCGTCTTTGTTTCTATACGTAGGTATATACCATACGCAGATCAGGTTTATTTCAAATCTTGAATGCCATGCCCCCTTTACGCCCAATAATCAATAAAACCCACACAACCTCGTGTTTTTTAACATAAAAAGTTGAATAACAAGCGTATTATTAAACATAGAATGTTGTTATTCGAAACATATTCTATCTTCTATTATAATATATTTAACTATCCTGAAAATCGGCTAATAAATACAGGAGATATGCGCTACGAAATACTTGAACTTAAAAGTTTAAAAACAAGCGTAATATTAAACATAGAATGTGTTGCTTGGTACATATACTCTCTTCTATTATATTTAACTATCCTTCAAAGCATTGAAATCGGTTAATAACCACAGTAGATATAAACTACGCAATTGGTAGTGCAGCCCAGCAGCGCAGCAACAGCAGCGCAGCAGCAGCTTGCGCAAGTAAAAAGGGAAGAAGCACTGCTGATACGTTTAGTGTGACAGTTTTATAAAATTGTATATAAAATAAAGGGCACAGGGTGTTGTACAGTCGGGCCCGTCTGACTGATCTGCCCCGTCCATATTTTGACCCTTTACTTAAAAAAAGTAAAAAGGGTCTATTAGTTTAGTGTAAAGAGGAAATGTGTGTAACACCCATAAGGAGGCGTGTCAGACCCCATAAAGTATATATATTCTTGATCAGGACGACAAGACGAGTCGATATAGCCATGTCCATGTTTTGACAGGTGTATACCATACGCAGAACAAGTTTATTCCAAATATTTGATACCACTCCCCTACAGCCAACAATGGCCATAAATACAATACATTGACCAATTTGAACGCGTAGATCTCAGCAACTATAATAGCTAGAGCAGCCGTTTAGGTCATTTTTTAAAGTTGTATACAATACGCAGATTAAGTTTATTTAAATTTTTGGATGCCACGCCCCTCCGCGAATAATGGCCATAAATATAATACATTGACAAATTTAAGCCATATAAATCTATCTAAATAAATTCTTTCTTCTACGAACTGTGGAGATGATTAATATCTACCAATTTTGCAAATTTCAATTATGTCGGTCCATTATTAAAAGAATTATGATTAATTAAAGATATTTGTATTTTTTTTTTAAATTTAATTTTGATGTATATTTATGTAGTAGTAGGCTATGCTACATACATATAATAATATCCCGATATACCATTGCTCTCCTCGTGATGTTCCCTGGGTATCGATTATATTTATTAATCGTTAGCGGATTCGAGCGGCGAAATTATCAAATTACTTATTTTATTGGTTATGTTTTAGTGTTATAGTCTGAGGAAACTTATACCATAAAGTTAGGTAATAATTTCAATTGGATGTATTCTCAATAGTCTTCTCCCCGTCCTTACTTTGTCAACACGTCTTGATGGTTTAAAAGCTTGATCCGATATGCAGCAGCTTGATGGTTGATAATATCTTTGTCCATTGGTATCCGGAGTTCCTTCTCAATATCTTTGTAGCGTATACTTTACTAGGCCGCACCTGCAATGGCATATACTTGTATTCCATATCTCTAATGGGGTGCCAAAATAACTTTGTAGATAATTGTTTTGTTTTTTTTTTTATCAATAATTTGATCCTAGCTTTAAGAAGTCTAGCCATGCTACTCGCTGTTTTTTAAAGCGCATAACTACATTAGTTATATAATATGGAATATGAATATGAATATGTGTGGGTCTATTTGTACACTTAAACCAGAATTTTGATCTTTTGTTCTGTTCAAATACTTCTAGCATTTATAGCAATATTCCATCTACAGGCCCAATTCTCATTAGTATAATAAAAGAAATTAAGAAATAATCTTTGCTTTGTATTCTTGAAAGAAACATGTTAACTCAGTAAGCCTTATCTAATATGTGTGTTGTTTCCTTCCAGAAAAGAATGTTTGGGGCTTGAGTGCAGTTGCAAAACGCCAACTGCAGCAGCAGCAACAGCAAACACGGGCATAACAATAACAACAACTACGATAACAACAACAATAAGAGTACACTAGAAGTGGTATAACAACAAGCTAAAACCTTCACCAAATTGCACTCTGCAGCATTTTGGGCTCAACTCACGGCCTCCCGCGACTCACATAGGCACATAAAACAAACAGTTAGCTCATGTCAGTGTGTGTTGCGTGTATGTGTGTTCCTCTTCCTCTGCCTGTGGCCCTGTGTGGCACTTGCCACTTTATCTTTTTGCATATAAACGTCGCTATTGCTCCCCTTCTCATACGCGTGCCACGCCACCTTGGGCGATGAGTGCATTTTTTGGTCAGTTTCAGTTCGCGACTGGATTTTTTTTCATTGCACTTAAAGTGCAGTTTACCTCTTTGCCTTGTTTGGTTCAGCTGATGTCTAACCCACACCAACAACACACACACGTACACACATCCCCATGTCTGCTTGTTTGCTCGGCCGGCCCTGACCCCCTGCCTAACTCTTTGGCGACTTTGAGTGTGCGGCGTTAGAAATTCCGAAAAAAAAGTTGCGCGTTGCAAATGAATTCTTACAAAGGACACGGGCCAGCCATTGCGCTTTGCAGCACACACACACATCCACATGAGCGGCTGTTAGCTGCATTTACATGCAAATATGTTGGGGGCACGGACTGCGGCCATTGCATTTCGGTGCGGGCCTTGGTTCGTTGACGAACAAGTGCCAATTCGCTGGGATGTTGGATTGGAGTGCTGGAGTGGCGCTTAAGTGCAACTGCTCCAGCTTGCTGGCCCTATCCACGCCTCCCCTATCTACCCTCTGCCCACACTTTAAGCTGCATACAACGAAGCTGCGTTGTTTCGCTTCTTTTTCATTTAATTAAAATTATTTGCCTTTGGCTGCGAACCGCGACCCAAACTCTGCATCCACTCGAGGCTTAGACTGGATTCGGGAGCCAGACGCGTCTTCCATTTGTGATACCAAAACCAATGGCAAGTGCGTTTGTGGCTTATTGTCAATTAGTGCTGATGCACCACTCCCACCTCTCGCTCACCCACTCCCTCTAACACCATCACCACCGCCCCACCACCATCAACAAAGGCCAAACGCAGCGATGCATTCATACAGCGCCAACAAATGCGAATTCCAAAGCCAAAGCCAAACGTGAAAAGTGTGTTATGAATCATGTGTCAGTGCAATTATTTTTGTTACAAATAAATAAAACGGAATAAAATATATTTGTGCATAGAAATAAATTGCTACAAATTCGCACAAACAAAAAAATTGCAGAATATAGCATGCAGCAAATGAAATCGTTCTATACGAAAGCCATTCAAGAGGTCTCTCAATAAAGCCTCACAAAGAGTTGCATCGGTTGGGCAAACAGGTGTAAAGTTGTGCACTAGTGTGGTATGAGTGTCGGAGGAAGTGAATTTGAGAGATTTAATAAAGCTGTGACTACATTAATTAATATATTCTTTGAACTAAGTTTAATTAAACATTTTGTACAATATAATACAATTTATAGTTTTAATTATTTGAAGCACAATCATGAATAACGAAAACATGTATCGGAACAATAACTCAATATAATAAATAGAATCGGGTTAGAATATGAGAAGAAGTTCTTATTTACAGTATCAACAAAACTACGAGAATGTTTATGATAACTTTCAATATTAGCAAAAATTATATTTCATGATAAATGACAATCGATATATTAATTTAAATGTCATCGAGTTGATTTGAATTAAATCAACTGAATTTAATTGATCGAAATAACTTCCTGATGCTCGTTCCTACATGTAAGTAATTAATTGTCAAGGATGTCGAGTCAAAGCATTCAATTGGAATTCAAGAATTCCAAGTCACGGTTTTATAAAAAATACAAGCAGTCAGGCAAACCATCTGATTTTTCTCGATATGCAGTGGCCAAATCCAATTTTCGGATTGTAAATTCGCAATGCTATAATGAGTATTTGCGTCGCTGTAAGTTACAATTTGCCCAAGATCCCAGGCAATTCTATAACTTTGTCAACTCTAAGCAAAAGTCATCTTCTTTGCCCCCATCAGTTTACCTTGAAAATATGAAAGCAGCCTCTGACCAGGCCTCTGCCGATTTGTATGCTGAATTTTTTCAAACCACGTACTCGTCTTCTAACAATTTTTATATTCCTTACCCTTACTATCAACAACGGTCTAATTGCATCTTTGAGCCAATTATCACGAAAAGTTCGGTACTTGACAGTCTTAATCAAATTAAACCGGTTTTTTCCCCAGGGCCTGACGGAGTGCCAGCTTGTGTACATAGGTACTGTGCTGACGCTTTAAGTGATCCCTTACATAGATTATTCTCTTTATCCATTGATCATTCTGCTTTTCCCAGTATTTGGAAGGAATCTTTTATAATTCCTCTTTACAAACAGGGTTCCAAGTCCGATGTAAAAAATTATAGAGGTATTTCCAAGTTGTCCGCTATTCCTAAAGTATTTGAGAGCTTAATTACACCTCAACTACAACATTTATGTAGCTCTATTATTTCACCTTTCCAGCATGGTTTTGTGAAACGTAGATCCACTACCACTAACCTATTAGAGTTAACTTCCTCGGTGATAAGCGGATTCCAAAGAAAAATGCAAACTGATGTCATCTATACCGACTTCAGCAAGGCCTTTGACTCTGTTAACCATTCTCTACTACTTAAAAAACTAAATCTTATTGGATTCCCTACTAACCTTATTTGCTGGATCTCTGAGTATCTTAAACAATAGAACTCAGAAAGTTATTTTTAATAGTAGTGTATCTAAACCTGTATATGTAACGTCTGGTGTTCCTCAAGGTAGCCACCTTGGTCCTTTGCAGGGTCCAGCCCAAACATTCCGATTACATGCTGAACAGTATGCCTCTTTCCCGAATTCATGAAGTAAATGATTTAGGACTGCTTCTCGATCCTAAACTTAAATTCGATAAACACATTGTGCTCACCATCAGTAAGGCTCTTCGGGTTCTTGGATTCATCAAACGATGGTCCAAAGAATTTGATGACCCCTATACCACTAAACTTCTTTATACATCTCTTGTACGTCCTATTTTAGAGTATGGATCTTGTGTTTGGTCGCCACAGTATTCGATACACCAGGATAGAATTGAATCCGTACAAAAGAAATTTCTTCTATTCGCTCTTCGTGGCCTTAACTGGGTTCCTGGCGTTGATTTACCTCCCTATAGAAGTAGACTGCTCTTAATTAACCTTCCCTCATTAGCTAACCGACGTACCATGTTGGGCGTAGTATTTATGGTAAAGCTGTTGCGTGGGGAAATTGACTCACCTACTTTGTTAGGAAAAATTAATTTCTCTGTACCTCACCGACCAACCCGCTATTTCACACCTTTAGCTCTAAATTTTTGCTCTACTAACTATTCCTTGCATGAACCCTTTCGAATACTCTGCACTGACTACAACCGTCTTTGTAGTGTATTCGACATAGATACCTCTCTTCCTTCTATTAAGTTTGCTATTTTAAATTATCTATCTCAACATAACACTGTGTAGTAGCTTGGTAACAATGATTAACACAAGTAACCACTAATCTTGGTCTGATTGGGTTTTTCTGGGTTTTCCCCATATCCTTGCAGCGAATGCTGGACCTTGTTCTTTTTTCTTTAATTTGATTTCATATTTTAATCTTTTTTAATATTTTTTCCCCAGATTTTTCTTTTTTTATCTTTTATTTTTAAATTAAATTTTAATTATAATTTTATTATTTTTAATTTTAATTTGTAATTTAATTTCTCTTGGTCGACTGGCCTTAGTCGACTTTAAATAAATAAAATAAAATAAATAAAATAAAATCTTGAGTTCCTCCTAGTTGGTCTTCACAAAATCATTTATAATTTAATTTAATTTAAGATCCTGCAATATTTTAAAAAATTTGGACGGGGCAGATCAGTCGGACGGGCCCGACTGTACAATACCCTGTGCCTTTATTTTATATACAATTTTATAAAACTGTCACACTAAGCGTACCAGCAGTACTTCTTCTTCTTTCCTTTTTACATGCGCCAGTTGCGCTGCGCCGCTGCTGCTGCGCTGCTGGGTTGCGCTGCCAATTGCGTAGGTTATATCTACCGATTTCAAGGCGCTTTAAAGAATAGTTAAATATAATAAGGTATATATACTGAATAACAACATTCTATGTTTAATATTACGCTTGTTTTTGAACTTTAAAGTTCATGTATTTCGTACCTTATATCTCCTGTGTTTATTAGCCTATTTTAATTTGCTTTTCAGGATAGTTAACTATAATAAAAGAGAATATATGTTTCGAATAACAACATTCTATGTTTAATAATACACTTGTTATTCAACTTTTTATTTTATAAAACACGAGGTTGTGTGAGTTTTATTGATTTTTGGGCGTAAAGGGGGCGTGGCATCCAATTTTCGAAACAAACTTGATCTGCGTGGGATAATTACCTACCAATAGCTCTAGCTTTTGTGGTTGCTGAGATCGACGCGTTCATACAGACAGACGGACAGACAGGCGGACATCGCTAAATCGACTCAGCTCATCTTCCTGATCAAGAATATATATACTTTATGGGGTCTGCCACGCCTCCTTCTGCCTTTTACATACATTCTGACAAAGTTATTAACCCTGTTATCCTCATTATTCAAATGGGCACAGGGTATAAAAAAAGGATGCATTTAGTACAGAAATGTGTGTAACACCCACAACACGCCAATATCCCTGAACAGGTCTGTCTATAAAAATTGCGAATAATCGGAATATTATAACTTTTTGTATACATATGTAACGGAACTTTTAATATTATTAGTACTAATTAGATTTATCGAAATCAGGAAAAACCATAATGGGCGGATCAGATCAGTCGGACGCGCATGATTGAAGAATCAATTCAGTTCGTCGCCCTGATCAAGAATATATATAATTTGTGGCTCCTGCTGCCTGCTACATACTTTCTCCGGAAGTATTATATTATTTATTTCCGTTTATTCCCTGTATTACAGTAAAAAATATGTGTTTTGACCAGTAAGGACGGAGCTACAGTCGGACGTAACCGACAGTAGTAGACCCTGTACTTTGTATATTCTTTGGTGTTTCTTATCCGACCGTAATGTAATTCACAGTATCGATGGAGATTGTCATAGACTATGTACATGCCATATACTCGGTAATCGGTTGCTTTAAAACTGCAAATTGTTGCTAAATTGGTTTTTCGGTTAGCGAAGGAAAGAGATGAGTTATCAAAAAATCCTAACAAACTTGATCTGATTGCTTTATAGGAGAACCAATACGCAGCCCACCACCCGCCCATCCGACCTAGGGGCGCACCGTGCATCAAGCGGAAAGAAAAAATACGATAGATCGCGGAATGAAACTACAAACAATAAACAAATTTAAACAAAACTAAATATTATCTACGGGAAAAGAGTGTCCATCTTAGTAGAGGCACAGAGTTGGCACTGTAAGTAATGTTAAAAAGGCTATTGTACTCACTACAAAGAACTCTAAATGGGTATATATGGGTATATATGGTATATATTCTTGATCAGGGAGACGAGTTGAGTGGATTTAGCCTAGTCTGTTTGTCTGTCTGTCCGTCTGTTTGGATGAACGCGTCGATCTCAGCAACCACAAAAGCTAGAGCTGCCGTTTTGTTTGCTATTGGTAGGTAATTATCTTACGCAGATCAAGTTTATTTCGAACATTGGATGCCACGCCCCCTTTACGCCCAAAAATCAATAAAACTCACACAACCTCGTGTTTTTCAACATAAAAAGTTGAATAACAAGCGTAATATTAAACATAGAATGTTGTTATTCGGACTATATACTCTATTCTATTATATTTAACTATCCTGAAAAGCGGATTAAAATCGTTTACAAAACACAGGAGATATAAGCTACGAAATACTTGAACTTAAAAGTTCAAAAACAAGCGTAATATTAAACATAGAATGTTGTTATTCTTCATATATACTCTCTTCTATTATATTTAAAAATCCTGTGAAGCGCATTGAAATCGGTTAATAAACAAAGTAGATATAAGTTACGCAATTGGCAGCGCAGTCCACGTAAAAAGGAAAGAAGAAGAAGTACTGCTGATACGCTTAGTGTAACAGTTTTATAAAATTGTATATAAAATAAAGGGCACAGGGTATTCTACAGTTGGGCCTGTCCGACTAATCTGCCCCGTCCGACTGATCTGCCCGTCCGATATTTTATTTCAAATTATAATTTAATTTAAAGCATCGGTGGAGAATGCCACAGACTACGTACATGCCAAATTACAAGTCTGTAGCGCTACTTTTGTGGCTGCTGTGGCGATTATAGTTTTCGAGATTTTTTGATGTAGGTTTATATTTTTGATGATTCGCGGATGAAGGAGGCGAGATATCAAAAGTTTGAAACAAACTTGATCTGCTTGCATTAGTTGACAACCTAAATCCGGAAAGGTGGTGTCTGTAGCTCTTATAGTTGCTTAGATCTAGGTGTTTATACGGACAGATGGGCAGAAGGACTTGGCTACATCAACTCAGCTCGTCGTCCTGAGTCAGAATATATATACTTTGTGAGGTCTACCACGCTTCCTTCTGTGTGTTACATACATCTGTCATTTGCACCTTTTTACTTTTTTAAGTACAGGGTCTAAACAATTTTTTATAAGTATTTTAAATTTTCTAGTTAACATGAAATACATATATGTATGTATAATTACGCTATTCTCAATCTATTCCGTTCAAATGGAGCAGAACATGTGTGACTATATTAATAATTCCAAGATGCGTAATTATTGATTTTCCATTAACACTTTGAGGTAACAGGCAGGAAAACGTAGAAAAAAAAAAAGAAAAACCCACGTGTGTTAACGGTGAATACTTTGAACTTAGGCCTGGACTTCGATGAGTTCCTGTGCTACGTCTCACGGCTGGAAAAACTCTTTGAGGCAACGGACAGCATCGATAGGCACTGAGGCAGCTCCTGGTTTTGTAGGCTGTCGCCTTTGCAGCAATTAGTAGGCATGTGTGTTATTTATTAATAAATATTTTACACTTCAACGCCCTGAGTTAATTGCTTGTCTCTGCGTACAGGGTGCACACTATGGGTATCCTAGCGTAGTTCTTAAAGTATTATACACGTTGGATAATTACACTCTGTATTTCATTAATTTGTAATTAAAAAACCATAAGTATAGTCACGTATCAGCACTGGCTTTGATTAAAACTTGGCTGCAAATTAAAAGTCAAACTCTTTAAGACAATGTACAAACATGCTTTAGCAAAGAATCATCCAACGTATCGATAGGGGTGAAAGCATAAAGACCGAAGACCATCACACGCTGCGTTGAATTTGAATATCGCAGCAAAGAACACAGGTCCACCCTTCGTGGACACTGTCCGGCTGAGCTCAATTCAACAAACCTTCCCAGTTCACTCGTAACTGGCTACTGCTCAACCCTTGCCATGGACCGCTGCACGGAACGTGGCGCTAATTTCTTTGATTACATGTGCGCTCTTGGCAAACGTTGACTCTGATTCATGGACCCACTAAGAATCCGTTTGAAAATCCTTTGTTACCCTATACTTTGCAAAAAGCGCAAAAGAGTCTATTAACTTATTGAATTGACTAATACTTCTACCAAGCGAACATCTAGCGTAACAAAGTTCAATTGTTAGTTGCATACGTCTGAGGATTTTCGAACAGTTTTTTAGGCATAAATATATGTACAAAGAAGCGGAAACGAGCTGCTTTCAATGACCAACTCAACTTTGTAACTTCGAGTTGGCAGCTGACCAGAGAGAAGATCCCTTAAACTGGCTAACCACCCTCAGAGCATTCGTTGATTTTTGATTCCCCCTTCATAATTATTGAGCTGCAGGCAATGTATTAAATTCAATGTCTATGCTGACAACATTCGACTTATATACATATACTTGTTGAATGAAACAAGTTTATTACATTTAAAAATCATCTAAATATACAAAAACAAAACCCACCAAAAATATTATTTGTTTTTTTTGCAGAAATTATAAACAGATATCAAAAACGGTGTCTAAATATCTTATAGTTTACGAGATATCGGTGCTAATAGGGTCAGACATGGCTATATCGAATATATACATTATGCTGTGCCTTAAACGCCTCCTTTTGGGTGTTGCACCAACAAAATACGTTTAACTTTGTCCTTTTTAAAATTCTGCAGGGTATAATAATTCAAGTTAATATAAATCATGTCGATCATTAATGAATGTACAATATTGAAACTTAATCGAGATATTTATGGGTTGGCTTTTTATTGGATTGATTTTAAAATAGAATTTAATCATTTAATAAATTATTGTTAAACAAAACTGTCGATTTTTCGTTGTGTGACCATCACTGGATATAATTTATCGATCGCAAATGATCAGAATGGTGATTGTCTGGCTATATCATTAAAATACTAGTTTTGATATATAAAGTTAATGAATATTTGATATATTCTGGAATATTTGAGTTTGTTAACAACGATATATATCTTAGGTATCTTTAAGAATATATTAAGTATTAAAATGTATAAAAATATAAAACTATAATTTTTTTTAAGCGTAAACTATCCAAAAATTCTACACTTCAATTTAGTATTTCAATTTAATGTTTTAATATTTATTGATTGAAGATAGTTACTCAACTCGAAATTGCTAATCACAAATCTTTTTACAAAGTGAGTTCTTATATGGCATATTGATTTCAGTGTACACCTACATATCTCTCATGTCGTGGCTACCTCCCTATTTCTACAAATATGAAAATCTCATTCAACCTTTGAAATTCAATGGAAATGTTTTTCGTTCGAATGCAGATTGCAAAATGCGGACTCAACTGAACTTGATGGGACTTGGAGAGAGCTAATGAATAATGCTAATGTTGATGGTTATACTATAAGCACGTGAGTTTTGTGGTAATATTAATAGAGATTGGCTGCCTGGCTAACTGGCAAAAGAGCTCGCCGAAAAGAAACTCCGCACGCATACACTTGTCGACTTTTGCATAATGCATAATGAATGGCTCGTGGACTGACGAAGGGAAGTGGAACTGAAGAGGACGAGCTACTTTTCACTCTTTGTGCAATAGGTATAACTGTATATGGGAGACGGAGTGAGTTGGATTGTTGCTCTGAAGGTGGAACTATGTACACATATGGACGAGGCCATGGACATGGGCATGGTCATTAGCATGAGTATGGATATGGAAATGGGAATTCTTTGATTTGATTTTTATTTGGCTGTTTGTGCCATGTGTATAGCTCCACTAAAATGTTAATTGCACGAAAAATAAGTTAATACCCAGAGCAGTTGCCGGTCTGCAGTTTACAGTTCGTTTCAGTCCGATTCAGTCGGTGTTTAATTTAATTAGTCGCCGTCAACGCAACCGTCGTCGCCGTTGTCGTGGCAGTCTGCCTATTCGTGCCTCCACGGGTTCACAGCTGGCACATGTGATCCTACTGCCCATATACCGATAAAGAGGCAAGTTCTCTTTAACGTTACGAGTGCTTTTGTACTTTTTGTTTGTTTGCCCATCCGTTGACGTTGCTGAAGAGCAGCGTGGCTCAAGTCAATTAGCAAGTATTTTTAATTGCTTTAAATTTGCATAATTTCTGTCAACAGCAAGAAGCCAGTTTAACAGACGTGGCAAGCTTTGGACTGCTCCTTACCCTTTATTATGGTAGTTCTTGCTTTCTGTGCTTAATGAAGATTTTGCGCATTAGCTTCAATTAGGCATGACAATGATTGGTCAGTAAGGGAAGTAGTGGGAGGAAAAGCGGTGCTAGCTATTGCTTGGGGCTAGGTCAAAAAGAAAGTCATTTAATGCCTGACTAATCTAAATTTGAATGCCCAACACTGCGGCGGGCATTTCAATTAACCCGCCGCACCTCAAAAGCCAGCCATAAACTTGGGTAAGACAAATCCATGGCACACGCCAAGGAATAAAATGTCCCTCGCATACCATTTGACCTCATTTCGCAACTGGTGAAGACGCACAACTAATTAGACACATGCCAACCAGCACACACACATACACACACTCATAGACGAACAGGCAGACAGACCTGATATGTGTGGTTATGAAAGTTCATTTTTGTATCCGTATCTTGTCGTTGTTGCCTAGTGTGTGTGCGCTTGACCGTACGCAAATTACTTCTGTCACAAATTTACGGGGCAAACGACAAGAAAAGTCAAGCGAACCCCAAAATTAGACCCAGAAGCTTACAAGTGGGTCGAAGAACTTAGAAGGACTGGAAGGAGCACTAAAACATGGCCAGTACTCAATGCGAGACGCAGATTTTCATCTGTATCTGTATACGGGAGGACAAAAGGTGAATATCACGTGTGTGGATGGGCTGCCACGTTTTATGACAGAGCGACCTTCATAAAGATCTCTATCTTAACGATGACAGTAGAAAAGTTGGATTAGCTCTTGCCTCAAGATCCAAACTGAAATAGTGTGCCATTGTCTTTGATTTGAGCAACGCAAAAGTTCACTTAAAATTCTCAAAAATGAGCCAAATGGAACTTGATAACTAGTTGTCGTATCGAAACCTTTTCAATGCTGAAAAAGGGTTGAAAGCACATAACGCAGAGATGCAAGTACAACGATAAGCCTAATATGCGTTTTCCTCGGTTGCTCATTAGGTTAGGATGCCCAAAGGGCGTCGTTATATACATTCAGCCTTTCGTATATAATGTGCCATACCGTGGCAATAATTACGAGCTCTATGCTTGGGTCGACACTAAATTCAAAAACACTTTGCATAGTTTTTAACGGCAAAACCTTTAGCAGAGCCAAACAAAAGAGCGAATGGACTCCACCTGAGCTACTAGGGCTCCTTCATCCTGCCTGGAGACTACTGAATTTGCACTACGTGATACATTCTACGTTAGGAGTAAGGGATGATCATCACTCTTGGTGAGGGAAACGCAATACTCTACTCTGGTTTCGCTTTTGTTCACAAAGTTTGGCGTCTGTGCTCGTTTATTGTTTCTTTAAGATTAGCATCTTGTTAGTTTTCTATTGAATTATGACCAAAGTTTCCACATAGTCAAGCAACTGACCACAAATTTACATGCACTTTAAACTGCGTATTAAGTTCTTAAGGCAATAAAATGAAATTACTTGAAAACTACATAAATCCAGCTACTCATTGTTCTTTATGTTGCTTTAATCAAACTAATATCTGGTGAGAATAAGCATAGATAGACGCTCTAGAAAACATAATTTTTAAAATATTCCAATTTATTTATGTATGTATCATATACTTATGGTACAAATAAACAAAGTTTAGATCAACATAATTTAGTAAAATAGGCAAAAGTGGAATTTATTTTTTAATTTGCTTATAATCCCAAAAATGAAGTTAATTTAATAAATGTATTATTTTAAAATTGGTCATTTACATTACTTGTAAATATGTCTGATTATTTACTTCTGACATCAAAATTTATTATATTTTTTATTTATTTGTTTATACTTTTACAAATTTTGAATTAAATTAACATAAAAAAATTTGGACGGGGCTGATCAGTCGGACGGGCTTGACTGTATGTGCCCTATATTTTCAATAAAATATTATAAAACTGTCATACGTGGGCGAGCGAGGATTGCAATATTGTTTCGCCTATACCTCCTGTGTTTATTGATCGATTTTGATGCGCTTCTTAGGATAGTTTAACATAATAGAAGAGAGTATATATACCGAATAACAACGTTCTATGTTCAATATTACGCTTGTTATTCAGTTTTTATCAATTAGGGCTTAAAAGGGGCGTGGCATTCAAAATTTGAAAAAAGCTCTATGAGTCTCTCCTGAGTCAGAATATATATACTTTGTGGGATCTACCACGATTCCTTCTGCCTGTTACACACAGCTGTCATTTGCACTAAATTAATAGACCCTTTTACTTTTTTAAAGTACAGGGTTTAAAAAGTATAGGAGAAATCGATTATGTGTAAGTTTATATTTGTAATTACACTTATTTTGAACGTTATAAAACAAAAACAATTTCGATTTGTCAATTTGGGTATTTTTGCGGAAAAATTTTGCGAAGTACCTGTTTTTGAGCATATTTTTCAACCTTGGGTGGAGCCCTACTAAATTGCTTTCATTTGCTAGGGCTGCCGCATCATTCATCGTATTCTTTAAATATTTCTGAATATGTTTCCAAAAATTTCTTTCCCGGGCAATGTCGGGAACATCAGTTAAAGTCGCTTATATACTATACCCTTCGAATACGCTGCCTCAACTAGCAAATTATTGCAATATTGATGATATTAAAAAAAATGAATAAAAATTTGGACTGGGCAGATCAGTCGGACGGGCCCGACTATAGAATACCCTGTACCCTATATTTTAAATATAATTTTATAAAACTATCACACGGAGCGTAGCAGCAATTCTTCTGCTTCCATTTTGTGTATGCATGCTTTACAGGCTGCGCTGCTAAAGGGCGAGCGGCGTAACTCCTGTAATATAGTTTCGTTCATATCTCTTGTGTTTAAAGGCCGATTTAGGATAGGTAACTACTACAGGATAGGTAACTACTATACACAAGAGTATATATTCCGAGTTTCAACGTTCTATGTTCAATATTACGCTTGTTATTCGGTTTTTATCGATTAAGGCGTAAAGAGGCGTGGCATCCAAAATTTGAAAAAATCCTCATCTGTGTATGATATAGACCTACCAACTACTGAAGAGAGAATTCATGTAAATAGCTTGGTATCTTTTAAATTGGCGAATGTATTTTATTTCATTCGTTGTGGGCGGCAGGGGCGTGGCATTCAAGATTTGAAATAAACTTGATCTGCGTATGGTATACACCTTTCAAAAGAGACCAAAACGGCTGCTCTAGCTTTTATAGTTGCTGAGATCTACGCACTCATCCAGACGGACAGACAGACAGACAGACAAACAGACAGACAGACAGACAGACAGACAGACAGACAGACAGACAGACAGAAAGACAGACAGACATGGCTATATCGACTCAGCTCGTCTTCCTGATCAAGAATATATATAGTTTGTGGGGTCTGCCACGCCTCCTTCTGCCTGTTACATACATTCGCACAAAGTTTTTAACCCTGTATAAAAATAATACGTACATTGTTGAACAATCTTTGACTGTAAACAGCTTTATAATATATTAATAAACATAAATAAATTAATCTTTATAAAATTTATAAAATTAAGTATTTTATTAAAAAACAAGAAGAAGAAAATTAAGCTTTTTTGCCGCTAAATTTGATATGATATTGGCAACAAAGCTCAACTTTGGCCGCGTATAGCGCAGCTTCAATAAATCGCAGTGTAATAAAGTTTAGTTTCTATGCAAATTTGGGCATTTTTCTGTAAAACGCAATTTGTTTCAGAAAGATATGTCCACACGTTTGGGAGCTATGATTTTGGCTCCCAAATTCGCTGATTGAGCAACGCGTTCAAACAGACGAACGGACGAATAGACGGACAGACAGACGGACATGGCTATATCGACTCAGCTCGTAATCCTGATCAAGAATATATGTATATACTTTGTGGGGTCTGCCACGCCATCTCCAGCCTGTTACATACTACAAAGTTATTAACCCTGTTTTTTCCATTTTTCAAAAGGGTATAATTAACAAAACGCTAGAAGATTGTTAGTTGCACAACTCATAGAATATACTATAATAATTAAACTTATAACTAAAACTATTATATTTACTATAATTTTACTTTTGAATCTGAAATATTTTTTTGTGTTAAATACAAAACTGTTAATATTTGAGTACAATAATTCATGTTTCCATTTTGATTATTTAAATACTACGGCTGTTGTTATATTGTATGTCATGAAAAGTGAAAACGAGTAAAAAAACAATACTATAATAAACGCAAAAACTGAATGAAAAACGAAACATTTTTCGCAAATTGAGTAATCAATTAAAATTAACCAAAAAACGAAATAAAATAAAATACGCTACGCATGTCAGACCAACTATAAAGATACATATTAACATGCATATGTGTATATATACAATACACACCTCCCGTGTGGAGGACAATGTTGTGACCCAGCAGAGAAGCGTATGAAGTCAGATCCGTGTTAACCATGGCCTCATTCCAATGGGGTGCGTATTAACTGGCACACACACGCGCACGCACACACACACACAAATGCAGTATGCACAACTCCCGTATGTTTCAGCTCATTCATCGGAGTCGGAACCGGTGTTTTTTTTATTCATTTTTCGCTTACTCACACCATTACAATGGAATACGTATAATAACAACAACTGCAACAACAATGAGCATAACAATTGGTTGTTCCAATGCCGCGCTCAAGGTCATACGATAATCGGTGATAATTAAAATTATTTCTCCCTTACTCGCTTGCACTCGCTGTGCTGCGCATGTATATCTTTCTTTTTGGTGTATTTTGGGGTCGTGAACATTTTAATGGCCTCGTTTCTCATATTTATTTTTGTCACTTGTTTTACTTCAATTTTTATTTAACATAATTTTTCTCGCCTTTCAGCATCTCGCCCTCACTTGCATATACAGCCGCATTGGGCAAATTATTGACCAAAAAACAGAAACAAGCATGCGTCCAAAAGTATGCAACATAATTAAAAATCAATGGCATACAAACTGATAAACGCTAAAGGGGCACCAGAATCAGTGGGCGTGGTAATAACGAGATTTTTCACATTAAAACCACTCGCCGCAGCACGTGTTTAATTTTTTGTGTACGTTTTTTATTTTTTGCCATTTATTTTTGATTGTTTTTTAATTCATTTTTTATTTGTAAAAAAAATCGCAGCAAAAATGAGTAAAAGCAACAAGCAAAAATTGCGAATTCGGAATTTACAGTAGACATCAACAAAAAAATAAAATGGAAAAAGAAAAAAGAAATGCACGAAAAACGCCGGTCAACAGACGAGCCCACGATTCTTTCTGGTTGTAAGCGTGTGAATGAGTTGAGAGTGTATATGATATATACATATGTATATGTATGTACGTATATATTGTATATATATTGTGACCGCCAATGAGAAGTTAAACTGTTGCTGGGATGTTGCAGTAGCAAAGATAAAAAGTAAAGTGCCGAAAAATATAAAAATCGCATATTGCAATGAAGAGAAGGAAGCAGAAGGCAACATTAGCCGTTGCTAACAGTGGAATGCAAGGATTTGGGTTAGCAGGCATTCATTATATGCATCCAGATAAGAATTTGACGGCTTTATTTGTTTAAACACCCTATTTGGTTGTAAGCTGTTCACCTTAAGGTTGGCCTTGATAATATGCTAAATAAATTAACAGAACATCAACATATCAAGAAACTTTCATTTTGATAACCAACCATGTGTTGCTTCAGTCACAACCATCGGTCTTCTCCTTTTTTTTATTTTATTTGCGCCCATTAACTGAAACCTTTTTTTTTTGGCGCCTCAATCCCAACTTCTGATTACGTTAGGTCGCCCCGTCCTTGGTGAATACTGCCGAAAGCTAACGTGAGTCGGTTCACTCGGCTGGCCCAGTCGACTCTCTCGTTGGTTCTGTCATGGTTCTCCTTATGTCCCCATTTAATACATACTCGCTTACTCATCTGCTATCTGTCATTTTTGTTGTGTAGTGCGTTTTTTGCCGGCTTGTAAAAATCACGTGAAATTTTAAAAATTGCAAAATAATGCCGGTCAAACTTATTATACATACATACGTATGTAAATACGTATGTAAATACGTGTATACCCGTGAGGAACGCCTTTTCACAGTTCTCTTTCCTGGATTTCCATTACCCCTTCGATTCAACATTCAACACTTAATATATTTGTTTTTGTAAACTCGCATCAGATCATCATTTGGTTTTTACATTTCATATGTTTTAAAATAAATATTATGACTTTGTATGAACCTAAACTTGTTTCCGAGTTTTACCTGGACATAAATTTAACTTTAATTTAATCAGTTGGTTGTTGAAATCGATTCTTTCCCTTTTTTCCTCTCAATCAAAATACAGCTGAATCGACGAGGTCTGTTTGTGAGGGGCATATTGTTAGTTTTGTTGCCAGCAACGCAAGTTTTTAATTTGTTGGGCTGCAATCAGGCCGAAGTCAGTTTAGTCTTTATCCCTCAGTTATCGTAGAAGTGCAGTTTTAGCCTGCATAATATGCACTCTGGCCTAGCTGCAACCCCTTTTGTGGTCGGTTAAAAGGTTTTGCTAACTTGTCTAAGCGAAGCGGAGAAACGCAATTACTCGAAACGAAATTACCGTCTTGCTGACGCCCCGCCTATCAGCTGGATGCATGCCTTTCTGTACGAGTACGAGTATCATGGAATGGTTTGCAATCTTTCAGGCAGTTGAGGAGATTACGATGGAAGTGCAAGTGTCTGCAATTGCATACAATTTCGGGGGCAAAAGTTTTGTAAATTGCATTTGGTGTGCAGGCAAGAATGAACGAAATTGCCTATAAGATTAAATTGGGAAGCGCCCGCAAGTGTACAATTAGTATGGCGCCAACTCTGAGTACCGACAGTCTGCCTTTTCTCTGAATGCACGCCCTATTACATAATACGACTGGCAACTATAATGAACTATTTCCTTGACCCCATGTACCGTTAGTTTCAGATGTGTGCAAAGAGGTACGCCCCATGACTTAAGACATTCTGTGTGCAAGCTGACAACGCTTGCGACCAAATTGATATCATAATGAACAAAAATACCCTCCAGCTGACGCTCAGTTGCTAGGTCGTCCCCCAAGGCGTCAAAGACGGCGACAACGACGTTGACTTTGACCACACCTTGGCTTACCTACATACGGTCGCACACACAGAGACAAGAGCACACACAGAAAGTGTGTGTAAATAGTGGCAAGGCAAATATTTTCAGAGTCAAGGATTTCGTTATCCTTATCACATGACAAGCGGAATTTTCGTTCAACCCAATTCAACAAAACACAATAAAAACTAAAACGAAGAGCTTACGAGGCAGAATATGTCGTCGCTCTTTGGCGCCGGTCGGACGCCTGAAGCCCTGTGTCCTTGTGTCCCGTGTGATGTCTTTTAAGCTGCTCTTCTTTAATTACAATATGCCACAGCTCTCCCTGTTTATGGTATCAGAGTAGTCCTTGTTGTTGGTGTGGTTTATGCGCTGTCTCCTGAGATATTTCATACCGGCCACAGTGTGTGTTTGTGTACGTCTACAAACAACGTATACGACACTCCTTTGGCCTTTTGTGTGCTTTACTTAACGGCGGTTTTGCACTTAACTATTTGCATGTTTGTAACGTATTCTCGTCGTTGTCGCCTTGTTCTTGAATACCCTTGCAGAGAATATCAACAAATACGCGCTCCGTTTGTCACGAATCTTTGATATAAATTGTATTTTTATAATTTGTATAAAATTTTTAAATTTATATGTCACTAGCCCTCCACACCCAGGTTGTTGGAGATCGAAATACTGGTTCGAATCTCTCGAAGTAAACAGAAACATTGTAAATTTTTGAGTTTCAGTAGCAATTTAAAAAATTTTAACTATAATTGCATGTATGATCTTGCTTGCCATATACACATATACGCACTCAGTATCGAAGCGCTATCAAAAATATTTATTATAGTTTGGATGCCCACCTATTAAATGCGATCAAACTGTATCCCATCAGAACAGATTACTGAAATAATTCCGCTTGAAAGTGTTGATTAAAAGTACTATCTGACCATTTGAAATTTTCAATTTATTAGACCATTTACTTTTAAAGAGTAAATATTCACACAAAGTTATTAACCCTGTATTTCCCATTTTTCAATGGTTACAGGGTATAACCAGTAAGGACGGAGCTACAGTCGGACGCAACCGACTGTAGGAGACCCTGTACTTTGTGTTTTCTCCGCTGTTTCTTTTCCGATCGTAGTGTAATTCACAGCATCGGTGGAGATTTTCATAGACTACTTACATGTCACATCCCAAATCTTTAGCTTTAAAACTTGAGCTTTAAAACTGTAAACTGTTGCTAAATTGGTTTTTCGGTTAGCGTAGGAATGAGAGGAGTTATCAAAAAACCCATACTAACTTGATCTGATGGTTGCATAGGAGAACATAAATACCAAAAAAAATGGTATTTCTAGCTCTTATAGTCTGCAAGATATAGATGGCTTCTCTGTCTGCGCTATCTTCGCTGTTTCTTTTCCGTTGGCAATGTAATTCACAGCATTGACGGATAATGCCATAGTCTACGTGCATGCCAAATCCCAAACTGTGTCTGTTGTGGCACTAACATACAGTAATAAAAAAATTGTTTGTTACATAACTTCGCTGTTTCTTGTCCGTTTGTAATGTAATTCACAACATCGACGGATAAATCTATAGGCTACGTATATTTCAAATTGCAAGTCTCTAGGTTTTATATTGTGGCTGCAGTGGCACATACACGCATTTTGGAAAAAATTGTTTTTGGCATATCTTCGCTTTTTCTAATTTAAATCAAAAATAATTTATAACATCGGTGGAGAATACCATAGACTACGTTCATGCCAAATTACAAGTCTGTAGCGTTGTTATTGTAGCTGCTGTGGCGCTTTTAGTTTTTGAAATTGTTGAGGTAGGTGTAGTGTTTTGATAACACAGGGTAACAAATTTTTTTGAGTGAAATACCCTGTAAAATGTTTTTGACGCTTCTGAAGCGTTTCGGGACGCTGATTTCAAAAATCGACTCAAAAAAATTATTTGTCCGTACGTTCTCCAGATATCGGGCGATATATATTTGGTCGATGGTAGGTGCATATAAACTACCATAAAATCAAAATGGTCAAACCGATCACCGCTATTTTGGTTTTAAATAAAAGACTAAAGTTGCCCTCACATATTCTTAATACATTATAAGAAGATTGGACGCATAGTTTCCTCCCTACATGAAAACTACCGCACTTGCAATCAAGTTTTTTGAAAATTTTTCAATTTCAGACGAAATTTTTTTGGCAAGCTCGATAAAAAAAAATATTTTTTTCTTAAATATCATAAGATATGTCAATTTCACGTTTTTTGGTATATCCCTCGTTAATATTGGTCATTTAGTTATTAAGTTATAAGCGAATAACGAAAAACACCCGAATCACGCTGCATGTATTTTGGTCACAGAATGGAATGCCGTAGAATTTTAACAGCTAGTGCGCGTAACCGTCTATATGAACACCTGTATGAACACCATATTTAAGATTTAGGTTCTCCTAATCAGTAAGCAGTACGAGTTTGTTTTAGATTTTGGATACCTCCCCCCCTTCCTCATAAACCGCAAAAAACTACTGCAGGCACTGCTTTAAAGTTATTGACTTGTAATTTGGTACGTAACTAGCTTATGGTATGAATAAATGAATATTTTATATACATAACAGCTTTAATAGACTATATTTAAAGTTTCAATGAAATCCATCCAGCAGTATTGAAACAATTATTATTTATTTTAACCTAGCTTCTACTTGCTTAACCGATGATAGTATATACTTTAGAAAAAAATTTAATAATTTTTAAGAGTATTTGGGGTTGTGTTTCGCATTCTTCAATGTCTTTAGCTGTGGATGACGTCGCTTTGGGTAATCTCTTTGTTACTTCGTGTGCTTCTATATATTATTACTGTACTCGTTGTTTAAACAACAACAATATTAACAAGTCTCGTATGTTTAATTGCAGTTAAAGTTTTTATACCCTGTACCCATTCAAAATGGGTAAAAACAGGGTTAATAACTTTCTGGGAATGTGCGTAACATGCAGAAGGAGGCTTGGCAAACCCTACAAATTACATATATTCCTGACCAGAAAGGCGAGCTGAATCGATTTAGAGATGTCCGTTTGACTATATGAACACGTCAATTTCGAAAAAAAAAAATCTAGAGCAGACAATAGGTAAAGTGTATTCAATTCGCAGACAAGTTTATCGCAAATCTAGGTTGTCACGCCCCCTTTACGCCCAATATAAAAATGAAAAATGAAAAAAAAAACAGGGTTAATAACTTTGTCAGAATGTATGTAACAGGCAGAATGAGGCGTGGCAGACTCTACAAAGTATATATATATATTCTTGATCTTGATATCACGTCCCCTCTACGCCTAAAAATCAATAAAAACCACACAACTTCGTGTTTTTGAACATAAAAAATTGAATAACGAGCGTAATATTGAGCTTAAAATGTTGTCATTCGAAATATATACTCTCTTCTATTATATTTAAATCGGTTGATAAACACAGGAGATATAAGCTACGCATTACAGCAACGCTCTCGCCTTGCAAGCGCAACTCAGCAGTGCAGCAACACCACCACAGCGTGACTATTATTTAGGAATAAATTAATCTTCTAACGGGTAAGACCGTCTACAGACGGTGTGCAGTTTTTGGCGTTTAGCGATCAAACTGTTGATGTTTTTTGATTAAACTGAATTAATATATCTTAAGAATTAAATTTACATTCTTTTCAGTTATATACATATCGCTCGTTTACCAGAAGAGTGTCATAACTCAAAAAGTTCGTTTCGAGATAAACGCGTTTAAAGTTTTTAAGCGCCGTGTATATCCATACAAGGTGGAGCGAGATATTCTCTTCTCACGCTGTGTGTGTTGAAGATAGGATAATGAAATTTTGACATAAGATAGATTAATATCCAACGAACATTACTGCATCATTAACTCAAAAATCACGTTTTTTGAGTTATGACACTCTTCTGGTAAATGAGCGATATGTACTTTATACATACATAAATTTTTGAAAAAAAAACTCAGAATTAACCCTTGCGACCTCGCATTTTTCTCCGTAGAGTGAAAATTTTTTTTTAATACCAATCTAATTGTGTTAATTTTGTAAGATTTTAGCAAAACAAATTAAGCCCATTGGTATGGGTGCTAGCGAAAGTTGCTTGTGAGCAACGTTGGGCCATTGTGGTATAGCAATGGCCATAGAAATAGCAGCCTTAGGGTTTGTACTTTTTCCGATCATAACTCGCTTTTTATACATCCGATTTTAATAATTTTGGTCTTAAATGATTATTGATCCAATATCCCACATGAATCACAAGAATTATTTTTACCGTTATTTTTGTCCATTTCCGAGTTTTGCCTAATTTAAGTTCAAGAGAGCTTATTTTGGCTTGGCCTAGTTGTTATTGAGGGAGCTGAATTCAATTTTCGAATTGTTTTCGCTTAAATATTAGTTACATTAGTTAAGTATATTATAATATTAATAAATAATGCCTCAATGGGTTGTGGACGGCGTTGCCAGGTTGCAAAAAAGAGTCTTATGCAAAATATAAGCTAATACATGGAAAATCGTGTAAAAAAGGCTGTTATAATTAACTTTTCCAGCAACTTTATTCAGCAACTAATATTTATTTATCTGAAAAAATAAAACAACAGCTAAAGCAAAAATAAATGATCCCAAAATCGATCGAATTTTAAAAAAATGTGGTACTAATATAACAAGAATACTTGTCTGAATAAGCCCCAATAAAGTTTTGATCAATAGAAAAGTTAGCCGAAGAATCCGAGATCTGCCAAAACAA
Source organism: Hypselothyrea guttata (assembly GCA_035045125.1). Classification (NCBI taxonomy): domain Eukaryota; kingdom Metazoa; phylum Arthropoda; class Insecta; order Diptera; family Drosophilidae; genus Hypselothyrea; species Hypselothyrea guttata. The sequence continues at coordinate 15,162 of JAWNNJ010002197.1, read as the reverse complement.
ATCTTGGCATTGAGCAGGTGCTTTGCACCAAAATACAAGAAATTTTACCGCAAAACTCTATCGTTTTATTTTCTAAGATGAATAAAAATTAGTTGCTGTTACTAAATTAAGTTAGTTGTATACTCAATTCTTGAATTGATTTTCCTTGTATTTGCTTATATTCTACATAAGAAATTTTTCGCAACCTGGCAACGCCGTCCACTACCCATTTTAGCATTATTTATTAATTTTATAATATACTTAATCAATGTAACTAATATTTAAGCGAAAACAATTCGAAAATTGAAATCAGCTTAGGCAAAATGAGCTCTCTCAAACTTAAATTAGGCAAAAATCGGAAACGGAAAAAGATAACGGTAAAAATAATACATGTGATTCATGTGGGATATTGGACTAATCATTTAAGACCAACATTATGAAAATAGGATGTATAACACAAGCTATGTTTAAAAACAGTTAAATTTTTGTAGTGTGTTATTTGCATGGGAACATGGTACTTTTATTACCTCTACGGCCCAAGGTTGCCCACAAGAAACTTCACAACTTTGAAAATAATTTTCTTTCTTTTCCTCTAGCTGAACCCTCCACGAGGGTGCCGGCTGGGCAATGGGCACTGTATGTACCTTGATCAGCGTCACATGTTGGGCCAAGGGGATACAGGTGTGCAATTTAATATCGACTTGTCGGGAAGGCGTTGCACACTAACCCATGGCTAGAGGTGCCTGGCGGTAGGCATAAAACGCTAGGGATGATCACCCGAAATAAAATCAGTATGGAGGAGACGAAGGATCAAACAGGGACTGGGATGTCAGTCCAAACGTCGGTGGGAGCCCTGACCGCTACCACCAGCGGGCACGTGGAGGAATGTTCCTCTCTGCGTGTCGCCAGCGGTCACCCCTCTACCGTGGTTGGAGCAGGCCATGGTAGTTGTAGTACTACTGCCTCATGCGCCTCATGCGCAGCGATGCCAGCGCAGAAGATGGCTCCATCGACACTGGACCCTCAACGTCGACAGCCGCCAAAATCCCTAGAAGGACGAAGGAAGGCATGAAGGCTCGCCTCTCTAGCAAGCCAGATCTCTCCAGGGAGGAGAAGAAGAAGCTGGAGTGGGCCGAGGAGCGTATAGAGGAGGGACGCAAGCACTTCGCGACGCGGCCGCAGATGCAGGCCACGAATGAAAAGTTCGCCAACAGAGTGGAGGAAATTGCTGCCACAAAACGGCAGCGCTCTGCGGAGAGCGCCAAGGCTGAGGTGCCTATTCCCAAGAAGAAGAGGCCGACTGCGAGCGAGCTGGCAAAGCGGCATCTTATTGTCGGGCTGATCGACCGTAATGACCCCAATGGCAAGATGTCCGAGAAGCAGTGGGAGACAGTGGAGGTCCTTCTGCTAGAGGTCATCTTCCAAATGATAGCAACCGGTGTGAAACCACCCAGCTTCGACGGCGCGGGATGGTTCAACGGCGTAAAGATTACACTGGCCGACAAATTTTTCGAAAGTCGAGACCTTTAAAATTTTATTATCGATCCCGAAGCGTTTTGGAGCGCTGATTTCAAAAATCGACACCAAAAAATTTTTTACCACTCGTTCTCCAGATATCGGGCGATATATATATATATATATATATACGCGGAAGGGCTGTTAAAATTCTGCGGCATTCTGCGGCATTCCATTCTGTAACCAAAATACATGCAGCGTAACTCGGGTGTTTTTCGTTTTTCGCTTATAACTTTAAAACTAAATGGCCAATATTAACGAGGGATATACCAAATAACGTGAAATTGGTATATCTTATGATAATTAAAAAAAAATTTTTTTAATGAAGGTTGCTAGAAAATTTGCGTCCGAAGTTAAAAAATGTTCAAGAAATCTAATTGCAAGTGCGGTAGTTTTCATGTAGGAAGAAAAATATGCGTCCAATCTTCTTATAATGTACTAAGAATATGTGTGGGCAACTTTAATCTTTCATTTAAAACCAAAATAACGGTGATCGGTGTGACCGTTTCGATTTTATGCTAGTTTATATGCACCTACCATCGACCAAATATATATCGCCCGATATCTGGAGAACGAGTAGGTAAAAAATTTTTTGGTGCCGATTTTTGAAATCAACGCTCCAAAACGCTTCGGGATCAATAATAAAATTTTGAAGGTCTCGACTTTCGAAAAATTTGTCGGCCAGTGTTATTAACCCTCTAACGGGTAAAACCGTCTACAGACGGTCTCCAGTTTTTGGCGTCCAGCGATCAAACTGTGGACTTTTTCGAATCAAAATAAATTGATATATCTTTAAAATTAAATTTCCATTCTTTCAAGGTATATTTAACCACATTTCACCTACGCGTTCAATTACAATCATCGTCTGAAAAAACTCAGAAAAAAATACCCCTTGACAAAAGTAGTTTTTGCACAAAAAAAAAAAACAAAATATTAAAACTTGTCCAATCTACTTCGGATTTTTTTTGCTGATAGCTCAGACAATATATTTATTGAAATAAATTATTTTGTAATGAATAAACGAATATAAATGTTGATTTGCCCAAAAAATTTATTGACCGTCTGTAGCCGGTCTTGCCGGGCTGAGCGTAAAAAATCGCGACTGCGCTGCCTGCGCTGCTTGCGAGTGCACAATTGCGGCCAGGTTATAGTCGGCCGATGTGGCCAATTTTTTTATTTCATGATTAAATTATTTTTTTTAGATTTTTGGTGAAAATTTCATAACGATATCTCTACTAGAAGTATTTATGGCCTTAGGATCGCTAACACTGGAGGAGAACCAACGTACGTTGGTCCTACCTCCCAGAACATGTTGGATCTCACACTAGTGGTAAGCAATGTGCTTATAGAGAAATGGAGGGTACTACGGAGGGCCTCTTTCTCTGATCATAAATATATACAGTTTGAGATCAAGTTCAGTACAAACTTGACCAGAAAATTCTCCAGAAACATCCGGAACACCAACTGGGACACGTTCAAGCGCGTAGTGAGCAGTAGGATTCCTCAAGTCAAGGAAATTAGGACAGAGGATGACATTGAGGAGTCCCTCTCCAAATTAACTAAAGGTCTGTTGAGCGCTCACAAAGAGGCCTGCAGGCCGACCAGGAAGAAAAATAAGACCAAACCACCTTGGTGGAATCAGGATCTTAAAAGGAAAAGAACCAATCTTCAGGATATATTTAAACTAGCCAAAGTAACGGAAGACGAAATGGTCTGGAACGAATATAGAACTCTCCTCCGTCTTTTCAAGAAAAAGATTAGAGTGGCGAAAAGGAACTCTTGGAGATCCTTCTGCTCGAATCTTGAAAAAGTTTCGGACACTGCCAGATTGCGCAAACTGCTCTCCAGCCATCATACCACGAGAAGCCAGCTCCTTATTGGAGACAATGTGTGGGCTGAAAACAGCGAGGACTCATTGAAGAACCTACTAGATACACACTTTCCAGGCAGCTCAGATACAACTCCTGCCGACAGCTCTCAAGAAAAGGATGCACAGATCCAAGAGATCCCACACCATATTTTCACCAAAGATAAAATTATCTGGGCCATCAACTCCTTTTCAGGTTATAAATCCCCAGGTACTGACGAGATCGCACCCATCATGCTCCAGAAAGCAGGTATGGTAATTATTCCATGGCTTTTAGAACTGTTCGGGGTATGTCTTAGGATGAGCTACGTGCCTATTGCCTGGAGAACGGCCAGGGTTGTGTTTATACCCAAAGCGAGAAAAACGAGCCATGTGTCTTCCAAGGACTTTAGGCAGATCAGCCTCACCTCATTCGTGCTCAAGACATTTGAAAAGCTATTGGAAAACTACTTGCGCAGTACAGCATGTACGAGTCTCAACAAGAATCAGCATGCATACACAAAAGGCAAATCTGTTGACACTGCTCTGAACGCTCTGGTCTGCAACGTGGAGAAGGCTCTCCACCACCAAGAGTATGCGCTCGGTGTATTTGTGGATATCTCAGGGGCGTTTAACAACATCGTGATAGATGCGATTACTAGAAGCCTAGAAGCCATCGATGCTCATGACTCGCTCACGGCATGGAACCTGCTTAACTGTCGGAAAATTAAAGCGGAGTGGGGCGCCACAAACATCACAAGGGAAGTACACAGAGGAACACCTCAGGGAGGAGTGCTGTTACCTCTGCTATGGAACATTGTGGTGGACGGCCTACTGAAAATATTCGAAGGAACATCCACCAAAATTACTGCCTATGCTGACGACATAAGCATCGTTATTGTGGGGAGATGTCCCTCCACTCTGAGTTCACTAATGAACCACTCCCTCAGAGTCATGCTCAGATGGGCGGAGGAAGTTGGAATGAGCCTTAATGCGGATAAAACGGACCTCATTCTTTTCACAAAGAAATACAAGGTACCGAACTGGATCCCACCCAAAATTGGAGAGATATCATTAACTCCAAAATCTCAGATAAAATACCTTGGTACAATTATTGACAGCAAGCTAACATGGAGATCCAATGTTGAGGAAAGGGTTAAGAAAGCAACCATAGCACTTTATACAAACCAACGGATGTTGAGTAGCACATGGGGCCTTTCACCCAAACTCACACACTGGATCTTTATCTCTGTTGTGCAGCCAATATTGATGTACGGGGCTCTCGTATGGTGGTCAGCCACAGAAAAGGTGACATACAATAAACTACTAGAAAAAGTTCAAAGACGGGCACTCCTATGCAAAACAGGAGCCCTACAAACCACGCCCACGAAGGCAATGGAAGTTATGCTAGACATCAATCCAATCGACACTCAGATTCGGCTCAATGCATCCAAGACCGCACAAAGGCTTGTTGCGGCTGGAACTATGATTGTTCAGGGCTACGGGCACAGCTCAATAGCCAGAACGATGAGTTAATCTACTGACTACATATGCGAGAAGACTGTCCATGACAAGGGCACAACAGTGTCACTAGGGCTGACAGAATGGAAAAGGGGACTCCGGAACCGTAATGCGGTCAATATCTTCACAGATGGGTCAAAGATGGCAGCAGGCGTTGGTGCAGCTGTGTACTGTGCGAACCCACCAACAAGATTATCATACAAGCTCCCGGACTATTGTAGCATCTTTCAAGCTGAAATTTTTAGAGCAAATCAACATCTTTGTAGATAGTCAAGCAGCTATCAAGGCAGTAAAGGCGATCAGCATTCGCTCCAAAAGTGTTCTGGCGAGCAGAGTCGCAGTAGATCTGTTAGCACTCAACAAAAAAGTGCACTTCTACTGGGTACCAAACCACCGGGGCATTGATGGAAACGAATGGGCAGATCATCTAGCCAAGGTCGGTGTACAGCTAAACGAGGACGTGGTAGAGAGCGCCGCAACACCGCTCACCAGGATTTACACAGATCTGGAAGACTCTAGGAACTCCTTTACCGGTTTCACTAAGGATCACCCCTGGTCTATGTGGAATCCCCCCTTGCACAGTGGATCCGTCAGAGGCCAAAAATATAAAAATTGATGTCGTAGGATTTAAACAAAATGTAAACAAATTGTCTCTTAAAAGTCCAAGCTTCTCAATGGCATACCGGATTTTTCTAAAAATCTAACGGTACTTTAAAAAAATAGCATTGCAAACATAAACAAGTGTTCAATTTTGCAACGCAACTGCGCTCAGAACGTTTTTTCTCTAATCAAGTTGCTCTTTAAAGAGATCACACGTTGGCTACAGTGCTCCGAATTTAATTATTTAAAATGCATTTTGAAATTAAATCGAGTTATGAATAATTAACTTTCCTGTTTAAGTTTTTTCATAAAACTAATTTTGTCGAATAACCCTTTTTTGTGTATTTTTTGAATGTCTATTTTATGTTTAGTTAAAGTTTTAGTTATGTTGCTAGTAAAAGCGGAAAATGGTTTGTATGTCATTGTGTTTGTCTGACTTTTAACTTGTTAAATGTTATAAAATTAGCTGCGGAAATTTGCAGATGTGTGCTTACTAGTCAATATACTAACGCAGTCAAAGCTGACTCTTTGCCAATTGTAGTGTTGTGCTGTTGCTTTGTCTTCGTCTATCGTGGTTTGTGTTTTTGCAAAAATATTTGTTTATAAATTAAGATTTCAATTTGGTTTTAATAATACTACCAAAACCAGTAAGGACGGAGCTACAGTCGGACGCAACCGACTGTAGGAGACCCTGTACTTTGTGTTTTCTTCGCTATTTCTTGTCCGATTGTAATGTAATTCACAGCATCGATGGGGATTGTCATAGACTACGTACATGCCACATCCCAAATCTTTAGCTTTAAAACTGATGCTTTTAAACTGCAAACTGTTGCTAAATTTGTTTTTCGGTTAGCGGAGGAAGAAGAGGAGTTATCAAAAAACCTAAACTAACTTGATCTGATGGCTGCATAGGAGAACATAAAAACCAAAAAATGATATTTCTAGCTCTTTATAGTTTGCAAGATTTAGGTGGCTGCTCGGTCTGTGCTATCTTCGCTGTTTCTTTTCCGTTGGTAAAATAATTCACTGCAATGATGGATAATGCCATAGGCTGCGTACATGCCAAATCCCAAGTCTATAGCTTTTAAACTGTGGCTTTAGTGGCGCTTACATACATTTATAAAACGATTTACTGGTGCATAACTTCGCTGTTTCTTCTCCGTTTGTAATGTAATTTACAGCATCGATGGATAATTCAATAGGCTACGTACATTTCAAATAACAGGTCTGTAGCTTTATTTTTGTGGCTGCAGTGGCACATATATGCATTTTGAAAAAAATCGTCTCTTGCATATCTTCGCTATTTCCAATTCAAATCATAAATTATAATTATAATTATTATAAGCATCGGTGGAGAATACCATAGACTACGTTCATGCCAAATTACAAGTCTGTAGCGCAATTATTGTGGCTGCTGTGGCGTTTATAGTTTTCGAGATTTTTGAGGTAGGTGTAGATTTTTGATGATTCGCGGATGAAGGAGGCGAGATATCAAAAGTTTGAAACAAACTTGATCTGCTTGCATTAGCTAACTACCTAAATCCGGAAAGGTTGTGTCTCTAGCTTTTTAGTTGCTGAGATCTAGGTGTTCATACAGACAGACGACAGACGGACGGACGGACATGGCTATATCAACTCAGCTCGTCGTCCGGTCAGAATATATATACTTTGCGGGGTCTACCACGCTTCCTTCTGGGTGTTACATACATCTGTCAGTTGCACTAAATTAATAGACCCTTTTTACTTTTTTAAAGTACAGGGTCTCAAAATAATAAAATATAAAAATATTCGGCAGTTTCCCTTTTAATTGATCAACACATGCAAGCAACGCATTCGCGATTTGTTTACGCTCAGCCCGGTATGACCCTTTGCAGGCGGTCAAAAGTTTTTTTCATCTGGCAAGCGTTTTAATTAATATTTTGAGATGCAATTTTAAAGTTTAGCTTTTGTAAACCATATTTACTTCCAAACAAAATCCCAACTTCGTACGACCATTATTTCGAGTTTGCGCGTTATAGGGTTCTATTGGAGCTATAGGATATAGTCAGCCGATGTTGCCAATTTTTATTACCCTGTACCCATTAGAAAAATTGGGTAAATATTCAGGGTTATTAACTTTGTCAGAATGTATGTCAACAGGCAGAAGGAGGCGTGGTAGACCCCACACAAGTATATCCACTGTGCCTTGATCAGGAGGATCACAGCACGAGTTGATTTAGCCTTGTCTATCTAATCAGAATCATGTCACGTCTAAGTATGCAACTGCGTCAGATCTCAGCAACTAGTTTAAGAGCTCTTAGATCAGCTGTTTTGGTCAATTTAATTGATATATTGTGTTAGTAAATTACTCATTACGACAGATCCACTGAGTTTCATAATCCAAATTTTAAGCGATACGCGTTTGTTCTTACCGCGAACAACTGCGCCATAAATACAATACATTAACACAATTTGAACGCGTATATCTCAGCGAATCTATAAGAGCTAGAGCACGCCGTTTATGGCCATTTTTGAAAGGTGCATACCATACGCAGAACAAGTTTATGTCCAAAGTTTTTAATACCACGCCCCTACCGCGAACAATGGCCATAAATACAATACATTGACCAATTTGAACGCGTATATCTCAGCAACTATAATAGCTAGAGCAGCCGTTTTGGTAATTTTTTAAAGGTGTATACACAGTACGCAGAACAAGTTTATTTCAATTTTTGCGATGCCATGCACCTACCGCGAATAATGGCCATACATTAGATTCAAAATATATTTTAAATAGAATACTAGTACTAGCAAGGCTGATCTTTGGTACAGGGTATAAGACAGTCGGGCTTGCCCGTTAGTTATATACCAAATTACAAGTTAATAACTTCAAAGCTGTGGCTGCAGGAGCTTTTTGCGGCTTACGGTGGAAAGGGGGGAGGTATCCAAAATCTAAAACAAACTTGTACTGCTTACTGATTGGTGGAACCATAATCCCGAATATGGTGTCTCTAGCTCTCATAGTTGCTGAGATCTAGGTGTTCATACAGACGGACAGACAGACAGACAGACGGACAGACAGACAGACAGACAGACAGACAGACAGACAGACAGACAGACGGACATGGCTATATCGACTCGGCTTGTTGTCCTGATCAAGAATATATATACTTTGTGGGATCTGCCACGCCTCCTTCTGGGTGTTACACATATTTCCTCTTTGCACTAAGTTAATAGACCCTTTTGTACTTTTCAAAGTACAGGGTCTAAAAATTTAAACTTAACAAATCTACTTCGGATTTTTTGTACGGATAGTTGCGGATAGTCAATATATTCAATGAATAAAACTATTTTCTTGAGCATAAATGAATCGAAACATGGATTTATATAAAAAATTCATTGACCGTCTGTAGGCGGTCATGCCGGGCAGAGCGTACAAAAGTGCGGCCATATAAATTACACTACAGTCAAATCCAACACAGCGCGTCGGCGTCAAATATTAACAATATCATCAAGTTACATGTAATAATTAAGAATAAAATTAATTTTAATGATCCTGTCGATGAGCATCTGCTAGATCTGAATATAATTAATATTTTTATACCCTGTGCCCATTTGAAAAATGGAAAAAACAGGGTTAATAACTTTGTCAGAATGTATGTAACAGGCAGAAGGAGGCGTGGCAGACCCCACAAAGTATATATATTCTTGATCAGGGAGACAAGCTGAGTCGATTTGGCGATATCCGTCTGTCTGTCTGTCTGTCTGTCTGTCTGTCTGTCTGTCTGTCTGTCTGTCTGTCTGTCTGTCCGTCTGTCCGTCTGTCCGTCTGTCCGTCTGTTTGGATGAACGCGTCGATCTCAGCAACCACAAAAGCTAGAGATGCCGTTTTAGTTGCTATAGATAGGTAGTTATCTTACGCAGATCAAGTTTGTTTTGAAAATTGGATGCCACGCCCCCTTTACGCCCAAAAATCAATAAAACCCAAACAACCTCGTGTTTATTAACATAAAAAGTTGAATAACAAGCGTAATATTAAACATAGAATGTTGTTATTTGGAACATAAGCTCTCTTGTATTATATTTAACTATCCCGAAAAGCGCATTGAAATCAGTTAAGAAACACAGGAGATATAAGCATCACAATAGTTGAACTTAAAAGTTCGAAAACAAGCGTGATATTAAACATAGAATGTTGATATTTGGTACATATACTCTATGCTATTATATTTAACTATGCTGAAAAGCCCATTAAAATCGGTTAATAAACAAAGTATATATAAGCTACGCAATTGGCAGCGCAGCGCAATGCAGCTGGCGCACGTAAAAAGGGAAGAAGAAGAAATACTGTTGATACGCTTAGAGTGACAGTTTTATAAAATTGTATATAAAATAAAAGACACAGGGTATTCTACTGTCGGGCCCGTCCGACTGATCTGTCCCGTCCGACTGATTTGCCCTGTCCAAATTTTTATTATTTAGGAAACTGTGCAGCGCGGCATAAAGAGCTAGTATACCTCCTGCAAGAGGTTTACTTATAGCTCGCCTGTAAATCTCTAATATGTCGAGGTTAAGAGGAGGAGCTTTTCTAAACTGAGGTGGCTTCTGCGTGCTCAGGCAGCATACAATGCTAGTATGAGTGGGTTTATTCCGCCTCCGCTTGGATGGATAATCTCTGGCTATACATATTTGTGGTAGGTGGTCTTATAGCCTACGGTGAATCGTCAGTAATCCTTACAGGATTCTGAAAGTGTCCAGCTAAAATCTGCTTAGATTCCAAGCACCAATCACACTTTTGATTGTCTTACATCTTTCGCGGTTTGTTAACATGGATTCTTGCTGTGTGGCTCCTCTGTGCCTAGCAGATCTTCGATCATACGACAGCTCACACTTTAGAACAGCTCCGCGATTATGTCGAAATCGGATGAGGGAATAATAGACATGAGATCAGAGATGATAGTGTTGCTAACTTAAAGATTCTTGAGGACGAAATTTGGTCTGACGCTTTGGTTAACCTTGCATAAAGATATATGCATCCACGTTGTGGTTAATGGCAATGATTAATAATAATCAATGGATGACTTTGCTTTGCTTGAAGATTTGAGTATGAATTTAAAAAAACAGTTTCATGTATCGGTTCCATGCCGGTGTGGAATCGCAACATATTAAAAAAAGACTTTTCTATCATCGATATGGCCACTACTTCAAGAGTTTTGAGAGGGAATAGCCCCTGGTCTTATCGCCAGCACATCTACTTGGTATATAGTTCGGCCAACATCACGTGATGATGCAAAAATACTTTTAATACAATATTCAATTTACGTTCATATATGACATTTAATAAAATTGGTAAAATGGTGCAAAAATTGTAGTTTTTTGTAACGAATGTAAATTCCATAACTACAGTAAAAAATTGCTTTTAATAATATTACCAAAAAAAGTAATCATAATATAGATAAAAGTCGGCTATTTCGCATTTAAATGATCGACAATATGGGTACACACGCAGTCGTGATTTTTAACGCTCAGCCCGGCATGACCGTCTGTAGACGGTCAAAAGTTTTTTCCACCTGGCGGGCGTTCAAATCAATATTTTGAGATGAATTTCAATAGTTAAGCTTTTGTAGACCATATTTACCACCAACAAAAAAATCCTAACCTCGTACGACCATTATTTCGAGTTTGCCCGTTAGAGGGTTAAATTATATTTCATTTTTTTTTTATATTTTATACCCTGGGGCGCAGGGTATAAGACAGTCGGGCTTGCCTGAAAAGCAATTAATAAACACAGGAGATAAAAGCTACGCAATATTGCATAGGCGCAATTCACGCGCCTTGGCAGCGCAACCACTAAAGTTGGCGCATGTAAAAAAAGAAGAAGAAGTACCGCTTCAAATGACAATTTTATAAAATTATATTTAAGTGGTTGAATATTAGGTTGAATATTAAATAATTAATTTTCATAAATTACTATTATTTATAAATAGATGTAGAGCCGTTCGCACGAAGCTTGTATCTTGGCGTGCTTCTTGCCGCTTCAAGCGTCCAACTCCAACTCACGCAATAACTTATCAAACTATTTCTACATTGCAAGTTATCGATATACAAAATACTAAAGGTTATCGTTCACATACTGAATTGATATACAGGTGTTAGAGCTGCCAACCCTACATAGATTATATTATATTTAATTTTATATTATATACTGTACGGGCGAGCGTGCAGCGCGATCTAGGCTACAGGGTATAAGACAGTCCGGCTTGCCCGACTGTCAGGTTGGGCGCACAGAGCGCGCGAAATTTTTTCTGCTGCTCACAAACTAATATCTTCATTAAAGCGTCCTCCACGTGTACCTTAAATGTATAATACACAAAGTACTGTATGCATACATATGTCTGGGAGAGGAAGTTTATTTGCGCATTTGTTCGTTTTGCTGTGGGATATCGGAAACAAATCGTGTTGGCTCACAAATTGAGGGCTATGCAGGGTAACTGTAAAAAGCAACTGTCGCAACCTGTATAGACGAGAACAATGCAATTGCAGCAACATCAACAGCAACAGCGAGAATTGGAATGCCAACAAATTGATATATATGAACAAGTCCGAGGATTGACAAAGCAGCTGCAGCGTAAAAGCCCATCCATGTAGCCTGTCCACCCATGTTGCAGCTACCCCCATTGGGTGGCCCAAATCCAACTCATCCCTTAGAAAGAACTTCACAGATGCCCGCAGCTGCTGTAACAAAATTCTGCGACAGTTAATGTTGCTGTTGCTTGTATTTTTGTTGTTGCTGTTGATGTTGTCGCGAAAGTGCATTTGGCGTATGTTAACGAGGGAGCATAGGGTGGATGAGCAATGCACGCAGACGCAAGCAGAGCAGCAGTTGCATTCAAGCTGGGAAGGTTGAAGGTGACCCACACCTGATAGCACCCTACCCCTCCCCACAATTCATCAACCACCATAACCCCTGCCATACTGACGCACTGAATTTGTATACCCTGTATCAATGAAACGGTTGAAAACAGTGTTAATAACTTTGTGCAAATGTATGAGAAAGAGGAATGGCGATCCCACAATGAATATAATATATATTATTGATCAGGACGAGCTGAATCGATATAGACATTCGAACAAACATTTTTTGCAAATGTTGGAGGCCACATCCCATTTATGCGCTAATCGATAATAGTAATAGTCGACATCGAACATTTAAAACAATCTAGATCCGCGTATGGTACACACCTTTCAAAAATTACTAAAACGACTCCTCTAGTTTTTATAGCTCAGAAAATCTAATCGTTCATTCAGACGAATAGACAGAGCTAAATCGACTCTGCTCGTCACCCTGATATACATAGTTTATGGGGTCTGCCAAGCCTTCTTCTGGCTGTTACATACTTTCTGTCAAAGTTATTAACATTGTTTTTCCCATTTTTAATGAGTACAGGGTATTAGATGTGTTGATTAGGTTATTTTTTTAAACATAAAAGGTTTCCGTACTATTTAGCATATTATTTATCTTATACAGTACATTGAGATCTGTTGATAAACAAATATAACTTATTTGTGAAACCATAATGTATTCATTTTGTATAAACGTGTCGAAAATTATGATGGAAATAGATCAGCGAATTTCAAAAGTTATTAAATATGCAATATTGCAATAATGCGTAGATAATCAGAGCATTAAACTGTCGACTGCAACCGACTCACAGTGGGGTATTGTACCCCAAAAGTGTCGTTTAATTCAAAAAACGAATTTGAGATTTGGCACTAGACGTTACTATTTTATGAAAGTCAATAAAATTCTTCATCTAAATATGAAAAAAGTTTTGTTCTATGTATAACAGGAACCGAGATATCACGAATCAAACTTGAGCTAATTTTTTGATGTTTGTCAAAACGAGTCAAAATTTCACTATTTTGTGCAATTTGAAAAAATTTTTTTTTTGTTTCGCCACTGAAATTGTAAAAAAGTTTGAATGCACTTTGAAAAAGGATATATTAAAGTAATTTTTAAAAATATTTTTGATAAAAATACTTAAGATTTATTATTTTTAAATTATGTGCAATTAAAAAAACTCAAAAAAGTTGTATTTTTGCAATTTCCATTAGCCTTAAAGTAGTTGTGCCTGTGTCCGCCTGTCATTAAATATATGTGGTTATATTCAGCTATTACGCCCACTAGGCGTGGTCTTGCGATTTCTTGCGCCAGGTGAGATATAAAAGATAACGTCATGGAAGATCAAAACTCACCACTTTTAACATATGCCCAAAAGCATGCAACAATTTTTTATGTTATGTTATTACAACCTAAATAACCAAATTTAGCAACAATTCGGACTTTTTTTTTATATTATACAAATCGATTTTTCAAGTGTCTCTTGCATGTTTTATAATTGATCCTTTAAAAAAATGGCTAATCAGTACATCAGAGGACAAGGAAACAGTTTCTCAAACAAGAAAGCTTAAATCAGGAGTAAATATAGGTCAGTCAAAGCCTGGACTTGGATATTTTAATAATGGGAGTACACTTGAAAGTTTTTATAGATACTAAGATTCAAAAAATGCCAAAATACGATGTAATGTGGCTCTGCTAATGTTGTACCCTGAACCCATTAATTCTTGCATACTTTTGCCTATTGTTTTTTAAGTCCCTGTTTCTGGCTTCCTGGGCATCTTCGAAGAATTGATCTACGGTTTATAAAGCAGTTTTTATATCTCAAGACCATTTATTAAAATCAGCAAATCGTACCACGGATGGAATGAAATATATTTAGCTCGCGTGCGCATGATTTTAATTTGACGGTATCAATTTCATGTCCGTAGCAAGGTTATTCAAAATCCATATTATTGTATTTTGGCATTTTTTGAATCTTAGTATCTATAAAAACTTTCAAGTGTACTCCCATTATTAAAATATCCAAGTCCAGGCTTTGACTGACCTATATTTACTCCTGATTTAAGCTTTCTTGTTTGAGAAACTGTTTCCTTGTCCTCTGATGTACTGATTAGCCATTTTTTTAAAGGATCAATTATAAAACATGCAAGAGACACTTGAAAAATCGATTTGTATAATATAAAAAAAAGTCCGAATTGTTGCTAAATTTGGTTATTTAGGTTGTAATAACATAACATAAAAAATTGTTGCATGCTTTTGGGCATATGTTAAAAGTGGTGAGTTTTGATCTTCCATGACGTTATCTTTTATATCTCACCTGGCGCAAGAAATCGCAAGACCACGCCTAGTGGGCGTAATAGCTGAATATAACCACATATATTTAATGACAGGCGGACACAGGCACAACTACTTTAAGGCTAATGGAAATTGCAAAAATACAACTTTTTTGAGTTTTTTTAATTGCACATAATTTAAAAATAATAAATCTTAAGTATTTTTAATCAAAAATATTTTTAAAAATTACTTTAATATATCCTTTTTCAAAGTGCATTCAAACTTTTTTACAATTTCAGTGGCGAAACAAAAAAAAAATTTTTTCAAATTGCACAAAATAGTGAAATTTTGACTCGTTTTGACAAACATCAAAAAATTAGCTCAAGTTTGATTCGTGATATCTCGGTTCCTGTTATACATAGAACAAAACTTTTTTCATATTTAGATGAAGAATTTTATTGACTTTCATAAAATAGTAACGTCTAGTGCCAAATCTCAAATTCGTTTTTTGAATTAAACGACACTTTTGGGGTACAATACCCCACTG